>OW679195.1:68067943-68269978 GCA_940337035.1 Agriotes lineatus
CGATTCTTCATTACTTGGAAACACAATATGATGTGTAACTGTTTATAAGTAAGCAAGGGAAGGTGCAAAGTTAAGCACTCAAAAGGCCTATTCACGGGGGTCCTATAGAGTCGAGATCATCGCCATTGTGTTAGCCACCCCCGAAAATCATCAACCTACTGCTTACCTGAATGGCGCTGATATATCCAAGTTTCACCATCTTCCAGTTAACGAACACAATTCTCTATGTGCAAAAATATAATTATTAATAAAGTGTGTATTGGCTAAAAAGGTTTAATAAATATGTATTTACTATAATTTCCATAATAGATTTTAAAATGAATTTGAACATGGTAACGGTTGCCAACAAATTTTAAGTACGTAATAATTTTTTTGTGACAATTTACTGTCATTATTAGAGAGCGGATTTAGAAGCATAAAAAATGAAAAATAAGCTCTTAAAAAGCATAAATATTTCACAAAAAAAGCTTTATTTTAAGCACAAAATTTTTGTAAAAACAGTTGAAATGGACTATTTTGCAACTTTTTTAGCGGACTGGATCACCATCCTACATAATTCAAAATTAAATTGAAATTGCTCATCTTGACGAGAGGTGGTTGCAATAGATTCTTGTACAGTCTGTTGTTTGTTTTTTGACGCTTGAAATTTCTTTTTTCGTTCTATGTGCAAAGCTGTTTTCACATGTTGAAGCACATTGTACTTCTCTTCACCTTGAATCTAAATATTGCTTTTAATTACTAATGTCTTTTTCAACAGTAAGTTACTTACAGTTCTTATGCAAGCTCTACAAAATATTTTGTTGTTTTAACGTTTGAATTCGGGGAAACCCCTAATCGACTCAGTTGGCGTTGTTTTTGATTTAGGCATTTTTAAAATATAAATTAACACAGCACGTAGGTACTCCAACCGTTGCAGTAAGACTGTTACATTAGCATTTTTTATTTTAATGTGACATGCTATTTGTGTTGAAGGCCTGATTCATGGTCAATGAATCATGGGCACAATTTATTATGGGATACAAAACCATTAAAAACAGCATTAAACATAGGAATTATTTTAAATATGCATAAAACGGTAAAAAAAAATAAATTAAGTACAACTTTTGTAATATTTAAAACAGTATACTTGAAAAAAGGGAAAAAGGCGTTAAATATGCATATTAAATTAAATATGCGTAAAACCACAAAGTAAGCCAAAAAAGCATAACAAAATATATGTCAAATAATTCCAATTTTCTAGTTAGTGACACATCAAAAGTTCTGAGCTGCCATTACAAAAAACATAACAGCTAGAAATCCGCTCTCAAGTGATTATACAGTTTTAATATACAACCCAACTCACTCGCGAGCGTATTTTCATCAACTTTTAACTTCGAGTCCTATCAAAAAATGTTATTAAAGTTAACGATAGAACCTGTCGAGGTACTACTAGAACTCCCAATAGAACTACCGGAACTTTAAAAAATTGCTTCCAGGAATTTGTCGACTTGTGAAAGTGCTAACACAAAAATATGTGTAACTTTTTTACTTTGAGTACTATCAAAAAATGTTATTGGAATTAACTCTTCCGGGTGGTACTAGAACTCCCATTAGAACTACCGGAACTTTAAAAAATTGCTTCCAGGAATTGGTCGATTTGTGAAAGTGCTAACACAAAAATATGTGTAACTTTTTTACTTCGAGTCCTATCAAAAAATGTTATTAGAGTTATCGATGGATCTCGTTCGGGTGCTAGCAGAACTCTCATTAGAACTACCGGAACTTTAAAAAATTCCTTCCAGGAATTGGTCGTTTTATACAAGTGCTAACACAAAAATACGCGTAACTTTTTTACTTCGAGTCCTATCAAAAAAATGTTATTATAGTTATTGATAGAACTCGTCGGGATGCTACTAGAACTCTCATTAGAACTACCGGAACTTTGAAAATTTTTAAAAAGATATTTTTTTTCATTCATATTTTTTTTAATCGTTATTTTTTCTTAGAGTTCTAGTGGCACTCCGACGAGTTCTATCGAAAAGTATTAAGAAATTTTTTAATAAGTATGACCGAAAAAGAGTTGTTTGTTTGTTTGTTTGTTTGTCTTTTATAGTGGTATTTGTCCGAGGAAAAAGTGAAGTTAGCACCCCCAATCTTCGATCGACATTTTTTTCTCTTAAATACATAGAACTATTTTTAAAAATAGCAAGGAACTCTAGAACTCTTTGGGGTGCAACCGGAACTCTTGAAAAAAACAACATTTTTTGAAGTTGTGGTGCTAACTTCACAGGGGTGCATTTAAGGGCACCAATTAGCGTATTAATGTTGCTGAGGCCTCCGCGGTCCCGGGTACGACGCGATTTAAGCAAGAGCTTATCATAGTAGCTTTTTCTTGTGCACTTTATATAACACACTCACTTTAGGGCTCCCTTCGCTACCGGCTCGTCTGTTAGCTGGCACGAGACCCGTGTGCTATTTCAATTCAGGTAGAATAGATAAAACGTAACTTTTCACACCTGGACTCATCTTGAGCTTAATGAGCCCAGTTTATTGATTAATTGAGGAGACACTTTAGCAGGGATGAAATATATTGTTAACTTTTCACTTTCACGATATCGTAAGCTATGGCGATGCTTTTATTAGAATTGTGATATATATTGCTATGTAGCCCCTATTAAGGAAACTATGCCTTCAAAGTATTTCTTTTATATTTCAATGATATTTACTATAATCAAGACCTCTTATCTCTTCGGGCTGGGTTCATCAAATCTAGTATTCTATTTACTGTAGCAATGAAACTTTATAACCTCAAATTCTTTGAATTAATTTAATGTTTAAATGTCAAAGTTTACTATTCAAATTTTCTACACTAAGGTATACTGACACTTGTGCTTTTACATTTGACGTTTACTATTTATTGACTTTTCTCGATAATTATTGCTTCAGTTTTTGTTAATTACTTTCAAAATTGACAGTATTCAAAATTTTAATGTCAACTTAATCTAACAAACCTGTTTTCTATTGTTTATGTCCTTACCACGAACGACACTCACCACTAACGCTTTTCTTGAACAGATTACAACATCCAAAACACCCAACAGCTAACCCTTCCTTGGTCCTGTCAACTGATGCAAGCTCCAAACTCCTGCTTCTACTAGTGTCAGACGTCACAACAAGCGCCTACGTTTAGCCCTGCAAGTTACTGAAAAAGAACACTTTTCCTAGCTGCTACTGCTCTTTCTGGTACAACCATCACAGCTATTGGTTCCTCTTGTATGCCTGTACCATCAATCCAATTCCCGTCAACATCCCACTTGCTCGCTCACGTCCAAACAACTCATCTGCCTTCTACACCTCGTCCTGGTCACTGCTGCAGTCCACAATCCTGCTATCTGGTACTGGCAACCCCCTAAATCTTCTCTTCACACGATCTATTGTCCTGGTAAGTTACTCTCCTGTTATATTTTCAAATATTAACTTTGTCCCATTTATTTCAAGTACGCTGACGACTCAAACTCGATGTACCAAGTATCGATCCAATTCTTCACACAACCAATATTAAATTACTTCTTATTATTTGTAGTTTAATACAATAAATCCATTTTCTATCGATGATTATTAATTTTTGTAAACCAATATTACAATAACTGTTTTTCTTTGCTTTTGGTGTTACTATTCACCATACCATATTTTATTTAAATAATTTATGCAGAAATTCCATTTAATTTTCAATATTTAATTTTCCATAAATTTTATTACATCTGCATTTATGAGTACTTATTTGGTAACTGTTTTATAAACAAACTTTTTTTATCTACTAGTAACGATTATTTATGCACACTATTTAATTAATTTAAATAATAATAACAATACATCCTTTTCTTAACAAACACAATTGTCGATGTAACCTTAGTTTGAATTTAATTTCCTTAATTATTAATTTCAATGCATTCAAATCAGTCTACCAGTATTTTATGAATCCCAATGAATAATGCAACCAGAGTTGATTTTCATCAATTAATGTTAAAATTTTATATCTATTAAGACTCAATTTCTGTAACTGTCCAAATTTATTCGTTCAATTTTCAACATTCCTTTTTTATGATCTCTGTCCATATCATGTATCATAACAATATATATATATTATAGTGATAGCTCCACTTTTGACTAGCTATTACTTATGCAATGACTCAATGCTTAATATGTCTATTTTATTTAGTATTTGCCCTATTATTTCTGTTCAAATCAATTTTACTTTTAACTAAATATTAATATTGAGACACTCAGGGTCGGGTTCGCCAATATAGTTATCTATTAATTGAAACTCAACTCTTAATTGTGCTTTTATAAATGCTAAATGACATTAACTGTCAGCTTGACTTTCAAATTCAATTAAACCAAGAATTGACAACTATCCTTTACAATGACACTTCAATTAATCAATTCACCAAAGTAAGTACTGTATTCTGTTTATTTCACTCTTTCTTTTTATTGTGTTATTCAACCTGCTTTTATATTAATTAACTAAAACAAACCTGACCACTTCTCAAGTTGTCACTGCAATTATCCAAATATGACAGTTCCCAATGTCCACAGCTCCAAATGCTCACAGTCAGCAACTACGACAGCTTACTCCTCCAATAGCCAAAACTACATTGCTCTGTTACCCCTCAAACCACATCTAACCTGTCAAAACTCCAACCGTCCGTAGAATCTGATCCTGCTCCTTTCATTAATATTACTGCCACGCCAATAGACTTCTGGTAAGTTTCAGTATTGTAGATGATTCCAAACTAATCCTCTTCATTCTTCAGCTAGTACTTTGGATCCAGCACTACCCACAGAAACTGTCCAAATCAAGTAAATACTCCCATCAACTTCCCTCTAAACGATCGATCCGACTTTCAAACAACCACCAATGTCACCAATGAATATTAATTATATCTTACATGAACCATTAAATCCAAATCCATCCAATTCTTCTTGTTTTTTGTATTTTATTAACTGTATTGCACAATCTCTTCATCGATTGTAATGTCTTATTATTTCAATGTTATATTTTCATATTTTACCAAACAATTATACAAAATAAGCCATAATTTCCAGGTTTTTATTAGTAAAAAGTTTTTTCAAATTTCTATGTACATTTTTATTTAAGTTGTTATTCTGACTTCCAAACAAAAAAAACTTATCTCTGATGGTTACTATTATTACTGCCCTCTTAAAATATAAAATGTCCTAACTATTACATGTTACAATCCCTTATTATTAAAGCAAGCATAATTGTCAATATAACCTTGGTTTACACTTTTTATCATGGTTGACCTCAACCATTAAAATTAAATATTCAATTTCTATTTTATTGTCACACCTACATTAATAATTGTCTCAATTTTAATATTTCTCAGTTATTTTAAAATTAATACCCATCTTATTTAAAACCCCTCAACATTTGGTTGTATTTATCTTCCAAATTTTGTTACGGTATTAAAACAACTTTACGACACCCACCGAAGGTGAGCATCGCACCACGGAATCAGTCCTGGAAAACTGGCACACTTGCCCTGAGATTTGCTAAAAACAGACTAAAGGCCACGGCTGGAACGCTCAGGGAGTCGGGCGTGAGTCACACGATACGTTCTGGGCAAGCGTGTTGAGGCATATATATATAGGGTACGTCAAAATTATAAGGGCGCCACCAAGCCTGACTTTAAATGGGCTCGGATAACCGGGCTTGGGCGGTTAGACGAGGCAACAAGTACGCTAGTTACTACTTGATAAGGGTACTCGAGAAGTATCGAACTCGGATGACAAAATCGATAATTTGAGGTTTGAATCGTTAGTTCGGGTTTGTGCTGCCACTGCGGGGGCGGCCGCTCCACTTACCTGCACACTCCACTACTCAGAGGTGGTCGTACATCTAATCGTGACACTAGCTGTTTATTCTGAAAAAGTAAAGCATGCAGGGGTTGTACACAGTAATAAGCCCCGCGCTTGCACAATTGTCTATTGAATGACGTTATACAGGATCAGGCAACGAATGGGTCACCATACTAAACCTAGGGCTTAACGTAGACCCCAGCTGGAGGTAATCGCACTATAACTAAAGCGTACAAATGTTACACACAAAAAAAATATCCAAATAGAATATTAAGAAAGCGTTCAAAACGCCTAAAGTTAGCAACGCAGCGAAAGTCAATGTTTGCACAGTTACAAACTACGGATGTACTACTGAATGAATGCGACCAAAGTCGATCGCTTACACGGCACATTCGCGTAAAAGGGGTCACTAAGTTACATAATCTTTTTAAATGGTACCTGGTATTTATTCTGGACTTCTCCTGAGCAGTGCGGGTGGCAGTCAGCAGCGCCTGCATTTGCAAGCACATCTCATTGGGCAAAGACTCCGCCGAATAATGGCGTATTATTTCAATGTAGTCACGAACGTGGGATTGGTGTAACAGAAACGTATAAGCATTATTCACGTCCTGCAGCGAGTCCCCAACAACTTGTAGGAATGAAAGAACCACTTCTTTTCACGACATGGCCGGACGTAGCCCCCAACAACAACGCCAAGGAAAACGCGCTCACAAAACGGCAGGTGCGTCACACACAAGAGCTTCCTGCCAACCTCCTTGATCAATGGCCTCAGTTGAACTGCCGAGCCAGAAGCGTTACGACGCCCGAAGTGGCGTGAGCCAAAACGGCGTTACCACGTGACTCTCGACAGCCAATGGCGATGCGCCCAATAAAACAAATACGTTCCGGTGACAAAGAGAGCGCGAGGCCTCGCAGTCGCACCAACAGCGTAATTTCTAGAAGGTTCGAAAATCTTGCGAGCGTTAACACACGGCTGTCAAAGTACCAACAAAGGGGTGCCCCAGATGACGAGAAATACTGCGCTTGAGGCCAAATATGTGCAAAATCATTATTATGGAATTAGGCGATGAAGCCAAATAAGTAACTAAAAGGGTTTAACATACGGGCACGCTGCCCTAAAGCCTAGGTGGCTAATTAAAATACAAAATGACCTGACAAAATGTAATAATTCCTTAGCCTGTCTTTTGATGTTCGAAAAGCCATTATCTAGAATTTGTGATATTGTGAAAAGTCCTATAAATTTTGGTTCATTTTACTTCTAAAGTTAGTTTTAACAAATACTTTTTCTCATAAATTAAATGTTTTAGTTTTACAAGTAAGATTTAATTTTAAATTCTGTTTTCTTTAGTGTCTATCTGCTTTCTTTGCAAAATTTCATACATTTGCTTCATTTTTTATTTACGACCAGATAAGTAATCGTGATAATAGGTTTTTGTGTAGTCCATGTCAAATTGGTTTCGGCTTTCCGTGTGACCAAATACAGTTTCAAAAGAGGTCAGGTTAAGGTTTGAATGTAGGGTGTGATTATACGCCAACATGCAATATCGCATTTTTTTATTTTCTGGTATACTAGTTAATAATCGATGATTGTCGAATGTAATCTTTCAATTAACGAGTTTGATTCATGATGATGCGGGGTTGTAGTATGCAATTGGATTTTGTGCAAAGCTATAAAGTCTTTGATTACATTTTTGTTAATTTCTCCGTCGGCAATAATAATATTTGGTATAGTAAAGGTACACATAAATTTAAATAGTTGTCAAAATTCGTGATTCAATAAAGTAAGCTTGTGCGAATTTTGAAAATGCATCTATTATCGTTAAATAACTTCGTTTGCCTATTTGAAATAATGTCCAGATGTAAAGTATGAAATGGTCTATTTTGAGTAGGAGTAAGCTGTAGTGGTTGTTTAATTGGTTTTCTATTATACTTTTGCGTTTTACAAATGTGACAATTATTAATATAATCGGTAATATCTTTATTAATCGATTTCCAGTAATATTTTCTTTTGATATGTTCAATTGTTTCGTTGATACCACGTTGATTGGTTTTGCCTAGATGATAATTTTGGATTTGATCTTGACGTTCTTGTGGATTTAGAACGTGAGTTACTTGTGACATGCATCGATGAAATTTAGGTGTGTTATCGTTAATTATATCTTGCAAAAAATTTGAAAAGTCCAAATAGAGTTCGTCATTAGGAAAATAACACTGGTAATGCGTGTTAGGTTCGCAATGTTCGATTAAGAGTTTATTGAATACTTCTTAATAATGGTGAGGCACTAACACCCCATGAAGGAGCTTGGTCTGCAAGGCGGAAGGTCAGAGCTTCCGTATCCTCGCTTTCACACCCGGCTGTCGCGTGTTAAATTCATGACACGCGGTGATGTGGTGAGCATCACGCATTAGACAACCGCATTATTACCCCTTGTTCCTTCGAACGCAGGTCCCCAATTATTTAAAGCGACTGGGTAGGCCGCCCGCCAGGCATCGATTCTGGGATTTGAACTCCAGACTTCCGCGCCGCAGTCCAATGCTCCAACCACCGAGCCACGCTGGCGCTTGAATACTTCTTATTTGTATTATTTATAACTATTGGGTAATGTGTGATTCCATCGTACTTAGTAATACGTATGTCTCGTGATAACTGACAATTTACGAATTCGACTTGATTTTTAAGTTTGGAAAAATTGCATTCATTTCGTTTTTGAATTTCCCGCTTAGTTTTTGACGGGTTGTAATAAAATGGTATCGTAGTTCGTTCTGCTTCAATGTGCATCATTTATAATCTATTCGTGCGGATAAATTTGAAAGTAAATTGGATCCAATAAGACCTACGTAGTCTTGGTGAAAATTGAATAGATAACATGTAGCCGTTCCGTTTTCATAAAAAAAGATTGGGAATGGGTAAATATGCAGCAAGGTTATGCCGTGAAGTTTCGTGAGATGTGACTATCTCGAAATCGGATCCATAAATACAATTAGGAAAATGTTTTTGCACGAATTCTGGGGAAATTATTGCTTGTGAACTACCTGTGACTATTAAAGTTTATCGCTGGTGGCAGGAATTATAATATACGGAAGTGAAGTGACTTAGAATTTAAATTAAAATGTAAAATGTTTTTTTCTAAGGCTCTTAATGAAAATTTACGGTATCGTTTGGATAATTTCCGGTATCATTTGGATAATTTCGATCGTTTGGATCGGAAAATTCATAATAATCTGGTGTTTCATAATAGTCTGGGATAGTACTCCAGTTTTGAGAATCGTTAAATTGTGCTTGGGGTTCATCTTGAACATTTTCGAATAAGTTTTCAAATTGGTTTTCATATTCATCAGGGAAATTTTATTGATGAACATTACTGTGATAATATAATTGATTAGAATTTTTATTAACGTTTTGAGAATTAGCTCGATTGTGAGCGTTTAATTGTTGAGTCTGGTCTTTTTATGGTACATACTAAAGTCCATTGGTTCAGGTCTATTTGTTGGTTTGAAATTTGGTTTAGGTGCAAATGCGTTATAATTTGAATTCTGAGTTGTTCTAGAAGGGTTTTGATTATCTTATTACGTTGGACTTTTAAAATACTTAGGATTTTGATTAAAATTGCTTTGATTCTTTGACCTCGGCATATAATTTGTGGTATAAAATTTAGGGAATTTAATTTTTTTGTGTAAATTCGATTGCTGTATATTGGAATAATCATTTAGCTTCCTTGATCTTTGACTTTGAAAATGATTTTGTGTTTGCGAGTAGCGAATATCTAGTTCTTCCTTTACAATACTTAATGCTTTATGATTTATGATAGCTTGAGGTTCTTTACTCAATGAAATTTTTGAATTATAAATTGCCAAATGCGTTCGAATTTTATTGAAAAATTCAATCGGATTGTCTTTGTTTTGTTTTAATTTAGTCAAGTCAATTAAAAGATTTAATTCTGACCTTTGGTCACCAAAAGTTTCAATTAATAAGGTTTTGAAATCCGTCCATGTATCATATTGGTAACCTGCGATTACTTCCGAAGCTTGACCCTTCAATGTATTTCTTATTGAGGATAAAATAACTTGATTGAGATAATCGTTGGAATTTTCTGTGCAAAATTTACACGCGACGATCTCTGCGGATCTAATGAATTCTGACAAAGTGACTTGATTTCCATCGTATGACAGTATTTCGTTTAATAATGCTACGCTAAAATATGGGTGGAACAATACTGTGCTTTGGGTTGGTAATACTATTATAATTGTTAAAAATAATGGTCTTACTGTACGGCCTAATGGCGATCTTGAGCGATTTCTTGACATGAAAATTTTGCAGACACTTGATTTTATATGTTTGTTTATGTTAGTAAATAGTTTAATAGACTAGGGGGTTCCACTCAAGGGTCTCTACACACAGAACGTGAGTACAAATACAAATTAAGCACATCTAATATGTGCAGTGATTGGCCACGCTTACCGAGTTCTGCTTCAACTTATAAATACATATTTAAAACTATCTTACTACATTTAAAGTTCGATATTAATTCATTTTACTTTCTTGAATCATAAAAATTGATTTTCAATTTGAAACTGCACTTACATTGTGCGTTGATGAACGAACTGCTTAACTGCTGGGTCCTGTTGTCTTCAAATGGACTAACAGAGTCCTGATGTCCTCAATTGGACGGGTGATCCCAATGATCAGATGGGCCCTTTTGTTCATCCTACCAACTGCGTCAGTTAAATAAAAAGGCCGTCAAAACGAATTTTTAAAAACACTTATTTTACAACGGCAATGCTACACGTTGATGCTCAAAGACACAGTCAGACAATTTCTTACATCTAACATGTCAACAAGGAACTAAAGATAAAATTTCACACTACTGACTTATAGAGCATAGAGTATCTACCAAGATAAGCTTATCTTCCAAGGATGCACGTGACAGGATGCACTTGCATGCAAGGTTACAAGGTAAACATTTTTAAACAATAGGGGACTGGTTCTATGCAATGTAATTCGCGAGGTTCGGTATATTCCAGAGGCACTCAAAATTCGAGTTATTATTATATAGGTATATTATTGCAAAAAGTCTAATAAATAAATAGTATACGGAGAACACGCAAGCAACAAGATGTAATTAAATTGGGCGTTTAGAGTCGATTCGAGCGAAATTTATACTCAGTGATTGAAATAAGCTTCATCAGGCGTTTAAAAACTATTTGTTAACATTGTTTACGTAGCACAACACAATAATTCAAGAGGCTTTCATATAACACGATGCATTTATAAATAAGGTAAGGTTTCTCGCATAATAAAAGCTCTTCGCTACTCGTTTACTATTCTTGGCAAATGACAAGTACAGAATGAAGCTGGAAAATACAGAAAACAAATAATATTTGTAAACAATTGGTTGTTTACTAGATAGAAATGATCAAACAATAGAAATTGGTAAACAACAGACGGTTGCTTACTAGTTCCAAAATCGGAATAAATTTAAAATTAACAGTAAATAACCTTCATAGTACACGCGAAATTAGGGTCTGCTTGTTAGGGATGTGCGGTACGATCCGACATTTTGAAGTCGCGGTACTTTGTCTTCCCATACTCGATATTTTATACCGGTATTTCAGTAAGCGATACAATACGATACGATTTATTTTTGGTCAGTATCGTCTGGACCGATCCAAGGTTTTTGCCGCCTGGGTTCCAATAACTCATCTTTTGACCATTAAATCATTTTTTTTTAAATTTTTAACCAAAAAATTAATGAAACAATCTCAATGAAGTTGTTTGATATTTATATTTCGTGTTCTATGGAAGTAAGTACGAGATGGTCGAATGTCGATAGCTTTCAATAAGTAATTTTCAGCTTCTACAAACTCGACAATAAAATTCAAAAGAATATGATTTTGTGGAGCCGAAATCTTCCTGTTTAACATGTGTACGTACTACACTTCGGGTTTCGGCTGGTACAGCAAAATCGTAATTGATAAATTCTATGGAGAATTACTAATTCTGGCTGACTGGAGCTTTCATGTATCCCAACAAATTGTATTATAATGTTTAAATATCCAATAAAAACATTATTATTCAGTAGAAATCTTCAAGGTAAAGCAGCTAGGAAGTTTACATCTTCTTGACATCGAAAAAAATAATAGACGTGTAAAATGCACAATATATTTCGACAAACTGAGTTGTCTTCTTCAGTTGTATAATATTAATAAAAACATCTGTAATAAAATGAAACAATACTTGTTAACATGTTAAAATAGTAAAAAACAAGTATAAGCGAACAAATCAACTCTCTCAAAAATTATTCAAGTTACCTGTTAAAAGATGACTTAAATTGTTACTGGTTATAGAATTAAAATGTCTCTTTGTTTATCCACACAGGAAATAAAATCGATTGAAGATTGTATCCATATTAAATCTTGGTTCTCTTAATGAATTTCTGTAAAATTTGTTTTATAAATTAAAATTTCTATATTAAGAAAAATGGCTAAAACAGAAGCAATGAACTTACTTTTTATTTTTATTTTGATTTATTTAAAAATCATCAATTAGTAAATATCTCTCTCCTTTTGTGACATCTTGGTTTCATTATTTTACTTAACAGTCTGTAATTCAAAATTGTCAAAAATTAGATTCTTGTTTATTAGCTAAGAACAATGATAAAACTTACTCTTTAAAAATATGTAGTAATTATTTTCTTTTTATAGCTTTAAAATAGGTGTTGACTTTAAAAATCTGTAAAAAAAATTCAAATTTTTTATAATTCTGTATTTAAAGTGGTCGGATTTGAAAAATTAACTTACATCAAAGGGCAAGCAAATATAAATCCTATTGCAATCTTCATTTATGTTATCCTAAGCATTTGAGAAATTCCTCTATCTAATTTATTAAATGATGGCCCGCCATTATGGAAGCCATGTTAGCCATCTGTTACATTGAAAATTTGCATTTGTAATTTTTGGTAATTTCACTAGTCCTGCAATACTAGAACATTTCAATAATAGTTAAGGGTATTATGAATTAAGTAAATTATACCTTCAGCAGTTGGTGATGCAGCTAAAATTGCTGCTATGGTCAAGGGAATTGATGTATATCCCAAATTTGCAATAATAAGGAACTTAGCTTCATCCTCCACCTGCCATGACAAGATGAATGTTAAGAAGACGTTGTAGTGCGCATGAGTATAAATGACTGCAAAAGTTCATATTCTCAAAATATCAAATTGGCAGAAATTCAAACTTTTAATTTTTATTTATTATTAAGTTTAACAATATAAGAAGAGATATTTTTGTTATTTAATTAACTATGAGTTATAATAGATTATGATAAATAATATTAAGTTTCTCAATGTCAGTTTTGTAATTAATTGTAAAAGGACTTTGTTTTTTTATTTCTACCATTTCGTAAATTAGTCTTTTTTGTAGATTGCTTTCCCTTCGAAGTATTTTAGGGTTTGAAAAATTTAAATCTTTAAATTTTCAACAGCATGTTCAGCTAGTACAGTATTAGGAGTTCTTGGAGAACTTAATTTAATATTAATTGAATTTTTATGTTGATTGATGCGTTTGCATAGCTTCTGTTTTGTTTGACCAATATATTTTCCATCACAATTAAAACAATCAATTTGATAGACTATGTTAGATTCATCTTTAATATGAGTTTTATCCTTAAGGTTATTGAAAAACATTTGATCAAATGTATTATTATTTTTAAAAGCGATTTGTAAATTATATTTATCAAGTTCTTTTTGCAAAAGTGTTGATAATTTTGGAATGAAAGGTAAAGTTATATATTTTGAAATGTTTTCGTCTAAATTATTAAATTCTTTTCCTAAACAATTAGGTTGAAGATCTATTGTTTTATCAGAATTTCTTGTTTTAATTGTGAGTTCTTTTTTTTATTGTATTATTTATAAGGGTTAATGGATAATTATTTTTTAACAACATTGACTTGATTTTATTAATATTTTGAGAATGATATTTACTAGAGGATAATATTATGGCTCTGTCCACCAAATTATTAATTAAGCCATTTTTGTATTTAATAGTTGCATTAGAGTGAAAATTTAAATATCGATCGGATTTGACTTTTCTATACCAATTAGTAATAATATTTCCATGTTTTTCCCTATGTAACGTAAGATCTAAAAAGTTTATAGAATTTTGATCATTTTCTTTTTCTATTGTGAAATGTAGTCTTGAATGGATGTTATTAAAAATATTAAAAATTGGTTCAATTTCATTTGAGTCAGGAGCTAGAATGATATCATCGACAATAGAAACAATTGAAGCATATTGGAAAAAAATTCCCTTGACCCTTGACAATAGCAGCAATTTTAGCTGCATCACCAACTGCTGAAGGTATAATTTACTTAATTCATAATACCCTTAACTATTATTGAAATGTTCTAGTATTGCAGGACTAGTGAAATTGTCAAAAATTACAAATGCAAATTTTCAATGTAACAGATGGCTAACATGGCTTTCATAATGGCGGGCCATCATTTAATAAATTAGATAGAGGAATTTCTCAAATGCTTAGGATAACATAAATGAAGATTGCAATAGGATTTATATTTGCTTGCCCTTTGATGTAAGTTGATTTTTCAAATTCGACCACTTTAAATACAGAATTATAAAAAATTTTAAAATTTTTTACAGATTTTTAAAGTCAAAACCTATTTTAAAGCTATAAAAAGAAAATAATTACTACATATTTTTAAAGAGTAAGTTTTATCATTGTTCTTAGCTAATAAACAAGAATCTAACTTTTGACAATTTTGAATTACAGACTGTTAAGTAAAATAATGAAACCAAGATGTCACAAAAGGAGAGAGATATTTACTAATTGATGATTTTTAAATAAATCAAAATAAAAATAAAAAGTAAGTTCATTGCTTCTGTTTTAGCCATTTTTCTTAATATAGAAATTTTAATTTATAAAACAAATTTTACATAAATTAATTAAGAGAACCAAGATTTAATATGGATACAATCTTCAATCGATTTTATTTCCTGTGTGGATAAACAAAGAGACATTTTAATTCTATAACCAGTAACAATTTAAGTCATGACTGCATCTTTTAACAGGTAACTTGAATAATTTTTGAGAGAGTTGATTTGTTTGCTTATACTTGTTTTTTACTATTTTAACATGTTAACTAGTATTGTTTCATTTTATTACAGATGTTTTTATTAATATTATACAACTGAAGAAGACAACTCAGTTTGTCGAAATATATTGTGCATTTTACACGTCTATTATTTTTTTCGATGTCAAGAAGATGTAAACTTCCTAGCTGCTTTACCTTGAAGATTTCTTCGACAAACTTTGGCCAGCTATTGTACTTTTAATATAAATCTTTATTCAGCTTAAATATTTATAACATGCTGCTTTATACAATTGTAGTGTGTATATACGTTTGATTTTTTTATTGTTACTGCCACTATTATTCCTAGTTCTATTTGCTGTATTAGGACTCGAAGGTTCATATAAATATACCTAGAAAATATCCTGGATCGAATGTGTACCGGTATTTCACGTACCGGTACTTTTGTATACGATACTGTCACGAACCGATACTTTTAAATCGATACGATGCGATAGGATTGTACCGGTACTGCTGGTCCAAATCAAAGCGTGGCACGTAAATAGTGATAAATGCTCCCTGGGATAATCAAACGGTGGAATAAAAAAATAAGTGAGTTTCAACTGCGGATCAATTGTGTCAGTCAATAACAGTACACACTATTTCGTACTTTACCTTTTGTACTATCAGTGACTTATTTCCTTTCTTAGTTAGCCTTATTGACTTCTTTGATAAAGCTCTTATTAACCTGCAAATTGAAAATATAATATACTGAAAAAATATTCTAAAAGCGCTATTTCAATCACAAAGTTACAATTCAATTGTGTATAACTTTTCCAACCGTACGATTAATATTTAACGATACTAGTTATGCCTGTTCCGCAACTCCAAGCTTTTCCTTGGTTACGTGTTATTCACAGTAGGTAATTGGTATTGGAATATCAAATTCCTGTTTATTAACTATAATTATACATATCCCAGCTCCTAAATCATAATTTCTATAATTTGCACGCTATGACCTCACCTTTGTCCCACTTCAATTACAACAAAACAGAGGGATTTAAGGAATTTCCATTTATTGTATTCCGATACTATAATGAATCACTTGGGGTCTAACCTATTTATACATGTTATATTTTATATAAACAAAATTAGCACAAAAGTGTAAACAAACTGATATACCTTCTGTGATACTTGTAACCGCAAAGCTCGTTAGCTTAATGGAATCTAATCAGCAGACCCTTTGTATGCCTTTCAACGGACATTCATTCTCTGGGCGCTCTTGCAAACACTGCGAACACTGGCAGGTTTAAAAGTAAACCCTTAATTTCCCTTAATCGTAATGGTTTCGAATTCTGAGTTATTGGTTAACATTTATACAAAGAACAGTGTAATATGGTATCGCTGGCCTTGAATGGAGTGGCAACAGGCTTCGGTCTCTGCTTTTGTGGCTTAAGAGTTTAGCCACTGTATCAATTCAGACGGGATTTCTTAGAGTGAACTGAAAAGTAATCGAATAGTCCATTAGCCTTTTTACTCTAAAACCATGGATTTAGAAATTCGGAGTCCCTTTTTTGCTAATGCCAAGTCAACACTGAGGGGAGGTGTTAAGTAACGAATATCAGAATTCTTGATGTCATTGAAACAATTAACATTTGTACAAAACTACAATCCACACTTTTGTTTTAATTTTATCAAATACGTTAACAATGTTAATAAGCATTAAGTTTTATATGCACAGCACTGCTATCCTTTATCACATACAAGAAGCAAATGTTTATGAATATTGCAATTACGTCAAAGTGTATGGATTCTATATAAAATGATATTCAATGGTATGGCTTATATATTTTTAACATAAGCATTGCTAGTCAATTTTCAGATATAATCTCATAAGATCATTAATTCTTTCCAGATTTTTTTAGTGCTTTCCAACAACGTCGTATTAATTTGCACGAGCCGGACGCGAGGGCAAATTAGGACGTTGTTGGAATGCACGAAAAATAATTTCCGTATATGAATTAATGCTCGAATGCAGATTCGGTAAGAAGATCGTAACGACACAAACCCTCACAGTTAGGTTGGTCTACCTACAAAAAAATTTCAAGAAATTTTGTTGTTGTCTTGGTTACGGCCCATGAACTAATTTTTCTATTGATCATTAATGACTGTCATACGATTTTTATTAAAATAAAATAAAAGGAGGTTCTATTGTAATACTTCATTAAAAGGTACGGAGGGACAGTGTTTTTTGGTTTTATTCAGTAACTGAGTTCCTTGCCTAAATGGAGACGTATAATTATCTACATAGTTTTAAATTTGCTTGTGTTATGTACGTATTTTCCAAGTACTGTAAGCTGTTATACGCTGTCGATCAGTATTTTACTTCCCTCATCTAAAATTCGAAGAAAGTATTGTAATCGTGAGAAAATCACCTTCCGAGAGTTCTTCGGATCTTCGCCTTTCGGAGCGCTATATGACGAAAAACATGTTTTCGCAATTCCGTCTGCCTGCCTGCCTGCCTGTCTGTCTGTTTGTCTGTTTGTCCGTCTGTTCGTCTGTCCGTCTATCAGTATGTCGTCGGTATAATTCAAAAAGTACTTGTAGCAGGAAGACGATACTTTATATGCGGAATATATGTCTATCTGGCCATCTGGCGGGAAACCGAATATACTTCCGGTCAAATATATACAGAATAGACACATTAAGAAATAAAATTCTGCTTATTTCTGCTTTAACTCTAGAATTATTAGTTAAGTAAAAGTTGTTACCGCACAAACATCACTTAACAACATAATCGGGAAATATACCTAGAATACACGGCCCTAGCTCTGTTACGATGTCGGTAACAAAGGGCGCTCCAGCTAGAAAAACTCAGTCGCGAGGGCGGGTTCTCTACGACTTTTGAGTTAGGGCTGTACTTCGGTACACGAGGTAAATGATGATAAATAATTGAAATCGCCACCACATTCAGACTAAATCGGGGTAAAACTAATAACAGGTAAGCCTACTCTGAATGTAGAAGTAGGTAGGACCATCTTTCTACTTCTGCCTTGGCACAACTTGAGGTAGCGACTGCAACAGCTGATTCGAACCTACCTTTGATTACACTTGCTTACATTATCTAGATTCCTGTACACTAAAGCAAACACAAAAAGGTATGCAAACAGCAATGAAGAACCATAAGCAATAAACTCTTAATGAAATAAAATATTTAAAAGGTGACAATAAACGTTACAATAATTACTTATTACCGTTAAAAGTATGCGAAAAAGTTAGTTAAGTTAAAGACGCAATTTTTACTCTGAACGCGAATGGCAGAACGGCAACAAATGACATGATTACATTTAAAAACAGTATGAAGGTTAAGTTTTACCACAAAAACTACTTTACAGTATCAGAATGTAGCGACAATCACTTCAATAATGGTACAACAACGGTTACTTGAGCTTAAAATGCAAAACAACATGTAAACAATAAAAATTTGACGGAATTGTTCAACATCTTACGATTTAAATCAACCAAAGGGCATAACTTACCCAAAACACACTTCGGGGAATTACTTCACTATGAATGTGTAGGCGGTACAACGGTTAATAACTAACAAAATACCTGATAGTAATACAGATGTGCTGACTATGTTGTTCTCCTCAGCTGCAAATCGCATCTCAAGCCAATGCCACGAAAAGAACGGAAACCACAGGAAACTGCTGGAAGCCCCATGAAGGTGCGATAATCGAGTGATGGTGAGTGGCATAACATCACGGTATGGGCGAACTTGAATAAAGCACAGGCACATTATGATAACGGAACTCGTGCTTTCATTCCACTGATGGTTTAACACAACAAACGAGGGCTTGAATTAATAATCCGATTTATGCATAATTCGGAGTTGCCTGACTAGACGGAAGAGAAGAACTCCGGTTAAACCTTTACTTGTACGTCACTTAATCGCCGGCTCTCGACAATAACAACAACGTGGCTTCATAACTTACAATTTCGACGCCCAACTTTGTGCAGGATCTAAAGGCCCGAGGCTGAACGAATCTTTCCGCTAAAATCCCCCGAAGCCAAAATGAATTGCTCAACCGCCACTTACTGGTTGATCCTTGTTCCACTCGTAGCAAAACGCTCAGAAAATTCTAGAATGACGAACGCTGGCTAAGTGATTCGCACGAAACTCAAGGGGAAATTATAAACCTGGTAGAACAACAAGAAATTCTGAGAATGCAATACGCTAAAACTGCATCGCTTTGCATATGGTAACAAAGCGTGAATTTATACTTGAATTTCGGAGAATATAAATGAACTGTAGCGTGTTAAATATAAGGGCTACGCGGAACTAAGGTTCATGCGGAATCAAAGTTTATTAACATCACCAAACTAAAGATTTGGCTTAAATGAATCGAAAAAGGCTACATTTGAGCTAAAACTGCGGAAAGTAATTGCTTCGGGAAATTGTTTTAACAAAGTAATATTTTCCTAGCTCAAGCTATTGACCCATACACCCATTATTAAAAAAAAATATTTCTTTTTTCCTTTGATGTCTTTAAAAATTTTTACTTTCAAAGCATCCACTTGTGACGGAAGTTCTGAGTAAAACCCTTTACTGGTTTTTTCTAGAAAGCAAACATTCCTTACATTTGTAGCAGTAACTTATACTCATTTATTCATTGCTGCAATACTTCTAACATTGGTTGTTATTTTCTTAATCTCCCTTAGGTTGAACCAGTTCTACACGGTGCAAGGGACTAACAGTTACCAATTTAATTCTATAAACCACTCTAAATAGCGCGATGATAACTCTCTGATTTTTGCTTAAATGTCACATGCGTTTTTTACAGGCACCTACCTGCTATTGTTCGTCAGCTGCAGTCCTAATGTGAACAAAATGTTTATGTATCCTACCATTAATGGTTGTAATGTGACTGGCAGCATTATCAAACGCAACAACGGCGAACCAAAAAGAACAACAACTTCCCCGGAAATTATTGGAAAAGTGAAGGCCCAAACTGAGCGAAATCCGAAGCAGAGCGCAAGAAAATCGGCAAGAGCCAACATCTCGGAGTGGAGCAATTGCCAATGAACTTCAACACAAGCCCCACAGCATACAAAGAGTTCAAAGCTTAACGCTGGAGTAGAAAAAGTACGACTGGAAATATCTCAGGTACAGATACGCTTGCACCTGAGTGAGGCTTTGCTTAACATCACCTTGCGGGTGAGAAATCTTTCACAAACAAAACGACAGTATTTGGTAGGAGGGAAAGCCCAACGATAATCTAGAGTAAAGGGTTTTTGCTCGACTTCACAAGGTGCAAGGCACATTAAGCGAAAAACTGCTTGGTGTTCATACCTATACAAATACTACGCGGTCTAAGCCGAAATTCCGTGTTAAGAAGAATAATTCGAGTAACCGTGAAAGCCTCAAACAGTATATAAAGGGTTGCAGTTTGAAGGTAAATATTAGTTACTGTAAGGGTTTGGAACTCCTTGACCGCTGAAGGACAATCTTGTCTCGTTCTCTTCGACCAGGGCATTAGGGTCTACACGACTGTATACCGGGAAAAGGTTTTAAAAGAAGCATTGATGCCATGGGCACATAAACAATTCGGGAACAGGCCATGGATGTTCTAGCACGACTAAGCACCGTGCCTGCGAAAATCGACAATTTCTTGGTGAGAACGTTCCAAGATTCATCTTGGCGGAACACTTTCTAACATATTCACCAGACACTAATCCTCTGGATTGCTCTTTCTAGAGTATTCTGTAGGCCAGGGTCTTCTCTAAAAAACAACAAAGCTGGACGCGCTAATCCCCCAGCAGAGCTACTTTTAATGGACGGTATTTGTATTTCTAGGTGCAAATACTTTGCAAAGTATTTAGTATTTAAATACAATTTTGGCAGTATTTAAATATTTTTAGAATATTTAATTACTTTTACAGTATTTAAATACTTTGAGAGTATTTAATACTTTCAGAGTATTTAAACTAGGGTTTCCAGTCCCGGGATTCTACCAAAAAAACCGAGTCCCGGGACCACAGCCAGCACAGGCGAAGTCCCGGAACCATGTCAACATTCGTGCGTATATTCGATATCAGAGAATTAGGACAGGTATCCACCGGCGTCTGGTGTATACTCATGCCTCTTACACATTCTACATTGTTTGCGTTTTACGTAGACATTGTTTTCGGTCGGTTAGAATTAAACATGTGTATTGTTTCCGGCATACTTACAAGTGTTCGTTTATTTTTTTGTTTCTTTTGTTGGTTTTAGATATATTTTACGCGTAGTCGTGTGCATAGGTAGTAACGGCAAGGTAACTAAATTTGTAGACTTTTAAAATTATGTGCGAAGAAGCTGAATAATTTATATTTTTAGGTGTTTGTTATTATCTGCTAAAACGTTAGAATTAGAGCGAATTCCGATTCCCAACCTATCTACATAAAAAATAATGACTTTAAGTCGATATAGCAACACTTTTATATATCAAAAGATAACAATTCACGAAATATAAAGTTTGTCCCAATAAAATTATGATAACCAGAGGCGGCTCGATGACAGGATTACTCATTTTGCAGTTCACGCAAAAGCAAAAGATGAAGGGCGACAGATATTTTTAGTACCAGAAGAAAGTAATGAAGTTATAGACGAGCCCCAACGCAGCTCATTATCAGCACATAAATACTTTATTTATTTTAAAACACTTGTTTATCTTTGGAATTCGAATTCAGAAATTTCACTTAATAGTAGATTATGTTATTAGGAGTAAAAGTGATACTTTATGTGGCGAAGCTGAAGTTTATTTAGCCGAACGTTAGTGAGGCAAATAATTCAGCTAAGCCACATAAAGTCACTTTTACTCCGAATAACATATACTATTTTATCCGCAAACGTATTCAGGTAAATTTCATTAAAATAAATTTAAATAAAAAAGGATGCATCGGCCGGGAATCGAACCCCGGCCACCCGCGTGACAGGCGAACACTGTACCGCTGCGCCAACCGATCTTGTTCAAATAACGCGCTACTGTAATGATATATGAACATACTGAATCACCCGAGCTAATAGCACACGGCCACAGCAGCTGTCACACCATAAACCACGGCGACAGATGCTCCGATCCGCTGCTTAAAGGTTTATTTAAATTAAAACTTTTTCGTACTCTTTGAAAATAAAACCGGCCTACGGATCTAAGTCTAAGAATTAGCAAAATTTTAAGCCATCATACAATTTAATCGGTCCAGTATCTTCGGAGGAGATAACGAACAAACATAGAAAGAAAGAGGGCAACGATTTTGTGTGCTTAGGCAGATAAAGTATGCAAAAGTCGCTATTTTGTCTGTTTAGGCAGATAAAGTGACACTTTTACCTTGTCAATAAAGACAAATAACTTGTCACTTTTGTGACGTTTGCGGATAATAGTTATTTATTATACAAGCGCTTAAAATGAATGTTTAATGAGCTGTCAGTTTAACTGCGCGAGCGACAAAGGAGCGAGCGCGTTAATGACTGCGAATCAAACATTCATTTTAAGCGAGAGTGTAATACAACATTTTATTCAATTTTGCCATATAAACCCTTCAATATTGAAAATAAAATTACGGAATTAAGTCATCAAATACATTTGCGAATTTTATGATTATCACGACTCCTGTGCCGTGACGTTGACAACAACGAAGTTTTTTATAAACAAATTGAAAACAAAACTATTTTACCGTGTGTCGAAGTGTTTTCTGCAAAGAAGTGACTTATGATGTTTTTTATGGTCCGAGAGAGGCTTTGGGTAATGACGATGGTATAATGGAACAACTGCTTCCTCGAAAATCGAAGGGTTTGTACAAGAAAGTGTACCAAATATTTTGCGACTGGCGAGTGAAAAAAACGCAGATGGAGTTACGGAAATGGTGTTACTAAATTATATTTTGGAGCAATCTAAGACAATCAAACCATCGTCGGTATGGAGTTATTGCTCTATGCTAAAAGCCTGTTGTATTGTGTATACAATCGACATAGTAATTGTATCTATTTTTAATGTAGGTTTCCGAAAGTGAAAGCCCTCCTAAAGCAAAACGCAAAAGGCTTTAAGCCCAATAAGTCGAAAGTTCTTAGCCGCGACGAAATTTTGAGGTTCATTCGTACTTCACTGGACGAGAAGTATTTACTTGCAAAGGTTAGCATTATTGATCCATTTGTTTCCTTTTAATTGTAAAATTACATTGCAGACTATACTTATTATGGGTATTGCTAGCGGTTGTCGCATTGGAGAACTGGTTAAAATGAAAATTGACGACGTGGACGTCGTTTTGTTAATTTAGTTGTAATGTACTTACGTATAATTTGTTGATAAATTATTGATTTATTTTGGTTGACATTTATTTGACATTTTTAAAGCGCTAGCGGAATAAAAATTTTAAATCGCTAGCGGAATAAAAATTTAAATGAGTGTTTATAAAACATCAACTTTTATGGGCAGGCCAGAAACAAATAAACGTCACTTTATACGGCAAAATTGAATAAACACTATTTTTCTTTCGGGACCATTTTCGGGACCTTCGGGACTAGTCCCGGGACTTGAAATTTAGCTCGTAGGTCCCGAAAACACTTTTGGTCCCGGGACTTGGGAACCCTAATTTAAACACTTTGAGAGTATTTGAATACTTTCAGAGTATTTAGCTCCTTTTTATATCTTCAAATGTATTTCTAACTATTAAATACTTTTTGCATAGTTTTAACGTTCATCAAAATCCCAAGTTTTTATTTGAAACGCGAACACGTGTAATGATTCAGGTAAACAGCCACCTGTGCTAGAGCGAGACAGAAGCAACCAGGCAATTGTGGGCCTGAGCAAGATGCATAAAAAACCGGTTTGACGGGGTGAGGGAGACCTGCCATTCGATTATTTCTATATTCCATGTTTTGACAGCGCGGAAAAAATAGTGGTGTTTCCTCTGTACCTGAGTCGTGATTTGTGGTAAAAACAAATTACTATTACAGTAAGTATACCTACATTTAATAGTACTATTAGTAGTTCATATTCAATATTACCAATTTTATTAATAAAATATTTTATGGATTTTAAGATTTTCTTTGTCGAAATATCCATAAAACACCGCAAACCAATATATTGTTTCCTTTGGAGTTTTTAATAATTCATGTACAATAGTTTAAGCTATTCTATCTTTATTATTTGGCTTAATATGCGAATAAAAGGAAAATTAGAATTTTAAATTTAATTTTGAAAAATTGTTTAACTGGTATACACATACACATGTGTTACTATTTAAATATTTCGCAAGTCTTTTACATTTTAGGGATATCTAAATACTTAAGAAGTATTTTAAATATTTTTAAAGCATTTAAATACTTTTAAAGTATTTAAATACGTTTCCAAAAGTATTTACCTATTAAAAGTATTTAAATACTATAGGTATTTATTATTTAACTACATTTTGCTCAAAAAAGTATTTAATATTTAAATACATTCAATTTTCAAAAAGTATTTAGTATTTAAATACTTTTTAAAAGTATTTTGCCCAGCTCTGTCCCCCAGTCCCACATTCGTGCAGCGTGCGGTACTTTCATCAAGCAGACTTGTTGCCCACATCAAAGCTAAATGTGGTTATATCCGATAATGAATTTTGTTGCTTGAAACAAAAATATCAATAATTGATAGAACTATTGTAGTTTTTATTAGTAACAGTTCAACAGTTGGTCCCTCCCACCCTGTATAATTTCCTTCTGACCATTTTTTATCTTCATACATTTTTTTTTCTCTGGTGAGAAAGATAGCAACACAAAACGTTATTTAAAGTAGCAAATGTGTTAATAAGACCTTGACCTCGGAGCTTTACACTGCTGTACAGAAATTAGAGATTTGTTACCACAGGAAACTCGGTGCTTCAAAACATTTACAATTCTACATCATAAAGGCGCCGAATCAATTTTGTGAACACAGAAAGCAATGTATCCTAATTTCAGGATGTCTTGCTATAGCGTTAATATACAAGTAACAACGCAACCAGCAATACATCTTCCAGTAAACGCCATCGGGGAAGGAATTAATTCGCCATTTGTCTTCCAGACTAATATTAAAGTAGTGACGTCGATTGCTGAACATGTCGTATTGTAATAGCATAAATTGAGTCATTCTAACAGAATTGTGACAATCCCATCTGATTGCACGAATGGGTATCACGAAGCGTATTATCGTAAATGAGTTTTAGCGTTATTTATAGGCTGGCGGCGAATATCAATCATTTGACCACCTTTGTCAGAACTACTTCAATTGTGGACGCATTCCCATTTAGAGTGTACCTATAGTTGTAGAAAAACTTGCCAATGCAGGTCTTGCGAGGCGAGCACGGTAAAAACTGACAGGAAGCCGCCGTAAATGCAATCTCCATTATATCCGCATCGCTTGAAACTAGACGTTTGGATAATTTCACGTCACGTATACAAATAGACAGCCAACTATCCACTGTAATTCATGCGACTTATTATTTGACGTTTCCATTAGTTTATTTTGTTCGAAAACTCATCAGCGCAGTTAATTAAACCGTGCATTATTTTCTCAACGATTGTTGATAAAAGTGACTACAGTTTAATATATAATTTCGTATCTTTTTCAATCCTGTCTTTTGAATACACTGATGGTTGATTTGAGCAACTAGGTGAATCTGCGAACCGCTTCCTCAGTTTTTCAATCAGAATATCTCATGCTTTTTACTTTCCCATACCCATAGGTATAGGGAAGCCTTGGAATCATGAAAATTTTGGAAATCGAGATTTTCACAGAAATATCCGTTTTGGGCCTCTAGGAACCCAAAAAAGTGGTTTTTAAAAAATGTCTGTCTGTGTGTGGGTGTGTGGGTGGGTGACGCTCCTACAGCCGAAAGTATTGCTCCGATTTTGATGCGCTTTGGAATGCGGGGTGTATCGAAAATTCATCGACAAAATAAGCTTTTCAAAAAAATCCGAAACCGTAAGCGGAAGTTACGCATGTTTTTTTGGTATCACTGTTTTCGTGATTAAAATTTTGAAAATTTTATCGCGGATAACGATAGAGGGTCATAAGACAAATCTGTTAGTTTTTCCGAACTCGCTAGGTTTAAAATGAAGGGCGCTATGATTTTTTGAAAATTTTGAGTTTAACGCCTATTACTCAAAAACGGATGAATCGATTCAATTGATTTTTTTTTCTGAATAGTATATGAAGGCTAACATGAGGTGATATAAAAAATGTTTTGAAAAATATTAAGGGGCCTAAATTACAAATTGGAAATTTTCTAAAAATCATTTCTCAAAAACTGCCCACAGGAATTTGTTTAAACTTCATACACTGATAGACCCCGAAAAGGGCTATCGATCTGTTTTTAAAGAATCTCATGAATTATCTGTGGCGCCCTCTACGAAGCTTTGAAGTTTGAAAATTTAAAACCCCTTTAATTAATAAACAAAACAAGATAGGTAGCTGGGTTTTTACTGAATTGCTCAGTGCATAATGGAGCATATGAATATGAAAAAAAATATTACACTCGTGGATATATGTGAGCGCACCGGCCCCCTCCCCCCTCTATTTTTGAAAAATAATTTTTTTATTCTAACGGTTGTTATATTTTTGCGTCAAAAAATATTTTTCCGCAAAAATAAAAAAATCGATTTTGTATGCCCTAGAAAATATAATTTCACCTCGGTGCTACAGCCGTTTTGAGGAAAATAATACATAAACTAGCACAGTGGCGGTTTGTCCACTTTTCGCCATTTACAGAAGCTCGGTGGTCACGTTTTGAACTACACATTCTTTTATATTTACCCGCAATTTACGTGAAAGTGTAAACGCTTATCACGGTGAAGACGTGAGTCATCGAGTTGAAATTTTGATATGTTGTAAAGACTGTTGAATAAAGACGATATGAACAGTTTCCAGTATGGGAAAGTCCAGGGAGGTAGTCACGTCCACTTTTTTACTCTTAGCTCCAACTTTTGTTTTCTTGCTCAACTTTAACTTTATTTAAATACTTTCATTTATGATGTGCAAGTGGTATTCAAGTTGTCTTTTTTTATAGCCAACATAATTTTCTATTATTCTCCCATTCTATGTAAAACTTACTCATTTGTGACATTATCTGTCGCGAATACCTTGTGCATCCTTTTGTAGTATTATATCCCACATCCCACATGTTCCGGTGCTTATCATTGCCTTCAGTGTTCAAGATTCAGCATCATATAGTAGACCCGTGAAAGCTTTACTTTGTGAGCTAAGTTTTGCCCTTATGGATAAAGTGTCTCATTATTCTCTTGTATCATACCTACATAGTTATTTACGACATTAGGACGGTAGCTAAGCAGTTATGGCCGATCTAACAAGGCTATAAGTGCGAAGGCCGGCCGTGTATCGTGTAATTTTGTAAAATTACGTCTTTTTTACACTTTTCCATTGGTAGTAAAGTGCTGTAAATTTGAATGTCAATATAACCTAAAATGTCTAACACTATGTGAAGGAAAGTGTCACCGAACTACGTTTTTATATTTCTGTTACGATCGTAGAAAAAATAGCGTACGATATACGTATATAAGTGCCATTAAAGCACTAGCGACGTTAAAATCACTCCGCTTTGTGTCGTGCTCTTAAACTCGTCACACGTGCTTTAAAGGCGTACCTATACACTAGTATCATAATATACTATTTTTATATACTGAACACGAAAAGGAACCATTTCGATTCTTAAAGAATTATCCCAAAGTGTGTGCTTTCAAAATGTTGTGATCCGTGTTATGCATTTAGCAGAACTGAAATGTATTTTTGCAGGCATTGTCAGTTTATGTCAAATTCGAGGTTAAGAGTTGTGGCAGTTTTTATCAGACTGACGCAAAACCTAACTTGCTAACCTCAAATTTGACGTAGACTGACAATGCCACCAACACTATACTTCAGTACTGTCAAAAGTATAACACGAATCACAGACGTCGTTAAGTGCTACCGGCCTAACACACAAAAACGTACCTATCGAACCCATTGCTAAGCTGGTAGATAGTTGCTACTAGACCAATATACAAAAAGTATCATACTTAGCACATTCAGTCATGGCTAGATTGATATTGCATTATGTAAAAAATATTTTTCTATCTGTCAAAAATTCATACCGTGTAGCCAACGTTTAATTGCTTTTATTCGCAATCACATTGTAATGTGTCAATTTCATGACATGACAACAGCTGGGAACTAGATGATTACTTGAAACTAGCCAGGAAATTATTACATACCCCGAAAAATATTACATACCTGAAGAGTGGGGTGTTTCCATGGTAACAAAACATTGAGTGGGTTGTTTTCATGGTAACAAAAATATTAGCTACATAAAGAGATCTATTATTCAGAATTCAATTGTAGTTATTTTTAAAATTAGATGATTGCAAATAAAATAGTATACATACCACGGTGGAAAGTTTCATCCCTGTCTCGAGATAAAGTTAACCTCGACGCTACGCGTCTCGGTAAACTACCTAATCTCTCGACAGTAATGCAACACTTCCCACCTCGGTATGTAATATACTATTATTTGTTCCTCACTTGTGTGTGTTATCAAGTTACTGTATTCACCTTGAAAATGTTTCTTGACTGGCTAGCCAGTAAATTTTTTACTGGATAGCCAGTAAAATTTTACAAGCGTGCTCATAGATAAATGATAGCGTGCAAAGCCAGAGTTGTCTTCCTTAGTATGTGTCATATTGATGAATTTAGTTGCTTGTCAGTTTGACATTTTGAATAAATGGTAAATTTCTAGTTATTATTTAAAAGTGAGGAACAAATAAAATATTCAACAATACACACAAGGTAACAGGTTTTACTGGCTCAAGAAGGCCAAAGGCGAGCCAGTCATATCCTTCTATTCGCCAGTAAAAACCCTCTTACCAAGCTAGTAATGTTAAATACTATTATCTTCATCAGTGTTGTTATAGCCTCTTAACCAAATTAATTTTAGTATCGTTAAGAGCTTCATTACCGCACTCGGTGCGGTAATGGATATTACCGCACTCAGTGCGGCAATGGATAGATATTACCGCACTCAGTGTGGTAATGAATATTACCGTACTCTTTTTGTATAAAGAAATACGTTGAATCAGAATTTATTGATGAAGATCAAATATTGAACAATACACGTTTTGCTTATGGCAGTTAACGAGACTCGTTTGATTGCCGCAAAACTCGGCTCACCGCCTCGTTTTTGGCAATCAAACTCGTGTCTTTAAGATGCTCATAATCAAACTTGTATCGTTAATATCTATTATCGGCTTCAGGATATTGAACCTTTGTTTACATATACAAAGGTAAGCTGGTAACTAAGTCCTAACTGTATATGTACGGTAGTAGTCCTTTACCGTACCGTTGCTTTTAAAAACTTTCGCATACACATTCAAAATCAAGTAACAACGATTTTGCAAAATGTTAGATGTATGAACGGGTAATTTTGATATTAGGTTAAAGATGACGTTGACAGCATTTAAAAAAATTGGGATCGGTCCATCAGGATACAAATTCCTGTCTTATTATGTAGTTTGTATATAATAATTACAGATAAAAACCAATGACCTTTACAAAACAAATAATTCGGCAGTAATTAGTGTTTGAAGGTAACAGAAATTTAATTAAAACGAACATAAAAATAAATACAAATATATTAAAAAAGGTTTTAATATTTTCCCATGGTCATATTAGCCTCTAGCACCGCATTCAATCTCCTGGACATAGATGCTATAAGGTTTCGCCATTAATTTTGGTCTTGTTACGGTCTAAAACGACTTTTACGACACCGCGCCGGCACATACAAAAATTCTCGTAAAAGCTAGAGGACCAGCCCGGACGATAATTTTCACAATACGGATAATGACTCACCTAGGACCGCTGCCCTGCCCGTAACAAGATATTCCAGCTAAACATCAATGGACCAAGGGGTGGTTCTACACGAGATTACCTATGGGCAACGGCCTAAGCGACGGTAAACCATGACAAAATTAAGCGACACCCGGTTTCATCAATAAGAACGAAAATGCTAAGATAGACCCACAGTGAAACCGGGAAATCAATGAGCCTACCTTTCGACCCTACACCTTGGCGAAATCCAAAGCTAAACGGGAATAGCATATTTGTGCACAGCCTCACGAATCCCAACGGTGCGGCGACGAGGGCACTTACCCTGCCCCGCTTATCAACCGATCTCAGGTTTCGTCGTACATAAATCTGACACAGTGTATAATATAATCTAAAAATAAGCATGCACAGGCCCGTAGGAAACATCATAAAGCAACGCACAGTAAACCGCTCTATTGTTTCAACACGATACAACAGCGCCGACGTCATCAGCGTACACAGAAAAATGGAAAATAACAAAAGGACACTATAGCTAAAAGCCCAGCTGGGAGGTCGCCTTCTAAAATATTTTGGGAATGGTAACAATTGGTACACTGCCCCAACGCGGGTGACTCGCATCTGCCTTGAAGAGCGTTAGTTAGAGTTTACGCACAACCCAAGCGAACGGCTGGTGATATTGCGCGTGAATTATCCTTTGCAGGAGACCGACGCTCTCGGCTGGCTTATAACCTGAATGATTAATTAAAAATATCTTCAACTGTCGGCTGGCAGTTAACATAAATGAATATTTATAAACAGCCTATGCTGGCGACTGGCTTGTAACATGAAGGATTAATTAGAAATAGCCTGATATATTGCGCTACAATGTATTTGGTAAATAAGTTGGCAACTTTTCAATGATAACTATAAAGCTGTTAGTACATAAAATACATACACTACCTTAACTTTTAGCTGCACCTGGGTCTAAATTTCGATAATAGGTGCTCGCCTCACAGCGCAGGGAAGGTCGCAAAGACTACGGCTGTAAGTGCTGAAAACGCCCACCAAGGAATTTCTCGCAGGACACAATATGCGGCCCAATGCGACGACAAAAGTTCGCATGAAGACGGCGACCAAGGCACGCTCTCGCTGTATTTATCCCACTATAATATGGCAATTTGCGGGCACGGCACACGATAACTCGCGAACGTTGGTCAACAGCAGGGGGCACCAAACAACACATACAACTGCCACCTTTGACGGCATGTAAAGCATTATCCGAAAACAAACAAAACCACGCCGTATCAGCACACTAATTCGCAAGAGGCCGCACCGCCTTCTACGATCGGCGGAAAGCCACACTCTCGGCACGCAACGCAGTCGCATGCCAGACGCTGGCGGGGCAAACAGAAAAGAGTGCAATGGAACGATATTATTTAGAAAATCTCTCGCTTGCTCCCATGGACTGCGTTTTAAATTTGATGCATAAAACACGCTACAGGACAGCCAAGGTAATATTTCAATATTGTTATTTTGATACCACTGTGTTATTATTCGAACTGGTGTTGATAGGGCAATAACCCTGTTGAAATATGAAATCATTAGGATATAATGTTCCACAGAAGGAGCAGAAGATTTTGCAAGATATCAAGGTGAGTTACTGCATTAAACCGACCATCAATGAGCCAGGCTACCCCTGGGCCAAAAATACTTATCCAAGCCCAAACGTTGACAGAGAATCGTCGAGACCTGTTTCGTGATGACACATATCGTTCAGAAAATTTTGAATTTACCGGTTGATGAACCCATACACTACCATCATTGCACGATTTAACTAATTTTTCTTCAGAAAATATTACAGTGTTCCAAAAATTTAGAGGTCGGTATATACAGTGTGGTCCATTAAGTGTGCAACAAATGGGACATTTTTTTATTAGTTGTAAAACCGAAATTTAAATATTGCCAAAAGTTAGTGCATGTTCGATAACCATATCAGATGCCCTTAGAATGGCTTCAAGTCAAACAATATACAGGGCAGGACAAAAAATATGAAATTCGTTCAAGAACAAAGTTACCTTATTTCAAAAAATATAGCAAAATTTTATTGAGAAAAGTTGTTTAGAATTAAAAGTTATGCTCAAATACAAAGTCAGGGCCTCCTATTCGAATTTTTATTATTTTTTTGTAAAATTTTGTATTATCCCCGTATGATACATATTTTTATTATTCTGATTTTATTAAGAGTTTTTCATATGTAAATTATTATTAGTAAAACATTTACCTTGTTAAAAAGAATATTTGCGAAATTCTAAAGTTCTGTAAAATATCGTTGCAACAAACATGAAGTGGACGCTTACCTAAAAAAATATAAATCCAAGTAATTTTTACAAATACGCTTCAAGTTGCTAAAAGTTATTTAAAAGGGATGTGGTTGTGACTACTTTAAATACATATAAAATAAAAATAATAAAAATATGTATCATACGGGGGTAATACAAAATTTTCCAAAAAAGAATCAAAATTCGAATAGGAGGCCGTGACTTTGTATTTGAGCATAACTTTTAATTCTAAACAACTTTTCTCAATAAAATTTTGCTATATTTTTTGAAATAAGGTAACTTTGTTCTTGAACGAATTTCATATTTTTTGTCCTGCACTGTATATTGTTTGACTTGAAGCCATTCTAAGGGCATCTGATATGGTTATCGAACATGCACTAACTTTTGGCAATATTTAAATTTCGATTGTACAACTAATAAAAAAATTTCCCATTTGTTGCACACTTAATGGACCACACTGTATAATTCAGACAAAGTAGTACCCGGGAATGCTTATTTTCTTCTGTTGATATATTTTTCTTTGCACATGCGAAATTTCTAATTTCTGAATTTTTCACATGACAGCACGCTGACACCCACAATTCTGGAAAGTTGGTCTCCAAATCGCTTGTCTGACCGCATTGGAAGGGTTTTCCTTTACATTATCCTAAAGGGCTCCGTCCTGCTCCACGTTTGAAATTTTGGGTCTCCCCTAACACGGCCTTCTAGTGACGGTCGCTTCTTCTTCCTACCTCTTCTTTACTCGTAGAACAGTGCTTTATCTAGCCCATAATGAGTACCAAACTTTCTTATGGACCACCCCTCTTCTAATTTGGAAAGCATCAAAACTTGTCTTAATCTGTCAGTCGAGGTATTTTCACTTTTCAAAAATGTAAAGGTCAGAGTTGATTAATTACAACCCTGATTTAATACAGCCAAAAATAGATGTACGCGAAAGTTTTGAAAGCAAGTGTGCATGGTAACCATTACCATACTGCAACCCATAAACTATCTATTGAACAAACCACTGATGTTATGAATCATAACAGCCTTAGATGTTTTAAAAGGCCCGCTGCGGCAGTTATGGTACTTATAACATTCCTAAATATGCTAATAGCTATAACATGTTTATAATTTTGTTTGTTGTGGTCTTGTAAAGAGTCTTTCATGTAAATAAGTTTATGACTCTCGTTTGGTTTTTCTCAGGACTCCGCTACGCGTCGTCCCGAAACATCTGAAATCAAGGTATAAAACTAATTTTGTCTATGGCAGTGTGTCAAATTGATATTTAGTTGGCATTTTTAAGTTTGTAAAACGACTATTTAATAACATGTTTTCATTAGACACGTCGACACTGGCAACCTGTTTTAAAATTTTTACCCACACAAAATTACGACCAGTTGGTAGTAATCCTAATTTACATTTAAAGTATTTTTTTTATATTTACCGTGTTTTCTGGATTTTATCGTAAATAAAATATTGTACGATGCAAATGCGTAAAACATCTTTAGTCATTCACGGGGCTTTAAACGCTTGTTCTCTCACGGTTTATTTCTGCCTCATTCGCGCATAAAGACTACCTTTACGCACTTGCATTGTAAATTACTATTTCTGCACTATACACATCTAAAACTATTAAAATTCTCCATCGATACAGTACTAATTCCCTTATTAGGGGTACAATAAATTCAGCACAAATAATATAATTTTAAAGACGCTGCGAGGGCGGGCTGATAAGTAACGCATTTTAGCCTGTAAGGATAATTTTTGTATTTAGCACTTTTCCGCCTTTTCCCGCTTTTGTATCTTGAATTTTAGTAGTTTTCCTGTTTTATTTATGCTCAAATTGATGGTTCAGTGATGTTTAAAGCTTAATTTCGGCCCATTGCAATTCATATCTTGGGCAACGTTTTATAATTAAATTCACATGTGTTTGCTTGCCGTATGGAAGACGTGATTTAGCTTCTCACATCTTATTCGTTTATCGGCGCCAGAGCATCGCACTTCATTTGCGGATGCTCCCCCTTTCTTCATGCTAAATTCTGATTTAATATTGCGCCACGATGATGCAATGCTGGTACTTTCCGTATGTGTTAGACAGAGTACAAATTAAGTAGTGCTGGCGCGCGTTTATTTGCTTTCAAGATTAAACCCGCAGAGTTCAAAAAGGCAGCAGGTGATAGTTTTATTCCGCCGGCGAAGGCCTTGGCTTTCGTCGGCCAACGTCGAAATTACTAAGTGACACTAAATAGGTGTTACCGGTCATGTCTTGGTCATTGAAGTGACGTTTTGGTGAAGTATTAACTGAGAATTTCCGTACCGTGGAGCTGACATCTCCAGTCGTCGTTTTAGGCGGATCTTTAATTGGAAACCTCTTATGTGCTAATTCGTTTGTGATGAAGCTACGTGTACCGTCCCACAACCCATGCCTACCGTTACGTCCTTCGTTCTAGCCTATGGGGGATATAATACCGTCCAGACCCGTTTGACAGACCACACTTTATGGAGTTTCCCCCCAGTTTCTTCAAACATTTTGGAGGCAGTCGTTTGAACCCGACCTGCAGCTCCGTTGGACATCATCATCGTAGCAGCTGCATCGCTCAAAATGTATAGTGTCATTTTGTAATAATTTTAGCCAGCGCACAATACGAAGTAAAAATAATTTTGAATAGAAATTACCGCCATTAAGTCAGTTTGGGAATTCAACGTCAAGTTTGTAGCGAACCGCCCTTTCCCCTGATGTCTGAACCGAAAAAATTACCTGTTATCGGGTAATTAAGGTACAGTTACAGTGAGCTCTGTATTTCTTTCTTTAACTTATTGTAACGTCAATTTCGGCCTGTAACAAGCCGGTTGCTATTGACTGGAGTGGGGTAAAGACCTGTTCTGACCGGAATTTAAAGGGTACAGGTTAGGGTGGAACGAAAAAAACAAGTTTTGATTTTTAATTTGTAATAGCGCGGAAAAGTTGCCTTTTGGTGTAGATAAGATTACAAAAAATATGAAAAATATTGGAGCACGTCTTGAGGTGCCGCAAGGACGATAAAGTTTTATAAAAGCACACTTTTGCAACACCTTTTATGTGTCTCGATTATGCAGTAAAAAGTTTCAAATAGGCGTTTTAATATGAATAGAAAGATAAAGACATTTTAACTATTGCATTGGCATCCGGGAGCATGAGTCATGGCCGGAGCGGATGTTCGGGGGACTTTACAGGACTTGGATGTAAGCACAGAGGAAGACAAAACCAAAGTAATAGACAGGATGAAAATTAGAAGATCAAGATCAAAGAATCGAAGAGATCTCATTAATGGCAGTCTTTATGATCAGATAAGCAAAAATAGAGGATTGTTTTTTGATGGAAGAAAAGACAAAACAATTGTTCAAGAACAGAAAGGAACTACTACAAAAAAGTTATTTCAGAAGAGCACGTTTCACTAATATAATAGAGGAACCAAACTCAAAGCTTTTAGGCCACGTAACACCTAAATCTGGCACTGGAAAAGACTTAGCAGACAGTGTACTGGAGTTTCTTGAAGATAGAGAACACAACGAACAACTTTTGAACTTTACTGCTATTGGGTGTGATGGAATCGTTGTAAATACTGGAAATAATAATGGTGTGACTTCTTTGGTGGAAAATGAAATAGGAAGACCTTTATAATTGTTTGTTCTATGGAAATGAGTTACCTTTGCGACATCTTTTTTTGTAATTTAGATGGTAAAACAAAGAGACCCAATGAGTTTAAAGGCAAAATAGCTCAGCAGCTGGAAAACTGTGCTAATCTTCCTGTGGTTACTTTCTTGCCAATTGAAAATAACTTTCCTCTTTTGGAGAACATAAATGATTTAGGTACAGATCAGAAGTATTTATTGGATATGTATATCTTTAAGAAACCTTGGAAAACTTCCTCACTCCAGGTGGCTTAGCAAACCGTATACTTAGATTGTATGTGGCAACTAAAAATCCAACTGAAAACCTTAAGAGTACTCAGAGTACATTGTTAAAGTGTATGCACCTGTGTGGTTTAACATTAAGTTAAAACCTTCATGTACTTATGGTTCCAAACATCTGTTTAAGCTTATCTCATATTCACAATATCTCTCTGATGATTTCAAGAACGTTCTAGACCCGGTTATTCAAAGAAATGGGTACTTTGATGCTGCAGAAAATGTCCCTTTGTCCATGCTATGTGATAAGCACAAACATGTACATGTACATCGAACTTGGTTTATGACGAGTCTGGCCGTGACCGCGACCGTGAGCGTACATACTGCATGCAGGCCGCGATAACGTACAAAAATCGAACAAGGTGTGTGACAAAATATTCAGTTCCGCATAAGAAAATCGTACCATTTTAATATCACGTAAGTTTGTTTCCAAACGGGCCGGCAGCGCCCTTGCTGCCTTCCCCTAATCTGCAAACTCCACACCCTCGAGAGACTTCTGACTACAGGGGTCTCTCAGAAATGAATTCCATCGTTCCAAATCCTTTACCCCAGTCGCTACAAAACACCAGTATGAATGACAGTAACCAAATATTACCAACAAAATCTTTCGCTAACGCAGTATCTTTCCCCAAAAAGGAGCAGGCAATTTTAATAAGCGCAGTCGAAGGTATAAACCTAAAAGATTATATAAAGGCAGTGGGAGAAATAGTAGGCCCAAAAAGCACACTGTTTGCGTCCAGGATATCAAACAATAGAATATGCATTTATTTGTCAAGTAAGAAAACTGTGGATGACCTCTTAAAGCAATACAGCACTATAAAAATTCAAAATAATGACATACCGCTACGGAGATTAGTAACACCAGCTCAAAGGATAACTCTATCTAACGTTTGCCCCTCTATTCCACACACTCACATAGAAACAACACTGCGTAATCATAATATAAAAACAGTCTCTCCGGTGACCTTTTTAAGGGCTGGTATAACAGAAGCTGAATACAACCATATACTTAGCTTTAGAAGACAAGTGTACATAGAGCCAACAGACAATACTATTCCAACATTAGTTCTAATACATTAGGAAGAAACTGATTACAGGATTTTTATTTCTACCACCACAATATGCTTTACTTGCCGCCAGCAGGGACACATCGCAGAAAACTGCAAAAACTACACCCCAAATCAAATACCAAATATACCACCAACAAATAGCAAAAGATCCTATACATCTACTAGTTCATCAACAATCGAAACTTCATGTGCAGCACTGTCAACTAATATTATGGAAAATAATGAACATTATGATTCACAGGACAACATCTCACAGACATTAGAGCCGTCAAGAAGAGATACACCACACAATACTTCATCAAAGCCAAAAACAACGAAACCCTCCCCAAAACGACTAAAAAAGGATATCAACAGTGACTCCGAAGATGAAATACATGTAATAGAAGATTACTTGAAACCGCTCCGTTCGCTAATCGAATCACACTCAGGAGAATACCCGATAGACTACGACACATTCCAAGACTTTATTTACAATGTACATGGATCACCAAACCCGCTGGACGTCGCAAGACAATACACACAAGATGCATCCGCCATTGTAAAAATGATGAGAGATTTATATCCAAATTTGAGCAAAAGAATAATTAAAAGCAGATTCACCAGATTGATAAACAAAATAACCCATCAAATTAGTCTGGAGTCACAGCAAATTAGCCCGCTTGGCTCAGTGTAGAGCGATTTTCATTAATACTATTACTAATCATCAGAGCAAACTATTATACAATGGAATAGCTAAATTTTCCCCGATATGCCTGTGTATACAAGAAACACATTTTAAAAATTCCCCAACATGTATTAACAATTATACCTGCTATCTCAAGAACCGTCAAATGGATGGAAATGCCAGTGGAGGAGTAGGAATATTTATATCCAACAGTTACAGCTCTTACAAAGTTCCAATTATAACTCAAATAGAAGCAGTAGCCGTCCACATCTCCACACCCATAAAAATGACTATTTGTAATATCTATATCGCTCCAAATACAAAAATCTGGTGTGATACACTCACACAACTTCCTTTTACAGTGATCTTATAATTAGTCAAAAATTTAATTTTTAATTTTTAACCATTTGTTAAAAATTTTCAAAAATTACAAATTCTACAAAAACGGTACAAAATCGAGTGTTAGTTGAAGAGACAAATTTTCTCTAGAATTTTAAGGTGAATTCAAAAATGTAATAATATACCGGGTGTTTTATTTAAAATAGGAATTAATAAAAAAAAATAGAAAAAAAAACAAAAGAAACCCACTTTAGAAGTATTCAACTGGAAAATCACGTATCTCACATCAATACACATTAAAAATGTAAGAAAAATGTAAAATTAAAAAAAAATCGTTAAAGCCGTTTTTGAAAAAATCGAAAAAAACTGAAAAATCACAAGAGTAAACACCTACTTCCGGTTATGCGATTTTCTTCAAAAGCTTGCTGTGTCATCTACATAGTACACAAAACTTATATATGAAGTTTCAATGCCATACCTCTTTTCGTTTTTGAGATATTCTGTTCACAGACACACACACAGACAGACAGACACACAGACAGACAGACAGACCAATGAAAAAAAATATGTTTTTTGGGATCAGGGGACTCTAAAACGTGAAGATCTGTTGAAAACTCAATTTCGAATTTTTGGGGTGAATCCAATACTTCCTTTATAGTAGTAAAAGGAAGTAAAAATAGAATACCAGGATATCAATAATATCATTCAACAGCTACCTAAGCCCTACCTACTAACAGGAGACTTCAACGCTCACAACCCTATGTGGGGTTCAGATAATATCACAAATAAAGGTCGCATTATAGAACGCCTATTAACAAACAACGACGCTGTATTACTAAATAATGGACGAGCAACACATTTCAGCTCTGCACATGGTTCATTTTCAGCAATAGACTTAAGCATATACAGTCCTCAAATTGCAGCTTATTTAAGATGGGAAGTCGTAGGGGATCTACACGATAGTGACCATTTCCCTATTGAAATATCAATACAGAATAGAACAAAACACGCCCATAATAACCTCATGCAGGCACCTAAATGGAACATTGAAAGAGCAGACTGGATCATATACCAACAACTAAGCACAACAGATTGCATACTCGACCCTTCAGCAAACCTAGACACGATAATACAGAAATTCAACCAGATTATCCTCAATGCAGCAGAATCATCGATACCCAGATCAATATGTCACAATAAACGCAATTTGGTTCCCTGGTGGAATCAAGACTGCCAAACTGCTACAAAAAACTACAAAAACGCACTGTATAGGTACAAGCGTATCAAATCACAAGAGAATCTACTTAATTTTAAAAGACTACGAGCTATTGCAAGAAAAATCATCAAAAAAAGTAAAAAGGAATCATGGGAAAACTACGTGTCGTCTATAAACAGTTCCAACACTCCAAAGGAACTATGGAACAAAATTAAGAGCATCAAAGGATCTAGTACAAACTTCAGTATAAAAGAACTGCAACACAATAATGATATTTACACATCACCGTTGCAAATAACTGAAACATTAGCAAATCATTTTGAACACAGTTCAAGTGACGAACAATATTATCCTAAATTTTTAACTTACAAGCATCAAAAAGAGTCTATCCCGCTAAATATACCAGACGACTACGGAGATCCCCTTAATACGCCTTTTACAGAATGGGAGCTCACCGAAGCTTTAAAAAACTGTAAAAATACTTGCCCTGGTCCAGACAACATACGGTTTACATTTATCAAAAATCTCTCGCAAAAATCCAAATTATATCTCTTGAATATATGTATATAATCATGTATGGAGAACACACACTTTTCCAAAACTATGGCGTGCAAGCATCATAGTACCCATACTCAAACCAGTTAAGGGAAAAAAGGAGCCATCAAGTTATAGACCAATCTCCTTAACATGCTGCTTGTGTAAACTTTTAGAAAAAATGGTCAACAAACGATTAACTTGGTTCCTGGAAAATAACAAAATAATTTCTACATCACAAGCGGGTTTCCGACAAAGTAATTCCACTATAGATAACATTATAGATTTGGACAACGAAATTAGGAAAGCTTTCCATAACAAACAATACCTTATAGCTACGTTTTTCGATATCCAAAAGGCGTATGACACTGCATGGAGACACTACATTATAAAAACTATGATAGATTATGGTATTGTGGGAAATATGATACATTTCGTCCAAAATTTCCTTACAGATCGCACGTTTAAAGTTAAATTAGGAACAACATACTCGTCATCACGAACACAAGTAAATGGAATACCACAAGGTTCAAACATCAGCGCTACATTATTTATAATAGCACTCAATGAAATAGAGAAAAATGTGAAATTACCTATCAGTAAGTCATTGTATGTGGACGACCTCACTATCTACAATCGCGGAAGAGACATAAATACCGTCGCTAAAAATATCCAATACACCATCACTAATTTAGAAGATTGGACCAAAACAACTGGCTTTAGTTTCTCCGTGGAAAAGACAAAATGTATTCTATTTACTAAAAAACATATAAAAACCAAACCAAACCTCAAACTACATAACCAAAACTTAACATATGTACAACACAAAAGATTTTTGGGACTAATATTCGATGAACATCTTACCTGGAAAAAACACATTCTCATGTTAAAAGAAAGCTGCAACAAACGTTTAAATATACTTAAAACGCTCAATAGCCACACTTGGGGGTCAGACAGAGACACTCTTCTTAAAATATACAAAGCTTTAATTAGGTCAAAACTTGATTATGGCAGCCAAATATATTCTACGGCAAATAAAACCCTAATGAAAACCATAGACGCAATCCACACTACTGCACTAAGAATAGTAGACGGTGCTTTTAGAACGAGCCCCAATCACAGCATTCTATGTGAAATTGGCGAACTACCGTTAAACCTACACAGACAAGAAGTAGCACTCACATACACCACAAACGTCATTGCCAACCTTAATCATAGTCAACAAACAATCTATAAAAATCCACCTCCATTGACTCCTAATCCTCTTACGTCAAATCTATTCATCCACAGAATACAGAGCTACCTAAATCATCTCAACCTACATATACCTAAGTTATCCCCCAAAGCCTACGCTAAAAATCCACCCTGGATGTATCGTAAGCCAAAAATAATACTTAAGCTAACTGAATTCAACAAAGACCACACTTGTGCGGAAACATTTAAAAGACATTTCCTCGAAATTAAAGAAACTTTTAACGAGCACATGGCCATATACACTGATGCTTCAAAATCCGAAGAAGGAGTAGGAGCAGCCTACATATACAACGATCAAAAGTGCATGTTCAGACTGACTAATGTATCTAGTGTACACACAGGAGAGCTTTTTAGTATCAGTGAAAGTTTAAAACGGGTAACAACTGTAGACTACTCTAAGTTCATCTTATTTAGTGACTTCTTAAGTGCAATCAACAGCATTAATAACCTGTACAGTACCAACCATTTAGTGTAAATCATCCATCAAACTTTAAAAGAAATTACATACCAGGGAAAAGACATAATAATAGTGTGGATACCATCACACATTGGAATACAGGGGAATGAAGAAGCAGATAAATGTGCCAAAGATGCTATAACCGACGATAACTCAGTCTTCACCAATTATACTCTTGCACACGACTTTAAACAAGCTGTGAAAAAAAATATAGCTACAAAATGGCAAACAACTTGGTCATGTACAACAAACAACAAATTACGTACCATAAAACAAACGACCGAATCATGGAAATCACCTCTACTCACAAGAAAAGAGCAAGTTGTATTAACCAGACTCCGCATAGGACACTCCAGACTTACACACTCATACCTGTTCAATCGTCCAATAACAATAGATATATGCGATATCTGCAAAACACCAATGACAATTGAGCACGTACTACTCGAACGTAGGAAATACAACCAGGAAAGAGCAACGCATCAAATACCAGGAAGCTTACAAGAGGCACTAAAACGAATATCACACCATGAAAGCAACGTAATACGCTACTTAAGAGATATAAATGTATACCACTTAATATAAAATAATGTATTTTATTTATATTACTAACTGTAAGAAGCTGTACAGTAGCGCTAATAACCTTTAGGTTGAAGCGCTGTAATTGTAATTATAATAATAATAATAATTGGTTTATGACGTGCTTTAAAAGCAAGAACAGAAAGTAGAGGCGTAGTCAAGAAGTTTAAAGTTCCACAGATAAACATTGACGCAAAGGATTACATCTACATGATCTCATGGGCTGAAAATGATGTCACTGAACCCCCCTTGGTAAAACATGTTTCCAGTGACTCTCTCAAAGATTTTATACAGAAGACATCTGAAGCTCAACCAAATAGTAAAGTGGACCCGCTTATCGACTTTCCCCGACTTCCTTGTTACACGCAAGCAGTGGAAAAAACTGTGAAACTGGTGACCGAATCAGCTCAAAATGTCTGTGGTTCAATCGCAAGAGAAGGATATATAAGAGCAAAAATTGTCTCACGTGAGAACATGGCAAAATTTGATTTAAAAAAAAACAGTTTAATGTGTTAATGAAGTAGAACCGAATATTTTGCAGCTGTAACATTTGTAATTATTAAAGGTTTTTTAAATCATAAAAAAGGAACTTTCAACGTCTTTCAAAGTGTATTATGATATTTTTTACGTGTGCCCTAATAAAAAAATATATTATTGATTTGACGAGCTTTTATTTCAACCTTATTTACTACTATTTCTAACAACAACAATAGTTCGCAAAAGTTTCAAAATTAACAAAAATACAAACTTTTTGACATTAATAGTAGATTATACTATAAGTGAGAGAAATGCATCATCATTTGGGAGTGAGAATTTTGAATCGCAAGTGCCCCAGCACGAGCGATACAATTTCTCACGAGCTTATAATGGCCTTTCGCTCACGTGTGATATATCGTACGACATTTTATCTTACAGTAGCAATTCTTGTGCCTAATAGTTTGCGCAGTCAGAATATGTCGCGAATAAATGTATAATTAGTCGCCTATGATTTGCGATATACGTATATATACAATAATGAAAACTCACTTGTGAATAAAACTTTATTTTAGTCACTGAAAACAGTTGTATAATGTATGGTAATAGGCGCTACTGTAAGATAATAGTAATTTACGATACAAGTGCGTAAAGCTACTCTTTAGGCACGAGTGGTGTAGAGTTAAAACGCGAGTGAGCGAGCGGTTTAAGCCCCGCGAGTGACTAAAGATGCTTTACGTATGCGTATCCTACAATATTTTATCTACGATAGAATCTAGAAAACGCGGTAAATATGAAAACAAAAATTAAATGTAAATTAGGATTACCAGCAACCGGTCGTAATTTTGCGTGTTTTAAAAATTTTAAAACACGTTGCTACTCACAACGTACCTAATAAAATCTTTTAAACACTTTACTACTAACGACGTAAACTAATGAAAACATGTTATTAAACAGTCGTTTTACAAACTTAAAACTGCCAACTAAAAGGCAATTTTACGCACTGTCGTAGATAAAAGATATTTTATTATTATTATTATATTTTGTAATTAATAATTTTTTCCAATTCTAATGCTTATATGTAACGTATGGGTCATAAGTTTTGAGAAAATGCTTAATCAGCAAAATAACGAAATTTTATTCAAACGAAAATTAATGGTTAATTTTAGATCTTTTAACAACATGAAAACTAATCTCAATAACAACAAAACACGATTTGTTTACCGGTTTCACGACCACTAGATCAGACATCAAAATCGAGCAGAAATTTCAAGGCCACTTTTTCTCAAAACTTATGACCCATACGTTATATGTATTTACAACTATCTTTTGTAACATTATATGTACGACAAAACCATAAAAAATAATTTATCAATGTTTATAAATTTTCAATATTTTAAATTTCAAGCTCTTGGCGGCCCCTCAAGATGTTGTAGTATAGCAACCAATTTTTTTTTCTTCTTTTTGAACCTAAAACGCAACTTTTGCCCACTATTACAAAACTAAAATTTAAAAAAATTAAAAAAGGCCGTTTTCGTTCCACCCTAGTATAGGTGTATTACAGAGATCTAACACGAGAACGGTTAGCTTGTTTCGTATTTGTACAGTTAAAGAAAATGGAATCAACTTCTGCTACATTGTTAAATCAGCGTGTGTTTATTGAATTTCTTTATGCCGAGTTTTATAATAATGCGATCGAAATTTATCGTCGTTTGCTCGAGATGTACGAAGAGGACCCTACAGACGTTAGCAACGTTCGGGCGAATTTAGAAATCAAAATTTTCTGTCAAAGGTAAGATGCCTATTCAGGATGCTCAAAGAAGTGGACGTCTAATCAGAATGGCCGATAAACATCATTATGCTCTAGTTGATTACATTATTTTTCTAAGTTGAAGGAGAGTTACCGGGAAGACAGATTAGGTTCAGACAGTAAGGTGAAGACAAAGCAGGTATCTACATTTTTTCCGGAAAACAAATTAAAAATGTTTTATCAATTGTTATGAAAACTGGGTTTGAAAGAATTTGCATTTTCTAATAATACCATTTTGTTTCATTAGTTTATCCCATTACCGCACAACAAGCGTTTACAATGAAAGTAAAACAGTTGAACAAAACGCTTAGTAATGTGAATTACATGAATTCTACAAGAGGAAGAAGGAAAGTATGATTCGAACCTGAACTCTTAGAGGGAATTTTATTTCTATGAAGACGCCTTAACCGCTCAGCCAAGAAGGTCACATGACACACATGCATATCGTTGTATTACGAAGGGAAGGGCGATGACATAACAAAGTAAACCCGATCGTGACCGAAGCAAGTCTGATCGATTTCAGCGTGGCAAACGTGAGAGCAGCTTGGTTCGCTTTTATATACATATAACTTAAATTACGTATTGCCGTAAGGTCCTTTTTAAAAACAACTTTATTTTGACAAAGATTACAAATATTACGCAAAGCACATGTTACTATTACGAGTTCTAACTACAGACTGCCGCTGATAACATAAAAAGTGCAAGATGTCATAACTCAGGCGAGCGCGAGTTAAGTTTATTTAACGACGATTAGTGTTTTTAAAAAGCATTTATTTATACTTAAAACACTAAACACTTTACAGACGTCGGAGCTCTGCTCCACACACTTGATTCAGGACAGGCTAACCTGAGTGTCGAAACAGAACTGAATGCAAGAAGCATCTTAACACTAAGGAAAACTCTTATCCTAAAGAAATGCAAGGTAGTTTCCGTTCCCACAGGCGTTATCATACAGTTCTAGGAACAGAGTACAGATTTAGCGGGTTCTAATCTTATCTCTAAGCTAGTAAGCGTTTCTAGTCACGTAATTCCTCCCATCTGAGAATCTTAAATACCGTGAAGCTGTATTTAAGTTATATTTTGACATTGAAGTAAAGAATTTTGAGTATCGTTTAATACGATGGCTTCATTCTGCGATTTTCGCAATAGTTTTATTAGTTTTGATTTGAAGGAGTCACGTTTACAATATAGATATAATATAATGATTACGAACATAGTGATTAATAATATAATAATAATGAGTGAAATTAAACTTAATTTATTTACAAAATGGATATCGTTGTTCATCAACTTATCCTTATGGTTTGTCAGTTTTAATTGATTATTGACTAACTCTTGTGTGTTAATAGGGGATAGGTCAATTTTTGAAATATTGATTAGTTTTGATTCATCTATTCGCAATTTACTTATACTGGGCAATTGTAAAATAATCTGTTTTGTGGACGTAGATTTCATGGTGAACAGTATTTCGTCGTGATTTATTAGAACTGAACAGTCAGGAGTTAGATGTATTAAATTTGATCCTGTAATTTCTCTCTTTGCAATAACCTGATTGCATTGAATATCTAAAATTGTTTTAATGGGTGAACTAATAAGCCACGTAGCTGAATCTATCTGAAAAATTTTATTTGCGGTTAAATTGAAAATATATGGTCGACAAGTTTGATTGTCGTGAAAGGACAACAATTGTGTTTCACACAATTTCGAATTTGGGATACTGAAATGATTATCTCGAGAACAGAAGTAGTTATTTATTGAAGTTTGTTCACATTGATTAATATCGATAGGTACACTAAAATCAGGATTAAATAGTAAAGTGTTGTAGGAAGGGATTATCATTTGAAATTCGTTATTCGTGTTGTATGCCGGGAAAGGAATCAATTTAATTAATTGATATTCTGAAAATGTTCGAATTAGCGGAATTTCGAAAATGAACGTGAAGATTTTATCTTTCTGGTATATTTTTGTCGTTATAATCGATTCGTACAAATGGAGGTTTTCGTATTCTCCAGGGTAAGGAAGAGCTAAACCCTTATTATTATTACTTTGAAGTTTGGTTAAAGATTTTGTTATTTGATTAAGGGATTGGATTAGTTCATTATTGTCAATGAGGGAAAGATGAAGTTGTTGTTTTTGTGCGAAAGTTAGTGCATTTTCTAATTCAAGCCAGATATTAATAAATAGTTGTAATGATTGAATTGATTGATTTATCACTGAATAGGTAGAAGTTGCGGCTAATATTCGTTCAATTTTTACATTGTCTAGTAAGATTTTATTTAAGTTATGATTTAATAGTTTTTGATTCTCGGAGAGATCGTGTATTGTAGATAGGGTGTTATTAAGGATCTGAGTTTGTTCTAACAAAACATTCTTTTGGGTTTCGGAATTGTGAGTCAATTTAGAAATTATTTCTTCGTATCGTTTTCCATCTTCTTGGTCTAAGTTACCGGTGATGAATTTTATTACTGTGCCAAGTCCATCTATTAATCCACGTTTTTGTCTGGTGTGTTGTATTTCGGGAAATAATTGAAATAGCAGCTGATCTGCTTTATTAATATATTGTTTGAGAATTAAAAGCTGATTGTTATGATTAATTAAAATGTCTTTTAAGTCTACAAAGTGTCTATAGCCTATTGGAAAGTTTTTGTTTATTTTGAAGGGCGTCGTAAAGATGTTTCATTTTTTCTCTGTGATTTACTACATAATTTTCGAAAAATGATTTTTCATAGTCTAGGTCAAAAGGGTTCTTGTTGTCGGTATGTCCAAATACTATTTCGAAAGGTGATAATTTTAGATTTGAATGGATAGTATGGTTGTAAGCCATTACACAATATTGTATTTTCTTGTGTTCGGGCATTTCTCCTAAAAGTCTATAGTGTTCTATTAATGTTGAATGAAAACGTTCTACTGGGGAATTTGATTCGTGATGATAAGGTGTTGTTGTATGCAATTGAATTTTGTGTACTTGTAAAAAGCTTAGAAAAGGTTGTTTATTAAATTCATTATCTGTTATCAATGTGTTAGGGGCCGTAAAGGTTGTAATGAAAAAGAATAGTCGATCTGTCACATCGATCATGTTACTGGATCGTAATTGATAGGCTTGAGCGAATTTGGAAAAAGCGTCTATTAACGTTAAATATTTAATTCCTTTTATTTGAAATATATCCATATGAATTGTATGAAATGGTCGATTAAAAGTTGGAGTTAATTGAAGGGGTTGCTTTATGGGATTTCTGTTATATTTTTGTGTTCTACAGATTTGACAATTGTTAATAAAATTTTTAATGTCGTTGCTCATACCTTTCCAAAAATATTTTCTTTGTAGGTGTTCTATTGTTTCGGATATTCCTCTGTGATTCGTTTTACCATGGTGATAATTAATAATTTGGTTGTGACGTTCTTCAGGTTTAATTATGTATGTGACTTGTGTCGTACATCTGTGGAATTTGGGGGTGTTTTCATTTGTGATTGAATTGATATATTGAGAAAATTCTTGGTATAATTTATCGTTAGAGAAATAGCAATAATAATGAGTTTTGGGTTGACAGTGTTCTATTAGTAACTCGTTAAATTTTGAATTTTTATTATTAGAGTTCACGAAAACTGAATAATGAATGTTTCCGTCAAATTTGGTGATTTGAATTTGTCTAGGCAAATTGGCTTCAATAAATTCTATTTGTTTACTAAAATGTTGCAAAGGTTTGTCGCAAATATCTATTACGGGTGCTGAACTTAATTGGGTGTGTACTGTGTCTACTAAAGATTCGTTTCCATTATTTGATGGTGTTCTAATAATCGGTGTATCGAATAAATCTGATAAGTTTGGTGTCTCTGCACGATTGGGAATTATGCTAAAATTATCTGGTAAGGTTTCGGGTGTGTCTAATCGGTCAGAGTCGTTTAAAATTTTGTGGATGTCTTCAAATATATTATCGTTGATGCTTAAGGGATGAATTTGAATTCGGGAAAGAGCGTCTGCTACTTTATTTGTTTTTCCAGGTAAATACTTAATGTCAAAGTTAAATTCTTCTAGTTTTAAGGCCCATCTGGTAAGTTTAGAATTTGGTTCTTTAAGATTACGGAGCCAAACTAAAGGTCTATGATCCGTGAAAAGCGTGAATTTAGTTCCAAATAAATAAGGTCGGAAGTGTTTTGTAGCCCATATAATGGCTAATAATTCGCGTTCTATGGTACTGTATTTTTGTTCAGTATCGTTTAATGTACGTGAAGCGTAACTAATGGGTTTACCATCTTGTGAAAGAACTGCACCAAGAGCATATTTTGAGGCGTCAGTAGTGAGTTCAAACGGCTTGTTAAAATTTGGGTATTGTAAAATTGGTTCATTGATTAAAAGGTTTTTACAATAGTCGAAAGAATCTTTAAAATTTTGGGTATGAATAATTTTGTTGTCTTTCTTTAAGCAATAAGTGAGGAATTTAGTGATTTTTGCAAAGTCTTTTATAAATTTTCTATAGTATCCAAAAAGTCCTAAAAATGATTTGATTTCTGTTCTAGTGTTAGGTAATGGGAAATTTTTAATAACTTCTATTTTAGAGGGATCTGGTTTTATTCCGTCAGGTGTTATTATATGGCCTAAATATTTTACATTTTTCTGAAGAAATTCGGATTTGTCGAGTTGAATTTTTAGATTGGTGTCCTTACATTTTTGAAATACGTTTTTGAGTCGCTCGATATGTTGTTGTAATGAAGTCGAATAAACAATAATGTCGTCGAGATATACTAAACATTGATTTGGTGTTAAACCTGTTAAAGCGGTATTTATGGCTCTTTGTAAAGTAACTTGAGAGTTTTTTAAATTGGAAGACATTCTTTTGAATTGAAATTTTCCATCCTCTGTTGAAAAGGCTGTTTTTTCTCTATCTCGGGGATCCATTTCAATTTGGTGGAAACCGGAGGCTAAGTCGAGAGTTGTAAAATAGTTTGCTCTGCCTAAATTGTCTAAAATTGTCTCTATTCGGGGTAAGGGAAATTTATCGTCGATGGTCTGTTCGTTAAGTTTTCTATAATCGATAACGATTCTCCATTTTTGCTTGCCTGAGGCATCACGTTTCTTTGGGACTACCCAAATTGGAAAATTATATGGTGATTCGCTAGGTTCGATTATATCTTCTTTTAGCATTTTATCAATTTGTTGCTTGACTTCTTGTCGGTGTATATGTGGATATCGGTATGTTTTAGTGAAAATCGGGGTGTCTGTTTTCGTTCGTATGCGGTGCTTGGTTAAATTTGTAGTCGATAGAGGAATCTCGGGGGTATAAAATATTTCTTTATAATCTAAACAAAGATTTGTTAATAAAGTTCTTTCTTCTGGATTTAAATGATCTAATCTTAAATTATTTTCTAAATTTTGAAGAAGTATTTGTTTATGACGAGGGTTTGAATTAAAATGACTGTTTATTTGAATTTTTTCCTTTACAGGAGTGTAGTCTTCTAAAATGAGAGGTTGTGATATAATTAATGTTTGGGATGTATCTGATGTGTTTATTAAACTTGTTTGGAACCAATTGTTTTTTAATGTAACCATTGCTGAAGGCATTATTATATTTTTAGTAAAATTTAATTTAGGAGCTAATTTATATCCATTTTTTCCTACTGCGGGTAAAGTAACAAATTGTTCTGTTCGTGGTGGTAACGTAATGTGTCTTAAAATGTCCTTAGAGGGTTTAATTTTGGAAAAATTGCATTGATTGCGTTTTTGTTCTTCTTGTTTTAATTTGGAATGGTTGTAGTAGAATGGTACGGTTGTCTTTTCAGTTTGAATATGCATCCATCGATAGTCGATGTTTGCAGGGAGGTTAGCTAGGAGGTCTGTGCCTATTAGTCCTACATATTCTTCGTGAAAGTCGAACAAATAGCAAATATGTGTTCCATCTTCTGAAAATAAATTTTGAATAGGTACTTCTGCTACCAAATTGTGATAAGTAGTTCCATGAGAAGTAGAAATTTCGAAAGGATGTTCGTAAATTGAGTCGGGGTAATATGTGTGTACAAATTTTGGTGAAAGAATAGTACGTGAACTGCCAGTATCGATTAGTAATTTATCGCCAGTTTGAGGTATAATGATATAGGGTAAATTTGATTTTGGGTTTAATGAAAAAGTTTCTACCGAGGCATTTGACGAAAATTTACGGCTTCGCCGGGGTCTTCTTCGATGTCTGAATCTGATTCGGGTAAAGAGAAAAAGTCTTCTGTTATTTCAAAGTTTTCGGGAGTTTCCTCATTATAGTAAGGTTGTTGGTCATATTCGGGTTCATATTGTGATTGATTAGCGACATGTTTGTTAAATAATTCTTCGGAATGGAAGTTTCTCAGTTGATTGGATTGTCGAATGTAGTTATTTGGTCTAAAATTGGGTTTATAATTTTTATTTTGGGTGCCTAACTGTTGTGAAGCTGGACGTTTCTGAATGGTACTAGTTTCCATAGGTACGGGTTTAAAGGTAGGCTTAAAATTTGGCTTTGGTGCAAATGCATTTTGTGTATGTATCACGTTAGATTTTTGATAAGTTGGAAATCTAGAATTTGGAAATGGATTTTGATTGGTTTGAAATCTAGGGTTTGGTTGAAATTGTGGTGGCTTTTGATAGTTTTGTGAATGATTCGGATAATATTGAGTCTTGAATGGTGTTTTAGATTGATTTTGTGGTGTAAATTTGTTTTGTGGTTGACTAGTATTATTACTAAAAGAGAAATTCTTTCCTTGAAAATAACGAATGTCTAGTTCATCTTTTACAAATGTTAGTGCTTGTTCTAAAGAATTTGGTGCACGACTTCTTATGAAGCTGCCAAGAGGTTCTAATAAACCACTTATGAAAACTTTTAAGGCTAAACTCTTTGAAGTTTGCAGTTTATGATCTTTGATTTCTTGAATTTCATTTCCTAAAGATATTTTTGAATTTAGGATGGCTAAAAGGGATCTAATTTTATTGAAAAAGTCGATAGGGGTTTCCTTTTGATTTTGTCTAAGTCTGGAAAGATCCATTTGAATATTTAGTTCGGAACGTTGGTCACCGAAATTATTTATTAAAACTTGTTTCAGTTCTAACCATGAAATATACGTGTGTCCTGTCACAATTTCTAAGGCTGCACCTTTTAAACGGTTGCGAGCAGCAGATAAAAGTAATTTATTGATATAGGCATTGACATCTGGTTGCCAAAATTGATTGAATATGTCCTCTACAGCGCGGATGTATTCGCAAAGTTCGGCGGGGTTGCCGTGAAATGTTGGAATTTCATTTAGCATACTCATATGGAAACCTAAAGGGTATCCATTAAAGACTGGTGCTGGTGGAACAGCTTGATTTAAATTTTGATTCTCATTTGCCATTGTTAAATTTGGTATTAGACGGGGTGGTCTTAAAGTTATTCTATTTTGAGTTAAGTTGTTATTTCGAGTTATACTTTCGAATTCACTTTCAGATTCGCTTTCAGACGATGTGTCTGTGTTGATCATTAACACTATAATTTTAAAAATTCGTTTATGTTAGTAAACAGTGCTTAAGATTAGGGGTTCCTAATTGAATTCAGGGTACCTACGCATGATTGCAAAGTCGGTTGGCGATTATTAAGTACACCTATCGTGTACGCCAGTACCTCATCTCGTTTGCAACCACCTGAGCTTATAATTAAAAATTGTAAAGCTATGTTAGTAGCTGTTTAAAATATTAGTTTAAATTCACTTGTCACAAAATAATATATGTAATTTTTCTTACTTATTCATTCTTGTTGATCTCGATGGATCTAGTTGTTGATCTCGGTGGATCTAGTTGTCGATCTCGGTGGATCTAGCTGTCTTCGATAGACGGAGTTGTTCCCAATGAACTGGATGTCTGCAATAGACAGGGTTGTTCCCAATGAACTGGATTGATCGCGATGATCGGCTTGAAAACTGCAACCAGCGGGCTCGACGCTTCGGCGATGCTTGTCCTATGGTCGGCTCGAGGGTACAGGTGCGGTTGTAGATCTTCGGAGGCAGGGATCTTGCAATTAAGGGTTGGAACCCACGGTGCAAAATTGGTTTTAATGGTCGAAAACTCTTGAGACCGTTGCAAATATCCGAAAGACTGCGCCAGTTAAGTTTATTTAACGACGATTAGTGTTTTTAAAAAGCATTTATTTATACTTAAAACACTAAACACTTTACAGACGTCGGAGCTCTGCTCCACACACTTGATTCAGGACAGGCTAACCTGAGTGTCGAAACAGAACTGAATGCAAGAAGCATCTTAACACTAAGGAAAACTCTTATCCTAAAGAAATGCAAGGTAGTTTCCGTTCCCACAGGCGTTATCATACAGTTCTAGGAACAGAGTACAGATTTAGCGGGTTCTAATCTTATCTCTAAGCTAGTAAGCGTTTCTAGTCACGTAATTCGCGTGGATTCCGCTGACACAACAAAGTCATATAAGTCGCCAGGTTCACTAACACTGCTATTATGTGGGAACTGCCTGTAATATAACTCCTTCATCCCAATAACGAGCTTCCTCCGGAAGTTTCACTGTTGTTTATGAAGGTTGGGCTTTCTTTGGGTGTTTTTCCATTTCTTCGTAAAAATTTTGATTACGACGATTATTACACACAACTGTCACATGGCTGACATAAGCCAATGAAAACCATGCATTTTTTGAAAATCGACCAATCCCGAACTGCTTACCTGATAAGCGCCCGTGGGCTGCTTACCAAGCGATAAGCTCCTTAGGGATGATTATCGACCCCGTGGATGGTCTCATAATTAGAAATAGAAATGCAAGAAACAAGCAATTTGAGTTTTTTTGCATTATTAAATCAATTTGAAATCATAATTCGTATACGGGTTTTGTGTAATAATCTTCAAAATATAAACGCGGGCAACACACTTACATATAATTTTGCCCGTACCAAGAGTCATCGTGCTGGTTGCCCTTAGAAAACTGCCCTCGGGCAACCCTCGGAGCAGTTTTCATTGCAACCAGCACTCGACCCTTGGCGTGTGCAAAATTATCGGTAAGTATGTCTCGCCCTTGTTATATTACTATTGATAATTAATATTACGTACAGAATAATCGTCCAGCCACTGGGGATATGATATGTTTCCCGATAAGTTTCCCTAATCGGAATTATTGGATTTTTTGGTAATTCCTGGAGATGTAAATTATTCAATTTAATTTTAAATTCTGGTAGAATGCTATTCTCCAATTTAAAATGTGACGTGTCCATTACCAACGGTCTTCCGTAAGTGGCTTCTTGAAAACGTAGTTCTCGGCCTCGGAAAAATAAGTTGCAATGTGGATTTTCTTTTATTAAATAGATTCCTGACAGCCATTTTGTTTCGATGTACTTCTGGCATTGAATTTGGAGCTTTTCTTCTTTCGGAAAGATTGACAGATTTTCTAAGATTTCAAATTTTGTAAAGAGACACTTGCTTGAATTTCCATTCAATAAGATGTCCTGTTCACAGGATTCTTTATAATTTGATTGTAGTTGATATGAACAGTGGTAGGGTTTGCCTTGGGTACATTTGTCATTTAGAGGTGTTACCAAATTACCAAATTTTGACTTTAGCAAATATTTTACACTCGAAATAATTGTCACAAATTCTGACTTATGTTTTGAAGGAATTGGAACTAAATAGTAGAGGTCATATTCCTTTTCAAAATCAGTAGGTATTGACAGAAAATATGTAATTTTATTTGAATCGATTTTACCATTTACTTTTAGAATGGGTTCAAAATCTAAGATGTTTTCGTACTTTAATTCCAAGGGAAACTGATTCCTATAATGATCCGAAATTTTCTGGAGTTCAAGGAACAATTCCTTGGATTTAATTATTGTAGGATGCAAGGTTCCTACTCTGCAGAAAGTTATTGAATTTTCTATATCCTGTAAGGTATTAAGTAGTGAGCCATAAAGAATTAGTATTTGGTTAAACAAACTTCCAGCGAAAAGAATATCTTGACGTGTAGCTTCGATCTTAACACGATCACTGAACTGCATTATTTTAGATTTTAACATAATTTCATTATGCTGAATATCTCGTATTGTATCATTAAAATTTCGAACAAGTCGGTTGCTAACAGAATATTGCATTTCTAGTTGAGTTTTTAGTGAATCTTGGTTATTTTATAAACGATTAATAATTTTGTAGATTATTTTCTCCGTCATTAGCGTCCAAATTTCCAGTTAAGCTTTTAATTAGTGATCCTAAGCCATTGATTAAACCTCTTTTGGTTCGGTTATTTAAGCTATGAATTTTTATATTTTCGATCTTTGCCAATATTGTTTAACTACTAAATTGAGCTGCCTTATTGTAATTATTTCATTCCCGTATATAAGCTTCCTTATTAGCTATACTTAACCTAAGATTTTCGTATTGAATATTAAGATTATACTCTATATATAGCGGTTCAAAATTATAATAATGGACGAACGTGTGATCCGTTCTTTGAAGTTTGTCGGATCCCAGGTTTATGGGTAGAACGCCTAAATTTTCGGCGATGTTCTTTATTTCTATCCCTTGTCCGATGGCAATCAACCTGAAACGTTTTTAAATTTATAAGTTTTACACTTCGGTCTTTTAATATTCGAAATGTGTATTTTATTAACAGTATTATGACGAGTTGGATTAATTTCAGCTGTTTTTAGATTGGGGTTAATGCTTTTAACTACTTCAGGTTTGAATTTATTACGCGTTTTGCTTTGTTTTTGTTTATTTTTGACAAACACTCTTGTTGGAATTGGAATTTTGCTCAAGTTTTCGCGAACTTCGTTTGCTTTACTTATAACTTTTTCCTTTTGTTGTTGTATATCTGTGTTTAATTTTGGATACAACAATTTAATTTTTTCTTTGTGATTAGAAATATAATTACTAATTGTTTGTCCATCTCTAGATTAAAAGGGGATTCTGTACCTAAATTCCCTGTTATTATTTCGTATGGTTTAAGATTTGTTACAGAATGAATAGTGTTATTGTAAACTAAAAGTGCACAATTAACTTTAATTTCGATTGGTTCTTTTTTATATTCGGTTTGATTATTAAGTAGCCTAATATGCTTTATTAAGGTTGAGTGAAAACGCTCAATAATACCATTTGATTCGGGGTGTTGCGAACTAATAAAGTGAATTTTTATTCTATGGGTTTCTAGTAGTTCTCTTACAACTGAATTTTTAAATTCTAATCCGTTATCGGAGATGATCTGTTCTGGTATACAATGATGGGTTCCTTGTGACGAATTAAGCTTATATTCTTGACTATATTTAGAAAAAGAATCTACGATTGTCAAAAACTTGCAGTTTTCTAAAGATATACTGTCAACATGTACCTACAATTTGAAATGGTTTAACAGCAGTAGGTGTAATATTGAATTCTAATCGAAATGGTCTTCTGTCATATTTTGTTAATTGGCAGATTTCACAATCGTTTATAAAAGTTTGAATAGATTTTTGTTGATTGGGCCAATATTACGTATTGGTTATTCGCTTTACTGTTTCTTCGATCCTTCTATGATTACTTTTGCCTTTATGGTGAGCTTGAATAGTTTGCTTAATTTCGTCATCGATAATGACGTCGATTAATTTTTTTAGTACATTTAATCATATTAATTTGAGAATCTTTGAAATATTTTTGAAGCACAGAGCTAAATTTTTCGTATATTGGGTCTTCAAAATAAACATAGTATTTAACTTTTGGCACTACATTTTCTTTAATAAATCTAATTATTTCTTGTTCATAATTATTTCTTGAAAATTGTACCAATATTCTTTGCTTGGTTTCATATAATTTAAGTTTTAAAATTTCTGCTGATGCAAAGTTTACTTCTGAGATAATTATTTGATTTTTCCCAAAATTTACCGGACAGTCAACAATAGGAATCCCTGCTATTGGGTCTTCGATATTTGAATGAACCGTTTCGTTACTTTCTTGGACGGCGTTAGCTAACACCCGTTTCGACAATAATTGACTCATTATCAGTTTGATTTGGATTTGGTTTAAGTTGTTCGTTAAATGTTTCCATATATTCAAATATTAGAGGTTCTTTTGTGGCTTCGTTCATATTAAGTTCTACACGAGACAAACCATCTGCATTTTTATTTAAACAACCTTTTTCATAAATAATTTCATAGTCAAATTCTTCTAGTTTGAGACGCCATCTCACTAGATTTGAATTCGGCTCCTTAAGTGAAAACAGCCACTGAAGGGGTTTATGATCGGTTACAATTTTGAATCTTCTGTCAAAGAGATATGGCCTAAAATATTTTACAGCTCACACGATAGCTAAAAGCTCTTTTTCGATTGTGGAGTAATTTATTTCTGAAGAATTAAGAGTTCTGCTTGCATAAGCTATTGGTAGATCGGAACCGATTTTACCTTGAGAATGAACGGCGCCCAGCGCAAAGTTATTTGCGTCGGTCGTTAAAATAAATGGTTCAAAAAAACTTGGATATTGAAGGATTGGTTCGTTAATTAGTAAATTTTTACATAACTCAAAACATTTAATATGTTCGGGATCCTTAGGATTTATTTCAGAATTCTTCGTTAAGCACTTAGTTAAAGGTTTTGTGATTTTTGCAAAATCTTTTATGAACTTTCTATAATAACCTAAAAGACCCAGGAAGCCTTTTATTTGTTTGGCGGTTTTTGGAAATGGAAAGCATTGAATTGCTTTATTTTTTTCCGGGTTAGGTTTTAAACCATTTGCTGTTACAATATGACCTAAATAAGCAACTTCCTTTCTTAGAAATGTTGACTTATCTAGTTGAATTTTAAAATTTGATTCTTTTAAGCGATCGACATGTTCTTGTAAGCTAGTACTAAAAACTATAATGTCGTCGAGATACACGAGGCATTTGTTATTTTGTGTACCCCTTAATATATTGTCCATAACCCTTTAGACGGCGAATTTTTAAGCCCGAAAGGTAAGCGTAAAAATTCGAATTTTCCCTTTTTTCTGTGCTAAAAGCAGTTTTTTTAATGTCTTCTTCGGCCATTTCAATTTGGTGAAACCCTGATGCGAGGTCAATGGTGATAAAATAATGACAACGGCCTAATTTATCTAGCAAATCGTTGATATTTGGCAAAGGATATCTATCACCTATAGTTTTTTCATTTAATTTCCTATAATCGATCACAATTCGCCATTTTTACTTGCCAGGCGCATCAAGTTTTTTGGGGACTATCCATATTGGGGATGACCAAGGGGAATGCGAAGGCCTAATTATATTTTGCTCTAACATACTTGCAATTTGCCTTTCTACTTCTTTCCTATGAATTTCAGGATATCTGTACGATTTAATGTAGACTGGTATTTCGTCTACAGCTTTTATTGAATGTTTAACTTCACTTGTAAAAGTTAACTGGTTACCTTCAACATGAAATATATCGGAATATTCTTTAATTAGCTTTAAAATAGTTTGACGTTCTTCTGAACTCATATGTTCAGTTCGAACCATTGAAATGTCGAATTTGTATTTTTCGAAATTCAAATTATTAAAATTAGGACTCCTTTTACCAAGAGATCCGTATTCATCGAATTTTTCTACTTTTAATGGTTTTAGGGAACCTACATTTTTAATAGAATCTGATTGATTCAGAATTGAACAAATTGCTTGATAATTGTGCACTTTAGTAAGGCACTGTGGTATTTCTAAATCTGCTATTTTTGTATAAGGTACGATTACGTCACCTTCTTCAATATTTTGAACATCAATTTTAATTATTTATTCAGAATTAGGTTGTACTACCATTGGCGAGTTATAATAATTTATTTTTATTTGTGCATTCGGTGTTATTAACAAGTCTTTATCTAAATCTACTGTTGCTTTAAGTAATTTTAAATTATCCATTCCAAGCAAACAATCAAAATGCTTATGAAAATTGAATAAATAAAATATTAATGGAGCTACATTGGCTTTAAATATTTTTGAACAGGGGACACGAGTACTAACATTTTCTACTGATGTACCGTGTGCTGTTGATATTTGAAAAGGGTCATTTATAATTGAATTTTTAAAAAAATGTTGAGCGATTTTAGGATTAACAAGATTTATTGCTTCCGGTATCTATTAAAATTTTTTATTTATTTTCTGGAAATAAAATATAGGGTAATGCACTGTCATTGTATGAATTCAATTGAAATCTTGCGATTCTAGATGTTTCCAGGCTTCTTCCTGAAAAAACTGATTTTCGGCTTCATTATCGTCATGTTCATCGGGCATTTCAACTGAGGTTTAAGCGTCGTCGATATTGTGCAGTTCTTCAACTATATAATTTTGATTGTTGGGTTTGAACTGGTTTTGGCGATAATTTTGGCTTGAAAATTGTGAATTCTGAGGTTTCCATGTATTCCTTGTTGAAATACTAATGGGAGTTGGTTTTGGAAAGTTTTTAGTTTGATTGGGCCTGAAAAGATCAACTTGATTTCTACTAATTTGTGGACGTGCATTATTATTCGAAGAATGTTCCTGTGCATTGCTATAGACATAATTTTGTTTAAACACAGGTTGCGAATTATGAGGAAAATCGTACGACACTCATTAATAACCAATAGAAAAATTAGTTCACGAGCCGTAACCAAGACAATAAAAAAATTTCTTGGAAATTTTTTGTAGGTAGAACAACCTAACTGTGAGGGCTTGTGGCGTTACGATTTTCTTACCGAATCTGCATTCGAGCATTAATTCATATCCGGAAATTATTTTCGTGCATTCCAACAACGTCCTAATTTGCCCTCGCGTCCCGCTCGGGCAAATTAATACGACGTTGTTGGACCGCACTCAAAAAAATTTGCGGAAAGAATTAATGCTCTTACGAGATTATATGTGATAATTTGTTAATTGCAAGGGAAATGTGATTCTTGGTCTATTTTGAAAAGGTGGTTTATTGTGAGGGTTTAATTTTTGTGAAAATTTAAACTTGGACCACTGAACTGGTTTTTGCTGGCTAGTCGTTAATTGAAAATCGTTGGTTAACATACGCAATGCAGCATTTAAATCTGCAAGATTTTTAGTACGCATTAAAGAACCAATTAGATTTTTTAAACCTAGCAGTAACACTCTTAGAACTAAATTACGAGAATATTGTGTTAATATAATGGCTTCTGCTTCTACCATTTGAGTTATGTTAGCAACAGTTAAATTTAATACTGGTTGAACCCTATTATAAAAATCAAATGCGCTTTCGTTTTCCTGTTTTAAATTTGTGAGTTCAATATTTAAAGTGTAGATATCACGTTTATCAGCATAAGTATTCAACAATGCAGTTTTTTAAATCTAACCAATTTCTAATTACACCAGACGAGATATTAATTGCAGCGTCTCCTTTGATTTTAGCTAATATGCTAGACATCAGATATTCATTCTGAAAGTCCTCAACGTTTTCATTATTATAAAATTTGGTAACTAATTTTTGGCATATTTCAATAAACCTAGGGAGTAGTTCCGTTTCTCCGTTAAATTCTGGGATCATTCCCAAATATTCCTGTTTTAGTATAGGTGGTTGCGTCATTTTTGACGTATTTAAATTATTTGTGTTTGAATAAGTACTGTTAAAAATTGTTGGTGCTAAAATTTTAGAATGCGAGTCTGAATCAGAATTTGTATCTTCGTCAGAACTATCTGAATTAAATTGTTTACAAGGGCCTCTATATGACATAGGTGCTTACAGCAAAATCACTGTCCTGTCCATGCGTCCTGCTTGAACACAGAGCCTTCTTCGATGTGCCTTCGAAGTCTTCTCGTTAAGCTATTCTCCCTTTCAATTAACTGGATGCGGAAAGTTTTTAAATTTATGGTCAATATCTCGTTTATACGAATCGATATTATGTCCATTAACTCCGTTTGACCATCCTACCTACTACGCCACTTAAATTGCGTATTGCCGTAAGGTCCTTCTTAAAAACAACTTTATTTTGAGAAAGATTACATATATGATAACCATTTGCTGTAAAACTTCATAAATGATAAAATTATAAACGCTAACATTGCTAAATGGTATTATTATTTTAATATAAAAAACTTGATAATTATTTTGTATGTAATGTACAAGAAAAATTTATTGTTAGACATAGCTAACAGAAGGTGAAAGGAAATAATATGATTAACTGCATTGTTTTTAATTTAAAAATTTATTTGGAATACAAAAAGTGTAGCATCCTGTGACCAGTACTGCTAGCCAACAATACATTTTTCTCGGCCTGTTGTTAGGCACTTTACGATCTTGTAAAGTAATATGTATACTACTACGTAACGCAATTTCATGCCCCAATCAGTCATAACACTGTCCTAGATATTTTTGCATACAATGGTACATGTGCCAACAATCTGTCAGACTTCAAACATTTTAACACTGTCTTCGCACATCTTCAACCAAAATAACCAGTTTTGGTACTGGTGCTACCTTGTTGAAAAAAATGTAGCAATGTTAATGAAATACAGGTTTACACACGATAAAACAAACAGACGCAGTAACAATAATGCTAAGAAGATTAATGAAAGAAAACGCATAACTACCCTTGAAAATTTACTTTAAGGTAACTGCACTCATCATTTTTTACTGGTTGCTGGTTGTAAATTGTTTGCTGAATTTTTGTTATTTTGTAAAGTTTTTCTGGTGTACTATATACCATGGTGTAAAGAATACAAGGTGAAATGCTCCCGGGATGGGCAGTCGTTCAGAAAGTAGAGGGAAGACGTCGACCAATCCCCGATGGGCCCGATGTACTTCCAAAGGAGGTCATTGCATGTTTGGTGCGGACACGAACTTATTTACGTCTCCGGCAAATAAGCAAACAAATTAAATTATGTAATGTACTCGTACATCAAAAGAAGTCAAAAATAAAATTAAAAATATTACTAGTATAATATTATGAACTTTTTTCATGCTACTACAACTGCCCTTTTATTTTCCTTTACGAATCTCCATTTAAAATTCGTGCCCTTTGCAGGCCCAGCTCTTATTGGTTGAATTTGAGGTCCGTCCACATTCTGCGGAGCGTTACACCTTGTATTCCTTACACCATGCTATATACTATACTTCGTTACTAAGCCATTCCAAAAAATAATTGATGTAATATTCTCAATTTTAAATTAAAGGAGTGGCTCAATTTCTTCCTGTAAAAATAATTCTATAATATAAAAACGATCCTATCGAGTTACACGTGTAGAATATGCAATCCGCTTATAAAGGTAAGCGTTTCTTGCAGCCTTATCGCATGTTACGTGGCATTAGCAGTTGTTGTTGGCACTTATGTGACTGAGAAATAATCAGTTGCATTTTCGCTAGCTTAAGACAAACATCGCTTAAGCTAGAGTAATAGCAAAGATTACAGTTCTGTAATCTTTGGTAATAGTGATTTGGTAATTCCGTGTATGTAGGTTAAATACATATTTTTAAAAACTTAATTTTTTTTTCTACAACACGTCACTATCGAGCAGGGCCGGCGGTTGACGTGGGTAGTATGGGTAGTACTACCCACTCGAAAATATCCCTGTGGGTAATTACCCACTCGAAACTTTCGAACAAAACCTAAAATTTTAAATTGGGGGTGGGTCGTATTCGGAACTACAGCCAGAGGTAGTCATAGAGATAACTTTTACGCTTTGTTCGCCCCTGTGCAGTGTGATGCAAATATATCACAATAACGTACAAAAAAGTCAGTGTTCGAACTTAAATAAATTAAATGCAATTTTTAGTCGAAACTATTAACTCGCTCGTATTACGAAAGCAAATAAATTGAACTTTGTGACATCTCAAAGTATATTTTTATCAATTTTTGATCGTAACCCTGTATCCCCCATCCCTTCATATGAGTGTATTGTGAAAAATCACTTGGAACTCCCCCCCCCCCCCCCGCCTTACTACCCACTCGGGCTAAAAGTGTGACACCGGCCCTGCTATCGAGGCATTTTGTGTATGCTTACGGTTGAGTACAATTTATTAGACTTCATACACGTTATATCCAATGTAAAAAGTTTCCTGGTACGAGTTTCATGTCATTAGTTTATTATAGATAATATGATCTTGCTAGTAATAATTCTCATATTTTTTATAAGGCTAAAATATTGACTTGTGTTATGTAACCTTTAATAGCGTTGTGTACAACAGAGATATACACACATACAATTGAAAGGAAAAAGCAAAACAAGACGTAAATTTGGGATTACAATCATCTCTACTCACTCAGTAGAAATACCACGTAAATATGCAGGGCGTAACCAATAGTATTACAAGCATCTGGTGTATAGTATTTAAAAGAAATAAGTAAGTTTCTATCAATTTCGGAGCGGTGGTGGATTTGAATTTATTACTTTACTTAAGTTAGCTTTTAATTAGATGAATGTTTGTTAAATGAGATTAAAGTTTTTTGTATGCTGCAAGGCGTAATACAAGTCACATGCGACCCATTACATTCGTTGCACTCCCTGCAATGGTAGAAGTGATTCTAATCACCGAAAGATAAAATAAGCTAGAGATTAAGATGAATGGTGCCATTAGCAAACGCTTGAATGTAGGTTCAGAAGGAATGGTTCTGCAGGGGTGAAACGTGTTTTTGGGGGGATGTTTAAAACTGAAAAATATAAAGTTAGTCAATAATTGCCTGCAGCTCGGTTAAGAAACAATTCGGAACTCAAGCTCAGGAAAATTTTAATTTTTTTCTTGAGTACTATCACATCTGAATATTTGTAAAAAAAAATATTTATTTTATTTGTAGGTACTCTATGTAAAAAAGTCAACGATGTGTAATTACTGTAGTTAAATTCGATTTTCACAAGCAATAGAAATCCTGTAACTGTTTTTATTGTGCGCATGTGCCAAACAGTTTAATTCATACAAGGTCCGGCAGAATGAAGTATCCATTTTAAATTAAGTTGTTTTTGTTAACGGCTAAATTTTTATTCAAAAATCAAACAAAAGGTTCTACAGGAAACACGGATATTTTATTTTTTAAACATTACATCAGTCAAGTGACCTCCTTCTCGCTGCTGGCACTCTTGAAGCTGCTCTTACCCTTTCAGCATTTTCAAGTATGCGTACAGAACGAGTTTGTTCCTTTTGGTTTTTCTTTGGCACATGAGGCATTAGTGCGAAACGTGTTTACCCACTTTTTAATTGTTATTCGACTAGAAACTGCATCTCGTGGATTTAAATGAAAGTAACGACGAAATAAACGCTGGGTGGTTACAACAGAATTATTATTTTTAAAATAAGCTTCAACTGCAAAAGAACGTTTAATATTTGACCAATGCTCTATATTCACAGCTAAACTGACATTTCTCGCAAACACTTTGACAACTTTCTTAAATTTACATTTATCGCGAAAGCATGGCGACTTGATTTTTATCGCATTATATTATGAAATGAACTAACTTTGAAAATGGATACGTCTTTCTGCCGGACCCTGTACAATTAATTTCTCGTATAATACCATAAGAAGTGTTGATTTATTCGATTAAATTAGAAGTTCACCTTAGCATTGTACATAGGAAAATATGAAGATGGCAAGCACCGATAGGAAAAACCTTTTTTTAAAGGATATTTTCCGACGTATCCCATTTGATGGCTAACCTTTCAAATTTAATCCACTAAATGAATAATTTGAATGGAATTATTAGACTACTGCATAAAACTAGTCATCCTGACTAATAAAACTGTCAAATTAGGTTATTAGTGCCAAATATGAGCTCAATAAACACCAATTTAGCGTTCTCAACAAAATAGACAAGTTGGTGTAAAACAATGGCTATTGGTCAAAATTCTGATATTCATGATTTATGAGTATAGTTGTTATTATTAATCAATGGTTAGTTTTAAAATTTTTAAACCTAGCAGATTGTATAGTCACGCGTTAATAAAAGATGCAAATAAACTGTAGATTCGAGTGATAGACTGGAATAAACTTAAGGCGCTTCGAAAAGCAGCCACAATTACGTCCTTTGCATGATAGAATCGCTCATAATCCGGTCCTATTGAAACACTGCTACAATGGTGACTTGATTATTTTGATATCGATTCTGATGCCATTCGACGGCAGCTTTCTATTTAATGAAAATGCATATTTCACTTTTTGTTGCACCATTCTGACTAATAATTTCCATGCTAGTTTAATGTTCGGGGGCAATTTCTGTGACGTATATTTTTAGCCGCAACGTAAACCATCCATTATAGGAATAAAATGCTAAGTAATTATTTAATGCAGTAGCACCAGCTGACTAAAAATATAGGTTATTGTTCAAATTCTATTTATTTATAAGTTTTCTAACTGACCATTAAAATAATACAGAGGAAACGCCTAAATATCATTGATTTAAGGAAATGAATACTGCATTTTTTTACTTCAAATTAAAATGTTTGGACATAAGCAATCTATACATTATTTTATCCAACACCTTACGAAATCGATTTTAAACCTCTAAAGTGGCCCTTTATCCACTACTGAGATAAAAACCATTTCCCTCACAGCCTGCATTATTGGTAGCACTGTCAAGCTATGTCAAATTCGAAATTTGCAGGTTAAGTTTTGCGTTAGTCTGTGTCATACAACAAACTAAACCTAAGTTACTAACCTCAAATTCGACATCGACTAATGATAAACTTCAGTACTGCCAAATCCAAATTGTAAATTTATTCTCTCGGTACGCTTTTCAAATTGTTAATACGGCTTTCAATACAAAAATGTATGTTTTTTCAAATACATCTTGGTAGGTCAAGAAAAGCTGGTAGAGATGGTTTCGATCTTGAATGTTCAAGGACTCCCCCCATCTGGACGTAGTTGTAGTTTTTTCACTTTCACTGAATTGATATGCACCCGAGGAATCTTCTATCGTGGAGAGTGTAGGAAAATTGAGGGTGATGGTAAATATCGGGAACAGAATCCGCGAACCATGCATATGGATCTTCTAAAGTCACAGACCTATCTATTTTATCGTCGAAATCTTGTTCTTTATCACTTTCTGGTTCAAATAGGGTCACTAGCTTAACACGTGTAGCTTTAGGATGATGTAGCGGCGGTAGTTTGGTAACTCCTGCGTAGCGTGGTCGAGTAGCGATAGCATGGTAACTTTGGTTGATCACTGTATTGGTAAACGGAAATGATATTTCTGATTTATCGATAAAGTGCCAAGAATTTGTTAAGTCATTTTGCTGTTGTAAATGCTTAATTGCATTTCACGCCTTTAGGGCAACTTGTCGCTATTTTAAAACCATTTTCAATTTTTGCGCACAAGTACAATCTCATCTTCCGCACATTTGTGTCAGGTCATTTTGGTATTTTAAGTAGCCACCTAGGCTTTAGGGCAGCGTGCCCGTATGCTAAACCCTTTTAGTTACTTATTTGGCTCCATCGCCTAATTCTACAATAATGATTTTGCACATATTTGACCCCAAACGCAGTATTTCTCGTCAGTTGGAGCACCCCTTTGCTGCTACTTTGGCAGCCGGGTGTTATCGCTCGCAAGAATTCCGAAACTTCTAGAAATCACTCCGTTGAGGCGCTTCGCCATTGGCTGTCTTTGATACCGGAATTAATTTGTTTTATGGAGCGCATCGCCATTGGCTGCCGAGAGTCACGTGGCAATGCCGTTTGGCTCACGCCACTGCAGGGGCCGGAACACGGTTGGCTTGAGGAGTTCAGCTCTGGCCGTTGATCGAAGGAGGTCGCGTGTGGTTGTGTGAGTGGCACGTTTTTACGCCAAGGCGTAGGTGTGTGAAGGGCTTCTTGGGGCCAGTTCTGCGTTGGTGAGAAAGGGGGCTTTCCCTTTGCAACTCGCTGTTTCGAGGATCTTTCTAGGCAGGACGAAGTAGGCCTCTTTGTCGCTGTAGTGTGCTTTCAGGAGAGCGTCCTAACGCCGCCATCTTGGCGGATTCCAGCCCGTTTACCCCTAATGCCGTGTTTTGGCGACTGAGCTGCCACAGACTGCCGCCTTCTACCAACTGACTGCACGCCACTCTCATGGATCGTCTGCGGACTAAGGTATTTGTAATTGCAACCATTTAAACATAGTAACTGTCACTTGTGCGAGCGTTGGTGCTTTGTGCTCAACTTTATGTGGGCGGATGCATGCCCCTTGCTTGCTTGTCGCGGCTTTTAATGCCGGTTTGAGGCCACCATGCTGCAAGACGCTACTTTGGTAGCCCGCTAGTAAGTTCATGTGCGCGAGTTTCGCGTTTCCTCGCCTAAATAGCTAAAGAACTCTGCGCTTATGATTTGGTGTTACGTTTGTGCTAATTTTTAATTCAGTAACGTTAGGTGCGCGAGCTTCGCTATATTGTACCGATTAATACCTAAATAGAATTAACGCCTCGCCGTGCTGGGCCTGGCGCGCCCTAAGCTGTTCGGGTTTTTCTTTGTTTATGTTTGCGAGGGCTTTGTGCTTTGCTTCCTAGGTGTTAACCGCAGGTCGGCGTCTGTTATCGCGCACTAACGCGCCCGGAGCGCGTATTTCTAAACTGTACTCTAATATGTTCATTAGCATAGCGCGTCCATCAGCTGGTGCTTAACGTAAGCAGTAACATAAGCTTGGCGGCACGATTTGCTGCCCAGATGTAATTAGCGATCAATAGACGCATATTTAGTTAAGGGACGTATTATTCCTATTCGACCTGTGCATGCTTTGTTTCAGATAGCGCCTTTTACAGTGTAAAGATTGGTGTACGGCGAGACGTGAGAGATCAGAGCGTGCAGGTAGGTCCAGTGATTGCGCAGTCTCGGCCAAAGAGTCCCAATATTACCATTCCAGTACGAAATTGTTATTTGAGCTTGCAGCTCATGAGAATTCTTATCGACGGAGTATCTTGAATACTTCGCTCCCGTTTAACCGCCCAGGCCCGGTTATTCGAGCTAAGACAGGCTTGGTGGCGCCCTCATAATTTTGACGTACCCTATATATATGCCTCAACACGCTTGCCCAGAACGTATCGTGTGACTCACGCCCGACTCCCTGAGCGTTTCAGCCGTGGCCCTTTAGCCTGTTTCTAGCAAATCTCAGGGCAAGTGTGCCAGTTTTCCAGGACTGATTCCGTGGTGCGATGCTCACCTTGGGTGGGTGTCGTAAAGTTGTTTTAATACCGTAACAAACAGATCTATCTCATTTAAGTCTTTTGAGGAGATGCATTCTGCAAAACCATGAAAATGGTTTGACATTATTTGAAAAACGAACTAATATGCGGCATTTCGACTTCTTACCTGTGTCTGTCTTGTGAAGATTTTTAGAAAAACACATCTACCCCATTTACTCCCTTTGAGAGGATACATTTCGAAAAACTCTGAAAATGGCTTGACTCGATTTGTAAAACGAACTGGCTTGACTCGATGTGTAAAACAAACTACTGTGCCGAATCAACTTTCTACTTGCAGCAGTTACCGTATTATGGCGATCTTTAGAAAAACACATCTACCCCATTTAATCCTTTCGGGAGTTAATTTCGAAAAACCTGAAATTGATTTGACCTAATTTGTAAAACGATTTAATATGCCGAATTTCAATTTCCTGCTTGTAATAATTATTTTGTGGCTATTTTTAGAACACTTCTGGTCTATTTAACCAGGTTGAGGGATGTATTTTGAAAAACTGTAAAAATTATTTCCGATTAGTAAAACGATTTAAAATGCCGAATTTCAACTTACTGCTTGCAGTAGTTTACCCGTGGCGATATTTCGATAAACAGATTTGTTTCATTTAACCCCTCTCGAGGATGAATTCTCCAAAACCCTAAAACTGATTTGATCCGATTTGTAAAATGTTCTAATATGCTCAATTTTAACATCCTATACTTGTAGTAGTTTCCTTGGAGCGATATTTAGAAAAACATATTTGCCCCATTTAACTCCTTTTGGGGGATGAATTCTGCAAAACCTTGACATTTACTTGATCTGATTTGTAAAACGAACTAATATGTCGAATTTAAGCTTCTCACCTGTAGTAGTTTTCTCATTGTAGTCTTTACAAAAACAGGTCTACCACATTTAGCTCCTTTGGAAGAATGAATTTCGAAAATCCCTGAAAATTGTTTGACCCTACTTGTAAAAAGAACTAATATGGCGAATTACAACTTCTTACTTTCCCCAGGTTCTATTATATAACGATCTGTGAAGTAGAAGTCAATTCCGTCGAATAGAGGGTGAAAGTAACGAGTAACGAAGGCATCAGGGACCGGCAATAGTATTTAACATTACTAGCTTGGTAAGAGGGTTTTTACTGGCGAATAGACGAATATGACTGGCGAGCCAAAGGCGAGCCAGTCACCTTCTTGAGCCAGTAAAACGTGTTACCTTGCGTGTATTGTTGAATATTTTATTTGATCCTCACTTGTAAATAACTAGAAATTTACCATTTATTCAAAATGTCAAACTGACACGCAACTAAATTCATCAATATGACACATACTAAGGAAGAAACTGGCTTTGCACGCTATCATTTAGCCATAAAAAATTTACTGGCTAACCAGTTAAGAAACATTTTCAAGGTGAATACAGTGACTTGATAAATTGAAGTTTACAAGTGAGGAACAAATAAAAGGTTTTACCGGTCCCTGATGCCCGTTTTCCGATCTTGTTCGGCAAAACGTTGCTTTCTGGCGAAAAAATTCTCCAGAAACTGCATACTTCCTTGTCGGTCGTAAAAAAATATTTTACGCATTACTAGGGTGCCTTGACGTCAATTTGAAGTATGTATGTATTTGTTTTTTCCAGACAGATCGTTGTCCCCTCTCACTCTAAATTACTAGAGTGAGAGGCGACAACGATATGTCCGCACTCTGGGTACCATATAGGTTAGAAAACATGCAAAGTTGCAATTTTTATTTCCTTTTACGATAAAGGAAGTATTGGATTCACTTCAAAAATTCGAAATTGAGTTTTCAACAGATCTTCACATTTTAGAGTCCCCTGAACCCAAAAACATGTTTTTGTTCATTGGTCTGTCTGTCTGTCTGTCTGTGTGTGCGTCTATGAACAGAATATCTCAAAAACGAAAAGACGTATGGCGTTGAAACTACATATATAAGTTTTTTATACTATCTAGATGCGACAGAAAGCTTTTGAAGAAAATCGCATAACCGGAAGTATGGCGTTTACTCTTGTGATTTTCCAGTTTTTTTATTTTTTCAAAAACAGCTCTAACAATTTTTTTAAACTTTACATTTTTATTACATTTTTAATGTGTATCAATGTGAAATAGGTGATTTTTCAGTTGAATACCCCTAAAATGGGTTTATTTTGTTTTTTCCAATTTTTTATTAACTCCTATTTTGAATAGAACACCCGGTATATTGTTACATTTTTGAATTCAGCTTAAAAGTTTAGAGAAAATTTGTTTCTTGCACTAACGCTCTATTTTGTACGGTTTCTGTAGAATTTGTAATTTTTGAAAATTTTTAACAAATGCTTAAAAATTCAAAATCATTCTTGTTTTGGCTAATTATAAGATCACTGTAAGAGAAAGTGGTGTGCGTGTATTACACCAGATTTTTATAAATGTATACAGTTTCAGTAATTGTGTACTTGAAGACATATTTAATTACTATCGAATTCTTATAAGGACAGTTTGACGTCATCAAATTATTTTTCAAGTTACGAAAGACGTTCTATGTTGAGTAGCGTATACTAAACAAGGATATTCACTGTTTGTATGTCTAGGGTAAAATCCAGTGCTCCTGACAAAGATGGAGGATTAAAAGTGTTGTTTGCTCCTTATTTTCTATAGTGTTCTGTCAATTAATTAATTGACATTTGTTTTGAGCGGCATTTTGGTTTGGATTTTCTTAATATCTTTTTTTATTTTTTTAAAACCTGTTCTTTAAAACGTGAGTGAAATCACAGTATTTTTGAGATTTACGGTTGCGTTATATCAACCATTTTTACAGACGCCGTATCAAATCAATTTTTTCTGTTGGTGTTGTTGGTTGAGATGAAGGGCCAACCGCTTAATTCGCAAAGCTAAGCAATGGTATTAAAACAGCCAAAAATGTTTAACAATCACCAAACCTTGGGGGAGATATTCCTGCAGCAGACTACCATTTGGACTAGCATCAGCGCCTGAAATTTATCAAAGTGTACAGTTCTACAATATCACACGCCGATGACCAAGTTGAATGAATGACGTTACAATAGCAAACGCACGTAGTTATTTACTAAACTTGGACACAGAAGATGATAAAACAACAACTGATAAAGATGACACATTATGTGCGTATTGTGAAGAAAGATATTGCATATCCCCAATAAATGAAGAATAGGTGAAATGCGTTTCCTGCGAGAATAGGCACATGAAGGGTACACATCTTCTAGCATTTTAATTCAATAATAAAATCACTAACCCAGTTTTTCCCCACACTTCACCCGGTTGTGCTCCTGAGTTGGGCCAAAACGTATTTTGTATACTTTTTTTTGATTGGGCCTTTGTATTTTGATAAAAAAACTTTTTCATTTTTCTATTCGGTAAATAATGCTTACAGGCTCCAATGTTAAAATATCTTGAATAAATAAGACTTATTATGGGATATACACTGGTTATACCTTAGTGGCCCGGTTTTGCTCCCATTCCTTTACATGCCCATTATTGAAAAGTGGTACAAAAAAGAGTTAATGGAAAATGTTGAGTCACTTGTTATAAATATAAGGAACGCTGAGTAGATATTTAAATTATTGTATTGAATTTTTGTATCTACAGAAAACCTATGAATTAATAGTATATTACACAACAAGTTTAGAAAAGTAAAGTTTTACTAAACGAGCGAGTAACTTAGAAAACTATATACGTTTAGTAAAACTACTTTTCTTACGAAATGTGTATACTATTTTTTCGCATTTTGTATTAGTATTTATAAACAAACATTTATATATGAGCATTTTACCACGTCTCTATTAAAAAAGACGTCTGTGGACTGTGGAAATTCAAACGTATGAATAAAACGTTGGTGGCACTGTAACTTTATGTCAAATTTGAGGTTATCAGGTTAGGTTTTCCATCAGTTTTGACAGAAACTGACACAAAATCTAACCTGCTAACATCGAATTTGACAGTGACATTATCATATAATAAAGTGATATTTCTATGCACCAAAGTGTCACTTTATTAAACGATCTTGAATTTAGTAAAATAGCACATTATTATACAAAATGCGAAAAAAAAAACCATATGCTTTTCTTGTAATCGTTACAGGCTGTCTAAGCTAAACTTTTTCTGAAACACGTTATTTCTGAAGGAGTGGAGAAACATCATTAAAGTATGTAACCTAATTTTAAAATTTTAAAATTATTTAAAAAAATAGTTTCGAGGTTAAGAATTTTGACTGATAGACGTGGTTTTGTCTAGGGGAGTTGTTGATGCTTATTATTTGCATGAAACTGGTTGTTATAGTGATGCATGCAGTTAACCATCTGCATCTGTTAAATGCCAGTAAATTTGTTAGAGGTTATACAGCTTTTACTACAAAATAAAAATTACAGTTCTGTTCACGTGCAATTGAACACAATAATCTATGGCCAACCTCCATGAAAAAATGATTGAATGGGTTATACCTACGCTATTTGTGAAAATAAGTGTACCTTGAAAAGATGAAATAAATTATATTTAACAGTGTAACTGTCGTAGCTATTTTCGACGAGTATTTTAAATAAGAAAGTTAGATATTAAAAATGTGAAAAACATAAAATATTCAATAAAGAATACCTTTTTCTGAAAAAAAAGTTATCGGCCTTGTTATTAAAGAGTTATTGTCGGATCTGCACCGTGATATTCATATTTCATTAGCTAGTGATCCATCGATAATAACCAATAGCATTTCAAACGATGCCATACTTGTAAGGAGTGTAATACCGAATAGCATCTAAATGGATTAAAACGATTCATTGACATTTTTAAATTGTTGTTATAGATAAGTTGAGTTAAATCGACCTATTTTGTGTCCAGGAATTAAGCCATGTCCACATATGTTAGGGGCACCCTGTTAGAGAGTGATAACAGCAATACTTATCACCCGGTATGCTACGAAGAATCTGCGTTAAAATGCGAAGAATAAAGTAAATAATAGTGAAAAGACATGTAGATGAGGAAGTTCGTATGCGAATGTGCGGCGAAATTCGAATAAATTAAGAGAATGGCGGAGGCGAATTGAATGTGATGGTAATGGGTGACAATCTCTTTAGAGGTGATTCGATTTGGGCGTGATTTTATTTGACCCGCTAATTCGATAAAGCCGAACCGAGAACGCGGCGCTGAGCACTTCGCTTTCCGCTCCTCAGCTGCTATTTCCTTTTCAACGCGCCAATTGCTTTAGCTCCCTGCAACGTTTCCTTGCCACTCGTGCACACTCTGACCTTTGTTTGACAATCGGGGCAAATACACTCTTTCACGTCAAAATGCATTAAGTAACTTTGACCATTGTGCTAGCAAATTAAGAACTGCATTTTTCTATAAAATGGAACAATTCCATTTTTTTAACTAACTACTGATATTTGACTACTGTGTCGTCAATAAGGGCTAAGTGCATATTTACACCATTCTGTGAATGGCATCTTCTGTGCCAGCCAATTATAGTTATTTACTATACAAGTGGGATAAGTGCATCATTAATATACGTGTATGTAAGCACACAAGTATATTAATGATGCATTATCACACATGTATTGTACAAAATTTTATCTACGACTGCCTAAAATTGAGAAAAGTACATTAAGAGACATGTCAGATCTGTCATTTTCAAAAGTATTTTAGTAGGCAAATGTCATTATGTCATTCATTTGACACAATTTCAGTTACGTAATGAAGTCATTACACAACTCAGTTGCCTAATGAAACCATTACATAACTGAGTGCTGTAATGAGCTTCATTACCTAACTGAAATAGTGTCAAATGAGTGACGTAATGCGTTACTTATCCCACTGGAGTATTACATTCGCAATTATGGCCATTATTCACTCAGATGACTTGCGCCACGCGGGAAATTGGCAGTAAAGTAATCCATTGTTTTACGACTTTTTTTGTAGGTGGCGAGGCGACAGATAAACGTCAACCAACGTTAACATAACCTACAAATTTTGGTTACAATGTAATTTCACGATTTCCCGATTTCAAATAAAACATACCTAATGTATTCCTCGGCACTGAAGTTCCTTTTTATCTCTCATGTGGTTTATTTGCCTTGGCCCTACGGGCCTCGGCAACTAAATCCACATTCGTGATAAAAATCTAAACTTCAGTGCTTTGGTATTATTTACGATCGGCATTAAAGTACCTCGAAATCGTAATTAAAATACGAGAAATCGGCAGTAAAGTAATCAATTGTTTTAAGACTTCTTTGTAGGTGGCGAGGCGACACATAAACGTCAACCGACGTTAACATAACCTACAAATGTTGGTTAAAATGTTGTAATTTCAAGATTGTCCGATTTCAAATAAAACATAATGTACTCCTCGGCACTGAAGTTCCTTTTTATTCCTCATGTTGTTTATTTGCCTTGGCCCTGCGGGCCTCGGCAAATAAATCCACATTCGTGATAAGAAGCTAAACTTCAGTGCCATGGTATACAATCTACTATTATCTACAACTGCTTTGATAAAACTTATTACGTCATCCATTTGACACTATTTAGGTTAGGTAATGAAGCGAATTATATCACTAGTGGTGTAATAGCTTACCTAACGGGAATAGTGTAAAATGAATGACGTAATGACATTTGCATACTAAAATATTTTTGAATATGACAGATCTCACATTTGTTTACATACGCACTCGTTTGTAACTTACGCACACGTATATTAATGATGCACTTATCCCACTTGTACAGTATAACTATTTTCCAATACCTACTTATAAAGCTGCATTTTATCTACGAAAATATCCATTACAAAGCAACATTTTAACGATGTATGTGGATAAAATACTACTTTATTCACTAGTGAATAAAATAGTCCATAATCCATAGCAACTAACAAAATAAATACATGCTAGCGTGGCAACTAGTACAAAAATAAGTAATATAATATTATTTCAAATTATTTACTCAATTTCAAAACCTTTTCATATAACTAAATATAGGTATTGGGAAAAAATTATATGGCACACGTGAATAATAATAGATTATATTATAAGTGAGAGAAATGCATCATTATTTGCGAGTGAGAATTTTGAATCGCGAGTGCCTTAGCACGAGCGATACAATTTCTCACGAGCTTATAATGGCATTTCGCTCACGTGTGATATACGACGTTTTATCTTACAGTAGCAATTCGTATGCCTAAATAGTTTGAGCCGTCAGAATATGTCGCAAAACAGACAACAGATAGTTACAGTAGCAGCTATTACCATACATTATACAACTGATTTCAGTGACTAAAATGAAGTTTTATTCACTAGTGAGTATAAAATACATTATACAACTGTTTTCAGTGACTAAAATGAAGTTTTATTCACTAGTGAGTATAAAATAGTTTTACTCACTAGTGAGTATAAAAATATTTTATACTCACTAGTGAATAAAACTTAATTTTAGTCACTGAAAACAGTTGTATAATGTATGGTAATAGCTGCTACTGTAAGATAAAGAGATTTTATCCATTCACGGAAATTATCTCATTCGACTTTGCCTCGTGAGCTAAAGTTTTCCCATATCGGATAAAACGCCCCTTTATTCACTTGCAGCATACATAACTATTATCCACAACTCACTTATTAGAGATGCATAATTACGCTGATATCAGTTTTTTTATGTAGGCCATAAACCCCCAGAGTTTTATAGCCATAAAACCCTAGGTAATTTCGATTTGCAGGTTAAGTTTTGCTCCAGTCTCTGTCAAATAACAAAATAAAACCCAATCTACTAGGCCCGAATTTGACAGACTGATAATACACCTCAGTACTGCCAAACGTATAACACAGGAGACTCTAATTATAAATTTAAGTGTCACTATGACATTTCACGGCTGTCAAAATAAAATTTGTTTTTAGGTATTTATTGAGTTGTTGAATATAAGAGAAAAGGCTTGGCGGCCTCGAAGGCTCAAATTTTCTCCCGTGGATTATTTGTAATATAACACCCTTGCCATAAATACCTATTAATACTGACTGGATATCACACAAACTTTTTTAGTACTTATTAGTTCAACACAACATTATGACCAATTAGATATATCAGTTACACGTGAAAACGTTAAAAAATCGAATTTAAAATAGAGACTAGAAGACAACCAGGCAGGCCACCAAAACGTTTTCGGAATAGTTAGCAATCAACATCCCAGGATAACGGCCAACAGTAAAGAAGAAGATACCAGAAACAACAGGTCTTAGACCTAAAAACAAGTCGAAGAAGAAGAATTTGGAGTATATTTTTGCCAATAGTCGTTCAGCTAACTTAGTTTCCCATCGAACGGCTGATTTTCATTGAGAGAATTCTATTAATTACTAGTGAATCACCCGAGCTACGTTTTGGTTCGCTAATTTAAGAGAGATTCATTAATATAAATTAAAAAGGATGCATCGGCCGGGAATCGAACCTGGGCCGCCCGCATGGCAGGCGAGCATTCTACTACTGAAGCAATGATGCTTCGTTGAATAAGGCGCTGCTATAATAGTATATAGTGAATCACCCGAGCTACGCTTAGCTTTGCTAATTACATGATATAATTAACACTTTACTTTTTCTTACTTCTTTTGAAAATAAAAACCGGCCTACGATCTAAGTCTAAAAATTTTCAAAATTTTAGGCTATCATACAATTTAATCGGTACAGTATCTTCGAAGGAGATAGCGAACCAAGATGCAAACATACATACAAATTAAGAAAGAGAGCACCGATTTTATGGTATAGGATAACCTTCTTTTTCTTCAAAGAAAATGCCAAGATTTGACGAATTAATTAATAGTAGTTTTTATACTAAGGCACTGAAGTTTAGCTTTTTATCACGATGGATTTAGTTGCCAAGGCAAATAAACCACATGAGGAATAAAAAGGAACTTCAGTGCCGAGGAGTACATTATGTTTTATTTGAAATCGAGACATCGTGAAATTACAACATTTGCAGGTTATGTTAACATCGGTTGACGTTTATCTGTGGCCTCGCCACCTACAAATAAGTCGTAAAACAATGATATTTAATGACGACTGCGAGGTACTTTAATGCCGATTTCAAATAAAATAATTAATTTACTGCTAAAAATAAAAAAGCCTATAGTTTATTCAGATTCAATATAAAGCAAAATCTGCAACCCAAGTTACTAATATCAGCAGTAAGTTGATTACTAATACCATTTTATTAAAAATTAGGTCATAGAATGTACTTATGCATAATATACAGGTTATATATTTTTTTGTCAAATTTGACTGTTTTAACACCTTGAAAATCTTGAAAATGTGCTACATTAACATGACAGGTTGATTATGATATTTTTAAATACAGTAAAAAGGCAACGTCCCTCTGATCTAAATGTTAATAAAATCATAATAGTAATCGACGTACTACTGATACGTATTTGTAACTTGGGTTGCAGATTTTGCTTATCTTGAATCTGAATGAAGAAGGGTGTTAAAAAAGTTTTTTGAAATTTTAAGCGTATAGTGCTTACCAAAAGGAGTCAAAACCTTAGTCAATATGGGTCAGCGAACCAACCGCTTCAAAGATATGATGTATTTTAGAACCAATAACAAATTTTGGTTTTACCCAAATTTGGCATTTAATCAAGTTTTCAGTGACCTGTCAACTTAATGCAGTAGTAACTATCACTAGTTTGTAACCGTTTATTTTCGAGTAAGTACTATTACGTAATATGCATTCTAACATGGAAATGTCTTTCGCTGATGCGTATCCTGACAGTAGACCTCGTTTTAACAACAGAAATGAAAGAACAAATCTTAAAGAGAATATCTGCACGTGTTGGCATCAGCGCTCCACTTGCATGAAACATTCTTTATGAACAATTTATTGTTGTATCCCCACTATATTCAACGGGTACAAGCCCTAAACGCTCCTGATTGTGAAGTAGGGATTGTTTTGCCAATGGTTTATTAAAATCGTGCGGACAACCCAAACTTTGGTAACTACTCTTTTTACCGATTTTACCGCTGAAATACGTTTTACTTGCCTTTACGCTAAAAACGACTGCAGCTTTTGCTATGCTTACACAACTGTTATGTTTGCTTCTGTCCACTCTAAGTGTGTTGAAGTGTAGTCCAGACCTGAATTTTGAATATCTTGGGGGGATAGACTTCCGTTGTACTCGTATGCCATCATATACATGGATTGCAACATTTTCACAGAGAATAAGAAAAGCTACAGAATAAGTATGACGTAGATGGTACAGGGCATTAACAGATCGCTCACATAGACTGACATGTAGTATCAATTGAGTGAGCCTTTCCTACGAGCATTTGATATAATTTACAATGATTTGGATATGACAATTTCAGCAAAATGATTTAACAAAATATATGATCTCTGATTAAATCAAAACGTTAGATGTCAACTGAGAAGTTTATAGCAAAAGAGGAGTCATAGTTTATGATCCATAGCATATTGAACTATGTTATATCTTCTTCTTCCTCAACCCGTGTTCGTTCACTGCTGGACATAGGCCTCTTCCAGTTGTGTCCATGGATCTTTATCTCTGGCGGTTCTTATCCATCCATATCCAGCTATATTCTTCACATCGTCGATCCACCTCTTCTGCGGTCTTCCTATTCTTTTTTTTTTTGGTTTATCGTGATCTTCAATTTGTTATTCTTTATGTCCACTTTTCTGTGTTTTCTCGTGCTACGTGCCCGGCCCGTTGCCAACTGAGTCTCGATACACGGTTTATAACGTCCGCCACTCTTGTTTTGTTGCGAATCTAGTCATTTCGAATCATATCTCTCAGAGTAATTCCCAGCATGGCCGTCGACATTCTAAGTTTTTCTGGGGTTTTTCTTGTCAGGGTCATTGTCTCCAGTCCATATGTAGTCACTGGCAATATGCAACTATCATATATCTTGCGATTTAGATTCATTGGTATATTTTTGTTCTTCAGAACAAAACTGAGCTTTCCGAAGGCTCCCCATGATAGATGGATTCTTCTCTTTACTTCGGCTACCTGTTTCTCTTTTACGATCTTGATGGTGTGACCAACATATAAGTATTGGCCCACGTTTTCCAGGGGAAAATTATCGGCAGTAATTTTATTTTGTGTATAGCTCATTATATTGGTTTTATGGAGGTTCACTTTAAGTCTTAATTTTCTGTGCTCATTTAATTCCTTCCCTATGCTTTTCAGTTTTTTTATATCTGTACTGACTAGTACTATATCGTCGACGGACCTTAAGTGGATGCCGTCCACGTTTAGGCTCTTCTGTTTCCATGACATTTGTTTGAATATTTTCTCTAATGCTAAGGTAAACAGTTTGGGGGAGATGATGTCGTTCTCTGTTTTCGCGTTTTCTAGGAAGGACCAGGTCTCGATACTATCGAAAGCTTTATGATAGTCTATGAATGCTAAGTATATTCTATGGTGTTTTTTATTAATGCCCAAATAGTTTGTAGGTGGTCGACGGTACTAAAACTCTTTCAGAATCCCGCCTAATCTACTGGCTGGTACGAGTCCAGCATTGTTGTGAATCGATTTGTTGTGATCTTTGTTAGTAGCTTGTATAGGTGGGATAATAGACTTATGGGTTTGAAGTTTTCTATACTTGCATTGTTTCCCATTTTATGTATAAGTATGATTTCAGCGTTTTCCCATACTTCCAGTATTTATGCTTCTATTAGACATTTGTTTAGGAGAAGTTATAGCACTTTTTCAAGAATATTGCCTCCCATTTTCAGCATCACCACGGTTATACTGCCTTCTCCAAGGGCATTTTTGTTCTTCATTTGTCGGAGAGTATGTTTGATTTCCGATGTTGTTATTTCCGGGATATCTTCCGAGCCGATGTTAGATTTTTCTAACGGTGGTTTCGGGTTGCTGAATTGTGGATATATAAATATTTTAATAAAATATTTGGATGTCTTTGATAATTTGAGTTTTTTTTCCTAATTATATCTCCTTGCTGATTTTTATTATCTTTAATGTTCCTTTAGCTAGATTTGTTCTTATTGTTATCTATGGTTTTTAGTATTTGATTTGTTTTGTAGGCTTGTACGTTTAAACGTATTTTTCTTTTGACAGCGCTATTAATATTTTTATATTCTGGTGTATTTCTTTGTATTTTCCTTCGTTTTTCATCAGGTGTATCGTTTCTGGTTTTAATTTTGCTACAAATCTGTTTTGTTGAGTTGTAGTACTTCTATCGTTGCAAATTTGTTTTTGATTAAATTTCTTTTTCTCTGATGTAGTGTTTATTTCTATGCGTGCTCGATTCATTCGGTGATCGCTGCGAGTATTGAATTGACGTCTTTGCATATGTTTTAGTTACTGAAGAGTATGAAGTGTATCTCATTTTTGTCCGTCCATCCTGGCTATTCCATGTCCACTTTCTTTGGGTCTTTTTTATAGAAGGTATTTAGGCAGAATGTTCTCTCACTGCTGAAGAAATTTCTACTCTGTGGTTTCTCTCCCCTAGGCCGAAATGTCCGATGTATTCTCGAGATTGTTGGCGCGTGTTATGTCTTCGTCTAGTTCTTCTATAGTTTCGTCATCTGTGTTGATCGTCGGAGCGTAGCAGTGAATTATTTAGATGTTATATCTGTTGCTTAGTTTTACGATCAGATCTGTCGGAGATCGCACAGTACTTAGTCATCGGATGTTCGATTTTTCGATGTACCGTGAATCCTACGCTGTTTACGTTATGATTAGTTTCTGAATTATTTTGGTATGGGGTATGTCCAGATTTTAATATTGTTGTCTTTTCTTCTTTGAGTGTAGTCTCGTTTAAACCTATGATGTCCCATTTTATGGATTTAACTTCTTGTTTTTGATATTCTAGGTGGTAGTCTGTTCTCATTGTTCTAATATTATATGTTGTTATGTGGATTTTATATATGTTTGTTTTGCTATGTTTAGATATCGGTGTTTACGGGCGAATTTTTGTCTGCCCCAGATTCCATGAGGCTGAATCTCTTCGGATAGTTTTGTATAACACAATTTTGTTTTCTATTAATGAAGTGAGGTTTTTCTTAGAAGCTAAACGTTTCTTTGGTTTTCAGACGAAGGTGCTTCTGTGTCTTCGGTATGCCTGTTTTGAAGGTAAGTCTCTTATTTCCATGAATCTCGAGATATTTAACTTCCTGTTGTTACCGTCAATTTTCGCTTTACTGTATTCTCGATATTTTGTTACCATTAATTTTCGCTTTACTGTATGTTCGATATTTTTTGAATTGCGTCCGGATATTGCGCATTTTTGATACGCCGCCGTTGCACATTGTTGAACGTTCGCGACGCGAAAATTTGGCATCTTGTTCCGGCATTCGATCGAATAAGGTCGCGGAAGTTTTTGGCGCTGTTCGAGGTCGCAATTTTGAAGAAGGTGCTTATTGTTGTCTAGGCACTTCTCACCCTTTAGTTAGGGAATTTGTACGCGTCTCGACATTCCTCCGTATGTAAAGCTGGAGATGCTGCCAGGTGCAGACTTTTTTTTGACGTCAAAACTTCCCAAGCGAAACATTTGGGGAATTTAGTGTAAGTAGGACCGTTTTCAGCCCTTTTCGATTGCCCGCTAACGTTTATTTCAATAATGTAGTCTCCACCACGTACTGGGCCCCAATTACGTTTCGAATATCACCTACTGGACCCCAAATACATTTCGATCACCACGTGATGGGTCTGCAATAAAACTTCGGAAACCCCGACTTGAGGCCCGTTGCGATCTGCGATAGCGTATCTCGGCGCGCTTACTTGACGAGCTACCGTCCTTCCTGGTTCGGTCATCAAGTCTACAGGAGCCCATTCCTGCGATGCTCTTCGCGCTAAGACAGCTTTGAATCAGCCTAAGGTAACCTTACTGCTCTATTAATTTGTGCTTCTGTTGGCCGGCAATCGAGCCTGGCTGTACGCGTGTGTACGGCTCAATCGACGAAGGACTGCCCAAAAGTATTTTGCTTCCAAATTGAGATTAGCGCGATATACTAGCGCGAGATATTTAGATCATGGTCTGGACGCATCACTTTGATTGCGTATTTTAATTTGTAAAGTAAGAGGCTTCCCCTCGCCGTAGTTCCACTTTAGCTACGGATTGTGCTATTTAATTGTTACATGTACCACGTTATAGAAATTCTTGAGGCGGTTGCCCGCTTGTAATTTACAATTTTATATTAACGTCACTCTCCGGGAGCCTGCAGAAATTTCCATTATTTTTATGATTTGGTGTTTTAATTGGCCACCCCATTCTGTAAACAAGGATCTTTGGGGCATTTATATGCATATACATCGGCCCTAAACTTTTACTTATATGTATTTTATGTGAGTGTCCGGCTTTACAAGTGAATAAAACGAAGTTGTCATTTGATTACACCTGATTGTTTGACTTCAGTTTTGAGCCGTTTTATTAATTTCTCAGTGTTCCAATTTAGCTGGAGCGTAATCTAGCAATCGCTTAATCAGGGGTTAAGGCTCAATTTTTGTTATCTAAATTGGTGGCGCCATTTCCCCCATCTAATGAACCCACGGCCGTCTTCGGCTGCAGCTGATCGGCGACCCCTAATTAGCGATTGGTAGTGACTCGCCTAGTCTTTGCCTGAGTGAGGCAATTCGGTGCTTTAAATGCTGCTTCGATTCGTTGAGTAATTAACGTAAGTATTATTCTACCACCCCTTTGTTTTGTGCTTATAAGGGATAACACTGTGTCTGCGGGAGCGAAGGTGATATCAGCCCATTTCATATCACTGACCTTAATGCCATTTATTCTTCCATTGTTAAATCAGATTCAGGTGATTCTGAATATATCAGGATGCAATACATGAAATGCATGAACGCATTTGCAGTAACCACCCTGCAAGTAATTTTAAAAGAATGTAGAAACTTAACAAATATTATACTTATAAGAAAAGTATCCACCCAAACAGCACCGCAGCCAAAATGACAATGATTATTCAACACTATAATGAACGAACCAATGAAAATTGTTCAATTTGTCAGAAACGGCCAATCAAAATGTACTCTCATTGAAAACACCTAATGTCACAGTGTTTTCACGCGAGCCCAATTGGTTTCAATGATTTCAATTTTTGAGTAGCCTTTGACTGACATTTCACCAAAACGTCAAAGTCAAAGTTTGCAAATCAGCGTCGTTCTAAGAACTCATAATAATCGTGTTGGAGGCTCCAGTATTGAATTAATAGTGGAAAACGTTAAAAATGTGTGCTGTCGAACACGGTAAAAGTCATCTACCCATATTGTTGAATAATCTTTCCAAATACCACTCAAGGGAAAAATTTTTAAGAGAATTTATTTCGTCAACATGCAAATTATTGCAAATTTCTCTCAAAAAAAACTGCTCAAATTCCACTCGACCTGCGGTCTCGCGGAATTTTTAACGCAGTTTTGGTTTCGAGAAATTTAAACGCAATAATTTGCATGTGAACAAAGAAAATTCTCAAAAAATTTTCACCTTTTGTGGTATTACCCTTGAAAATTCGTCGGCTTCTCCAGAAACTCAACAACATCCCTGCTAAAATTCCGGTGTTATAAACTTTGTCCCATGGAATCCAAAAGTAATACATTCGTTTGCACACTACATAACACTGGTGAAAAGCTGTGTTTAACATAACAATATGCACATATACGCGTGGAAGGTGCCTTAAATGGTTCTTAGCAAACATACACCTTCCGTGTATTTTTGTGTATTAAAATCAGATAAAGCAGCCATAACACAGTTGTTCATATTGTGCAATAATATACGTACACGACTTATCTACCACAGGCAATTTGTTAAATTATGGAAACACAATATAAGTAACTGCGTGCCCTTGTACTTGCAAACTTGTACGATTATATGTTTTGTTTATTAAACGACTTATTGAGTTAAACTATAAGGTGTTCTCAAGTTGAACCGAAATACCTCTTGCGAAATGTGTACTTATTCTATTCAGAAGTCTAAAGACCAGCAATGAGTTTATTTTATCCAGCTAGTCAGACACTTAAAGCTGGCAAACGATTAATGTGCAATTCTAGTACACAAAATTAGTTTTTAATTACTTCACCATACATCAGTACATGTGCAACGAACAATTTATTGCGTTTTTTACGAAATTGCTTTAAAATGTAGTCACAGCTACTCGTATAATCTAACGATGCCGGAAAAAGGTCCGCAGGAAAAAGTTCCGCGGAAAATGTTCCGCCGGAAAAAGTGCCGTGGGGAAATAAATCCGCAGGAAAAAGTTCGGCAAGAAAAAGTTCCGCAGGAAAGCGATGCTTTGGTGTTTTGTCCATGTTACATGATTAATAAGTACCATACCATAGGGTACAAATGCATATGATAAAAATGGAAAAATTTGCTGGGCTCTTATGTATATTATAATTACATTTATAGTATTTTAAATTACTACAGTGACTATATAATCACAGTGTGGCCATACAATTTTTGACTGGTACTTTTTTATCCAATATCAAAATACGATTTTGGGGAAAACCATGATGATGTAATAAAAAATAGAATTTTTTAACGGTGTAGGCGACATTTGATAACAAAAAATTACTAAAGTCAAAATAAAATTTTACAATTCATTTGCTGAAGTGAAAGAAAGTTATTCAAAATGACTAATATCTCAAATACAATAAAATTTTGGCTGCCGTCAAGGTGCTAATTTAGGTTAGCTGCAGTTTAAGATTTGTGTATACTTAGTATCGAGAGATCCAAAAAAAACTGTTCCTCAGAGGGCTGTGGAAATTCAACGTATAAATAATATGTTGTTGACACTGTACGTCAATGTCAAATTCGAGGTTAGCAGGTTAGGTTTTGCGTCATTTTGTGTCATAACTGACGGAAAATCTAACCTGATAACCTCAAATTTGACAGTGTCACCAACATATTATTCATACGTTGAATTTCCACAGCCCGCTGAGGAACAGTTTTTTTTTATCTCTCGATACAAAAATGCCTGTGCATCACCATAAAACAAGCAGTTAGTCCAATCGTCGACAATAATATTGAATTTGAATTTCCCAATGAGTATTTCTCTTATTTATAGCTTAAAATCCAGTTTCGCCACTGGCATAACAGTTCCTCTAATTTCATATTCCGGAAATGTCAAAATGTACCAGTGGGCTATACTGGAGTTTTCCCGACATTAACTACCTGCCATACATGTTCAACCTGGAATTGCGAATGTACACCGCAATATTCTATTGAACAGTTACTTACGAATATTTAAGCAATATAAAACTTACAAGAAAATATTTATTTCTCTGTTAAATGTTCTGGATTGTTTGTTGTTAATACTGTTCTGATTATCGTAAATAACTAATTTGTGAAAAACGTCAAAATATGGTTCTTTTCCGTATAAACAAACTATAATTTGGAAAACTCATGGCCGCGCGAATACTAATGGCGGATTTCATCACGTGATACGTCCACTCAAACTTTTGACAAGTTATAAAATGCCAATGTCTTATTTTGACATTAATAACCTTTTGGGGTGAAATTCGGTGCACGGTCCGGTTTATTTCGCATCCGCTGTGAGCGAAGTAAGTTTATAGTTCGATCAGCGTGTATGTCAAAATGTTGTGGGTGCCGCTTGCCGCTATCACTGTTTAAAGCAATGCGTTGCGCTCTCGGCGGTAGTCCAGGTTAATGGTTTATGTTAGTTGTTAGGTCTTGATAATTTTTTTTAGAGAAAAAATACGAGAGAGAGTTTGTTCAACGCAATGCGTTGCGCTCTCGGCGGTGGTCCAGGTTAATGGTTTATGTTAGTTGTTAGGTCTTGATAATTTTTTTTAGAGAAAAAATACGAGAGAAAGTTTGTTCAACGCAATGCGTTGCGCTCTCGGCGGTGGTCCAGGTTAATGGTTTATGTTAGTTGTTAGGTCTTGATAATTTTTTTTAGAGAAAAAATACGGGAGAGAGTTTGTTCAACGCAATGCGTTGCGCTCTCGGCGGTGGTCCAGGTTAATGGTTTATGTTAGTTGTTAGGTCTTGATATTTTTTTTTAGAGAAAAAATACGAGAGAGAGTTTGTTCAACGCAATGCGTTGCGCTCTCGGCGGTGGTCCAGGTTAATGGTTTATGTTAGTTGTTAGGTCTTGATAATTTTTTTAGAGAAAAAATACGAGAGAAAGTTTGTTCAACGCAATGCGTTGCGCTCTCGGCGGTGGTCCAGGTTAACGGTTTATGTTAGTTGTTAGGTCTTGATAATTTTTTTTAGAGAAAAAATACGAGAGAGAGCTTGTTCAACGCAATGCGTTGCGCTCTCGGCGGTGGTCCAGGTTAATGGTTTATGTTAGTTGTTAGGTCTTGATAATTTTTTTTAGAGAAAAAATACGAGAGAGAGTTTGTTCAACGCAATGCGTTGCGCTCTCGGCGGTGGTCCAGGTTAATGGTTTATGTTAGTTGTTAGGTCTTGATAATTTTTTTAGAGAAAAAATACGAGAGAAAGTTTGTTCAACGCAATGCGTTGCGCTCTCGGCGGTGGTCCAGGTTAATGGTTTATGTTAGTTGTTAGGTCTTGATAATTTTTTTTAGAGAAAAAATACGAGAGAGAGTTTGTTCAACGCAATGCGTTGCGCTCTCGGCGGTGGTCCAAGTTAATGGTTTATGTTAGTTGTTAGGTCTTGATAATTTTTTTTAGAGAAAAAATACGAGAGAGAGTTTGTTCAACGCAATGCGTTGCGCTCTCGGCGGTGGTCCAGGTTAATGGTTTATGTTAGTTGTTAGGTTTTATTAATTTTTTAGAGAAAAAATACGAGAGAGAGTTTGTTCAACGCAATGCGTTGCGCTCTCGGCGGTGGTCCAGGTTAATGGTTTATGTTAGTTGTTAGGTCTTGATAATTTTTTTTTAGAGAAAAAATACGAGAGAGAGTTTGTTCAACGTTACATTTTTATGTTCACTGTTATTTGCATGCGCACTAGACCGAACCGTGCACCGAATCTTTACCACTTTTTGTAACTGTGATTATATTGCAGGTTAAGTTTTACGTCAGTCTGTGTCAAACAACAAACAAACCCTAACCTTTTAATCTTGAATTTGACAGAGACTGACAATACACTTCAATACTGCCAAACGTATAACACATATCAAGGCCTGATCAGAATCATTTTTTTATCTCATGGTATAATCTGTAGTGTAAGTTGCCTTTTTTATGAATAAAACATTATGTATGAAATCGACATTATGTTATTATTTCTTATTTAACTTTTCCACGGCCATGGGTGTTCACGCGTAACTTTTTCCTGCGGAACTTTTTCCTGCGGATTTATTTCCCGACGGCACTTTTTCCGGCGGAACATTTTCCGGTGGAACTTTTTCCGGCGGAACTTTTTCCGGGATTCATAATCTAAATATCTAAAGTATTTACGTTTAAGTAGATAACTAGAAACCCTTCTAATAGGGGCTATGTATTTCAGCACAATGGTGCTCAGTTGTAGCAGCTACCTTTGATGGACCACGCTTGCGTTGATGTTTTAAAATTATACAAATGCTATTAGGTATTCGCATCCCCAACACTGCAGCTCGTTAGTCGGTAATTGCTGCCGATAAATTTTGTCTATTTCGACCAGTTTGAAGTGTACCAGACAATTTATTTTGATCCCGGCCGGTATTATATCCTGTGACGCGGCCAACGACTCGAGCTCCAGCAGGAGCTTGATCAATAGTCCAAACGGGGCTTCAAATGCCGAGAGTTTGGAGTTCAAAAGCGCTTTGGGCTCTACGCCGCAACGCTTCGTACTGCTTTTCGTCCCTGCCCCGTCGATAACTGTATTTCTAATAAAAAGGATGAATTTGAGATAATTCTTATTGGTTGCGGTTCCTAGTTTTCCTGTTTGTTAGAAACAGCTATTGCTTTTTAACAATGTAAATGCGGACAAGTTATTTTCTTGCAAATTATCCATGCTGAAATTAATTTTGGTACATGTAGGTTCAGACTAGGGATGGGCGAGTGACTTGCAAAAAGTCGGGTCACGCTGGGTCACGGCGGGTCCCGTCGTGAATGTGAGTAATATTTAAAAATCGGGTAGTAAACGTGAACGTGAGCGAACATTTCGAAGGCGTGATTCACGTTTCACGTTAATTTTACGTTAAATATTTAGTAACGAATAAAAGACTTCAGGGTGTCCCCTCCCGATGCGCTCCCATGTGGAAGATCTAGAGCTAGAGCGGGAGGTCATTGTACTTCTGTGTGGCAGCCGGCAGCGACGGACCTTCGCACCTGTGTTGTGTTGTGAATAAAAAGTACTTTTAAACCTAGAAATTAAAAGTGTTACCTGGCAACATATACCTGCTTGTACTCGCATCAGTACGTGAAATGTTAATTCCATTGACAGCATTTGGTATTAAAAGTAGCTTCTTTGAAGAAGGTTGCAAGAAATGTTTTTACGAGAAATCAGTATTTATCCCTTGTTGTAAGCTATTGTAGTCAATTTTTATTTATTTCTGTTTGTGTCTACTACTCTGATTGCAACATATCACGTAAATTATTTCACGTGGCAAACATATTTTATTTTAGAGGTTTTAGTTCTGTTGCGGGTCTTTTATTGGTTTTGAATTTGAACATTCTGAATTTGGATTTTCAAAAACGCTGCGAGTTACGTCGTGAGTGGAAGGTCACGCAGGGAACGTGAGTAGCGGTGAGCGTGCGTGGACGTGAGTGTTTAAAGCAAACGTGAGACGTGCGTGACGTGCGCCCATCTCTAGTTTAGACCGCAACCCGGTAGTAGGAAAACTTAAAGATGAAATTGAAAAACTTCAAAAGAAAACCGCAAAAAAAGTAAACATACAAGTAATAAAAGATCCCTTAACACAAAAAGAGGCGAAAAAAAACAGCAAATTAAAACCTTGAGAAATTCATCCAACATTATTTGTCAGATAACACAAATGAAGTTGAAAAAACATGGAAAAAAATTAAAAACCCGTCCTAACTTCTGCTCGAAATGGTATATTAGAAAACAACACAGCGAACACAATAAATAAAAAGAGACCTTGGATCACTGCAGAAATATTAAATTTAATGGAAGAGAGAAGAGCATATAAAACGACGATAAATAGAAACAAACTCAGCGATTACTTCAGAGAAAGATTCGAGAAGCCGAAGAACAATAGATGAATAAAAAGTGAACTGAACTACAGGAAGCACAAGCGAAATATGACAACTTTAATGTTCATAAAAATATTAGAGAGACATGTTCAATGAAGGCCGACATAGTAATTTATTAAATACGCGCAATCAACTTATCACGACTAAATTCGAACTGAAAATGACTTGGAAAAATACATTGAAGACTAGTTTGATATTGAAAGAATAGAAGTGAAAAAATCCTATTCTTCCGAACATGGACTAAATAATATTATAAAATCATAAGTATTCAGAGCACTTAAAATCTCAAAGTACGGTAAAGCAGTGGGACCAGACGGAGTTTATGGCGAATTTCTCAAACTCGTAGCTAAAGAAAACATCGAAATATTAGTACTGTTTTTAATACTATATACAGAACAGGAGTTTTTCCTATCCCTAAAAACACGAAATGCCAACAGATGCCACCAATTTCATCTAATTAGCCTAACGAGTCATGTGTTAAAACTCTTTAAAGAACTTAGAAAAGCAAATTTAAGGAAGTGCGAGGCAGAACTCTACGATTCCCAGTTCGGTTTTCGACAGGGAATGAGAACACGAGGAGCACTTTATAGTCTTAATATTTTACTTAAAAAAATCAGAGATCAATAAAAGGATGTATTCGCGTACTTCATTGACTATCAAAAGGCTTCCTACAATGTCCAACACAATACACTAATTAAACTACTGCAAGCCAAAGAACTCGACTAGGAAGACGTAAACTTGATTCGAAATCTATATTGGAAACAAACTGCAACTGTGAGAACCGAAGGCGAAACCACAGAAAAAACCTTAATTAAAAATGGAGTCAGGCAGGGCTGTGTGTCGTTGTTTAATGTATTGCTATAAACACGTTTTAAGCCTTTATAATTATAATAGCAATTAATAATATTTCAAGCATATCAAATAATATTTTATAAAATGTTCCAGAAATGTGCTAGTTTAAGTTTTGTAAATTGTATAAAATAGCACTGGCTTTGATAATAATTTGTAAAACAGTATTAAAAATAGTGTTAACCTTGAGTTGAAAAAAATGTAATCATAGTAAGTATGGAAATAATGTAACACAATGTAAGATCGAAGACGAACAGTTTGGGAAAGAAAGCCAAGCTGGCAAGTGGTGTTAATTTTAGCTTCCCCAATAAATAATTATTAATACGTAAATAAATAAATACCCGTTTTCCAAATCAATGTGTTTAAAAATTAATTCTATATCCTTTAGGTGCGCTGTAGTAGAATGCAATGACTGGTAGCACCTCTGCAGAAGTATAAAACAGTGTTTAATTTGTGCATCAAGTGTTGACGGGTTTTCCGAGATTGTGTACTAGGTTCGAGCAGTGCAATTGGTGCCCTCTGAGTTAAATGTAGGCAGTGACCTTCGTGGGAAACAGTTGGAGCTTTAGGTGGGAGGCAACGGCTGAATTGGAGGCGTTTTCGCAGTGGTCAAACTAGAGAAGTCGTTCTGCAGGGCGTTCAGCGGCTTGTATCTGCAGGTCAACGAAGAATGAGGGGCGCAGGCATCGTGGGACTTGCTGGCGCTCGAGTTAAGCCCTCGTTTTCATTAGAAAAGCAACGGAAAGGTCAGGAAAGTTCAACCTAAAATATTGAATTTAGTGAACTTCAAGTGTGGCGTTCGTTTTATGTGCACTTCCGGCGGAAACGTCATCCGTTTGTTTTTTGTTTGTAACGTGTATTTACTTACAGCAATTGTTATCACCTAGGCAACGTTTTAATTACGTAATCACAGGTAATTGTCGAATGTTAATGTTAGTTAAAAAATATCCAGTATTGTAGCGATTCCAGTAGTTAAATCAGCATTATGAAAAGTGTTTTAAATTAATTTAATAATAAAGATACTTTTGAAACTAATGTTTGTTCATAGATCAGACAGCTTAGCAAAAAGGTGTAAAAATTAAGTGAAATCATGTGGACACAAAAGTGCGTTTAATTAGGATATGAAATTAATTTAACATGTGCTAGATAAGTTATATGTATACAAAACTCGGCACATTACGTTAAGTTACTGGGTCAAGTTGCAATTACTATAAGGAAACATTTTGCAAAACTTTGCGTTATAAGACCTGCACTGGGTCATATTACAAACACTTTGTGTACTTGCGCTACATTAATTTGCAAACTGTCGTGTTTTTGTCTATGTCAATAGTAGGTTAAAGAGCATGACACACATTCAATCATATATAAGGATTGGTATTTGTTAATTATTTTCAATATACTTTTAACTACTGAAGTATGTTCATTTGTGACGAGACATAGACCAAGATTGTCTTTAAAGGGTTGGTTAGGCCTGACCTTCTCCGTCAGATCTTATTGCAATCAAGAAGCTTCATCTCCTGTCAACCTGGTTCTACAATATTATAAAATTTATGTTCCAAGGTGCGCATTGGACGAGTGCAAGAATAATTCCGAAACTACGCAAATCGAAGGCTTGCACAAATTCAACTAGCGTCGCGGAAACAGATACCACGATAATCAAGTTGATAGCAAATGTATTCCAATGATTTATACAAATGAAGATAATATTTGCTAGGATGTAGAAACCCGACCAATATGGGGATAAACTCATTTATATTTAATTATAAAAAACACATTAAGTATAATATCCATAGTATATATTCAGAGGGCATTACAAGATAATAATGATGGCATTAAAGTTAACTGCAAAATATTAAACCTACGATATGCAGATGACACAGTCGTGTTTTCAGATACTCAAGAAGGTTTGCAACGGTTAGTGAATGCAATTGTAACGAAAGGTGACTCTGTGGGTTTAAAATTAAACATCAGAAAGACAAAGGTAATGGTATTTAGCAAAAATTCGAACATCCAAGCTGACATCGTAGTATATGGCACATATGTCGCAAGAGTCCCTAAATATCGATACTTTGGATGCTGGTTGACAGAAGACTTAAATCCTGATTTAAAGGTACGAACTCGGATAGGGCTAGTAAAAACAACTATTGTGGACATGCAGAAACTGCTAACAGGAGTCTGAACATTACAACAACAGAAGACTTAGATACCGATTTAGAGGTACGAACTCCGATAGAGCTAGCAAAAACAATTTTTATGGACATGCAAAAACTGCTAACTAATAGGGCTTTGAACCTTACAACACGCTTCCGTTTCGTTCAGTGCTATTTAACGTTGCTATATGGTGTAGAAACCTGGACAATAAGAAAAAAATATAGAAAGAAAACTACAGGCGTTTGAATGTTGGATATTCCGAAGAATGCTTCGCATATCATGGATGGATCATGTTACCAATGAAGAGGTATTAAGAAAAATGTGAAGGGACAGAGAACTATTATGTACGGTAAAAAACGGAAACCATTTTATCGCAGAAATTAAAAAAATTAAAAAATATGACTATTGTAAGTCATGTTTTTTCGTTTGAAGATTTTGCAGCTAATTTTGTTGTTAATATTAATCTTTACTAATGGTTGTAAGTGAAATCATTAGTTGTGTCATAGCATGTTAGTTATTTTTGATTAAAAAAAATAATTTTAAAGTAACGTTTCGCTATTTAATATAGCTTCTTCAGACTTGATACAATTTGTGTATAACAAATTAAAAATTTTTGGGACACACATTTAAAAGGCACAAAAGTTTTTTATCTTTTGTTTTGTTTTTTTATTTTTAATGTTTATATATGTTCCAAGTCATAAAGTGGTTATAGTTTTATACTATTAATTTCAGTTTTGAAATGATTTAAGCATAGTGTAAAATTGGATTTCACCATTTGTTATTTTTAGCAGTTTGTGGTTATTTGGTTAGTTGTTTGATTTATTTCCTTTTTTTATTTCCTCTTTTTTTTCTCTTTCTTAGACCTGTTATAGAAACCAAGATGGCCAATTAATTTCAGACGGCTCCTGACCAACACAACTGAGCGCCAAAAAGCATTGGTCAGTTTCAATACCTAATAAAAATCCATACACTTCACCTATGGAATAAATGATAATTTCTTCATAAATAGGAAACTTGGGAGTTTTGTTTCAATGTTTGACATCCTCCGAAAGTGATAGTTTGGTGTGCTGTTTCATCGTCAAAGATTGTCGGGGCTTACTTTTTCGAGGAAATTGGTGAAACGGTAACGGTTACATCTCAAAGACATTACATTTTTCAAAGATCTTTTTATCGCAAATAGAGGAGATAGTAAATGAATATTGGTTTCAACAGGACGGTGCTACCAATTACACCGCAAGAATTAATGCGGATCTCCTACGACAATCGTTTCCAAATAAACTGATTTCTTGCTATGGTGACCTTCCTTGGCCTTCGAGATCGCAGGATATAACCATTCCTGACTTTTTTCTTTAGGATTACTTGAACAGCAGAGTATTTACAAGAAAGATAAGAAATCTGGAAAAGCTTAAAGGTTTATTCGAGAAAATATTGAAGCTATACTGCAGGATTTGCGGCAACGTGTGTTGAGAGATTTCGGCCGCCGGCCGTTTAAAAGAGTGCATTCAACAAGAGGGGTGTCATTTAACCGACAGCATTTTTCATAAGTGAATCTCCCATTCTTAGTCTTTAAGAAATAGTTTTGATTAACTGTGTAATTTAAGCAAATAAATTGTTATTACAAATTGAAACTGGCCAATGCTTTTTGGCGCTCACTGTACAAAGAAAATTAGGATGCCAACACCAGAAAGTAAAATACACAAGACAAAATTAGCCTAAACAAAGATGGCCAAGCCTTGCTACGAATAATCAAAGCAAACACAAGTAAATCCAAAAAAGTTAATAATTAACCAAAAAAAGGAAAAAAACAAATTTCCAAACCTACTATATAACCTAAACAGATCAACCAAAAAATCGTTTCGCCCATCCCATTTTCAAAGAATAACAACAAGCTGTAAACAAATACAAACAATAACAGCAAAACTTTTAAAACAAAAAGTCTATTATCACTTTAAGAAAATTCTTAATAGACACAATGCAAAAATTTTCAATTGAAAAATGTCAAACGAAACAGATAAGTTCTACAGCAAATTTTTAAAGAGTAATTTAACCAAGTGGCGATTTTGCTCGTTTAAAAAACCAAAAGTGATCCCGAAACAGATGGTTCAATAATAAAAAAAACTAAAAAAACAAAAAAAAACAAGTGAAAATAATACAAAATAAAGGTCTCCTTTGTATCTAAAATACTTATATAGAAATTAACCATTTTAACTTAAAAAAGAAATACCAAATAAATAACACCAGGAATAATATATAATATAATTCAAACTTTCCTTACCTATTAAACATCTATAACACGTCTAAGAAAGAGGAAAAAAAGAGGAAATAAAAAAAGGAAATAAATGAAACAACTAACCAAATAACCACAAACTACTAAAAATAACAAATGGTGAAATCCAATTTTACACTATGCTTAAACCATTTCAAAAATGAAATTAATAGTATAAAACTACAACCACTTTATGACTTGGAACATATATAAACATTAAAAAGAAAAACAAAACAAAAGATAAAAAACTTTTGTGCATTTTAAACGTGTGTCCCAAAAATTTTTAATTTGTTATAAAGAAATTGTATCAAGTCTGAAGAAGCTATATCAAATAGCGAAACGTTACTTTAAAATGATTTTTAATGAAAAATAACTAATATGCTATGACACAACTAATGATTTCACTTACAACTATTAGTAAAGATTGATAGTAACAACAAAATTAGCTGCAAAATCTTCTAACGAAAAAACATGACTTACAATAGTCATTTTTTTCAATTTTTAAATTTTATTAAATAATACAGCTGTAACAAACAATTAATAGTATTTCAGTAATGTTTACGGGAATAACAAGTACGACCTCTAAAATTACTTATGCAGGCAAAAACTGAAGGCAGGAGTGGAGCAGGCAGAAGAAAGTGTTCGAGGCACAAGAACATTCGAGATTTGACAGAAATGGGCAGCTATTCATTAATTAGACCAGCCAAGAACAGAAACAATTTTGCCCAAATTCTTGCCAACCTTTATCGATGAAGACGGCACCGTTAACAAGAAGAAATTGCATTTCGTTTTAAAAAATGGCAAACTAACATAATTATTCAAAAATTGTTTTTCAAAAATAAAATATATAGTATAGTAGTATAGTATAGTATAGTAAAAAACCAGAAGAGAGATTAGTAAACTCTTACTGCATGTAGGTATAGGATTCGTGGGATCATGGAAGTGAACAATAACAAAATTATTTTAGGATCGAAAAAGGAAACCTTTTTTTATTTTTGACTCTTTCAAATACCCATTTTCGTCAGCTTAAATATCGTCATAAAGCTTAACAGTACAATGAACTACGCGAGCTAATTGAACACTTAGCACAAAATTGTTTTGCTAACCTGTTTCTCTACGCCACTGTTCGACCCCTTCTGAAAACTGCAACCGCACGCTGCTGTGTCGTAAGTGACTCCAAGATGGCCGTCGGCTGGAACTCGAAGACGCTCAACTTTCTTCAAAGTAATTATGTAATTCCACCAAAACAGGATAAATCAGCACTACTTTTGGATTAAAACGCCGGCGCCGGCGCCGTTCACAAATTACTGCTATATTGCTATGGTTTTAAGCCCTACCAATCAACTCTGTTAGCATTGCCAAATTAATGGACATTTCATGAAAGCTCAAAGTGAGATATTTTATATAACTGCAAAACTAAAACTTGAATTTGCCAGAATGAATACATTTGTAATGAGATGCCAGTAATTGCAGAATAATTAATTGATGAACGCAATAAGCAAAGCTCAGTTTGAACAGGGATCTAAGTTCAATGTAAGTTCAGTTAATTGATTAGGTATGTGCTAAAGTAAATGCCAAGCCGAATGAAATTTAATAATTACAAGATGGATCGCAAACGCAAGGAAATGAAGCGTATAGTTCAGGTACAGTTTAATAGTGAAATCCAGTCAGGGTTTTATAAGAAAGGTAGTTGAAAGATAGATAAGCTTATGAACATGCAACGAGCAGATAAGAATGAAGGCATTAAAGCATTTGAAGGAAACCGTAAGAATCAAAAGGCAAGGGTTGTAGAAAGTGCAGAGGAGGAGACAGCATATGAACTTAAAAATGTGTGGAAAATAAAACAGCGAATTCAAAGGAAGCCAGTGCAGGAAATGCGCGAATTAAATACTCTAATCAGTGCAGTGACATGTGAATATTTAAACGCAAATTAAAAAGACGTGCAGTGACAAATAGACACGCAAAATTAGTATAAATGTAAACAATTATTTTAGGTGTAATATTAGTGTACAAAATCCTAGTTTTAAGTAGAATTTATTGTTAAAAGTCAGTACTTTGAACCATGTTAACATCCGTAATTAATTTGAAACTAACTAGCTTTTGTTTATAACAAAAGGAGGAAGACAAATGAATAAATTAATTGATTGACTTGTGAAATTGTGCTCTGTATTAAAAACGAAATTTCTTATAGTAAAAATAAAGATACAAGTCTGAAACTTTACCACTGTGTTGAGTAAATTTTTGTGTCCATGTAGTATTATTTCATAATCCGCCACCAAAAATTGTTGAGGTCTCCGATACTGTGTAACATAACCTCCATCCGAGAGCCACGAGAAGGTTGACCAGTCCAGCCAGCCCATTGGGGAAGACATCAGTGCCACATACCAGCCCGACAACCAGGTCAGAGTAGCTACGAACCCTCCGATTTGAGAACGACCAGTGAAGGTACTGTTAATTCTAAAACTAATTAAGTGAGCACCGGGAAATTCATGCATGCGTAAGAAGAGCATTACTCAATGCAATCTAGGCCAGTTGCATCGCCGTACGAGTGATTCCAGTATGCCAAATAGCCCAAACTCCATTATTTGAGGTTATCCGTTGGTGAGATTCAGACCGACGCCAAAATAAACAATTGGGAGATAGACGCTAGAAACTAATGAGGATTAATGCCAGGAAAACCAACTAATTTAAATAGTTGCCAATAGAACTGTGATCGATTTCACTTGTTTTCTTTATTCAATTTGACGCGATCTTGCAAACGGCGTCCATCTTGGCTTATACTAGACCCAATTTCAGTTTCTATTGTGCGCAATTAAGCGTATGCGGAGACAGATTCGTATTTAATAATTTTAATAAATTATGCATTCAGGGTGGACCCAACCGAGATGAGTCTGTGCTTTATCGATTTGAGCTAGCGTATTATTGGATTAATTACAGACAAATAAAATATTATAAAGGGCGTACAACTATTTATTTTTATCTATCAATTTACAAGTAACTTTTAATCAACCTAAGTTTTGATAACACGAATACGAAAAACATTTGCGTGGTACCCTTATTTAAAAATTAAATTAATAACATATTGCAACACTAATTAGACATACTATTGCAATATATTTGCATGTAAGTAAATGTTAACAAACAAATTATACAGATCTCAGGTCAAAATAATTAACTTAACTTCTAAAACTGGCAGCGACGGAGCGAGGTTACGCCGTCCAATTTTTAAGAACAATTGCAGTGACAACAAAATAAAATATAAACGTTAAATTAATTATAAAAAACCTTTACATTTAAACAAAATTATTATAGTTACACCAACGTCTTCGGGCGCATATCAGTGCACAAATGTCCTGAATTTCACAGGTACCCGTTTTCCTCAATTGCGGAATTCTCAGGTTGTCGAACTGACTTAGTTACGCAGAAATTGTTTCAAAACTCGTCTTCGAAAGATACTTGCATATCTTGCACGAATTCCTGTATATCAAGTCTAATGTTTGTAGAACACCAAATAGACTTCGGCAAAAGCTGGCACCAGCTGCTTATCCAACTATCCATGCTATGAATTTAACATGCTACCAAAACGAAGCCGTCGGACATCCCGTTTGGATTTTATTACCTTCGGAGCTGTCACGGATGCCTTAACTGTGCTTGACTAGTTGTTCGCCCATTTGGAACACTACCACTGTCCGAAAACGCACCGTTGCACTTAAAGATCTCACATACTTCGACGTAGCTGTTTAAATTTCACTCTAACGCAAAATTTTGGCATCTGACAAGCAATACAAATTTTTGTTATGTATTTTGTCCTTTTGAGACCTCAACCTAGGTAGCTGTCCGTTCTAAACATATTTTGTACTGATAAAATGTGTGTTTTTTAATCCTTTTATTGTTTATTGAAATGTTAAACAGTGTTTAACATGATCGCGTCCTCGAATGTTAAGATACATTTAACATCCATCCACTCATTTAACATGCATTCACTATAGCACCATCACACATATTCATGGTAGTCCGACGCTTATGAATTTAAAAGGAATGTCTTTCCTCCATTGCACGTTCGTATGTAATAAATACAAGGTCATCCCTGTTCCTGTGAAATTTATAAATTCAAATTAGTAGTCTATGTATTAAATGGTACCCTGTTTAAATCACGGTACCCTGTTTAAATCACAGCAATATCTTAATATACTTTGGAGAAAGAAATTTTTGGGATTTACATTATTACAATGTGTAGCATTTGCAAACTTTAAGGACATAAAAATGCTAAATATCAACAGTAAGGGAAGTATTATTAGAGGACCAGAAAAAAGCTAAAACAAATATAGATTACCAAAGGAAGGGGAAACGACAATATTCAAGTGTTTCAACCTTAAGAAGTTTTTGACTATCTTTAGTTCTTCTTCTTGCACCTTCAATCTTTGTCTACAACTTTAAGCCTTTCGTCTAGACTAGGTGGTTCACCTACTTTTTGGGAAACGGACCTCACTACTCACCTCGGGTGGGAGGAAATTGCTTCACTCAGAACTCGAGGCAGTTACCTCGTTTATAGATCTACTTTCCTTGAATTTGAAATTTAGTCTCAATGCCCATGCGGAAAATTCAATAATTTTAACCTCATATTTTTTTTCACTTTTACCCCGTTTTTATACTTCGTACTTCGAAATTAGAAACAATTCTATTATTATTTATAATAATAGTTTTTATAACCTAGTGATATGTATCTATGTACAGTATGACCAAACATTTTTTTTTCATCTAATATGGCTACGGAATAGATCCTATTTTATGAAAGCAACTACGTTTATACTTAAACGTCAAACTTGACTTGAAGTGATGTATAGATGAATAGTTATTTGTTTCATTAGTACAAAAAATGCATGATTTCGGGACAAGTAGTAAGACAGATCGCCGGACGACGCGCAGCGGAGTCCGGCGAGTCTTACGCGTCCCGAAAACGCATTTTTTGTGCGAATGAAACATACTATTTTTTCTCCAACTACTCATAAATTCGGTAATATGACTTATTATTTAGAATCAAACTGTAGGTTATATTGCAGAACTGGCATGGCTCAAATAAACAATCACTATACGGGGAAAATAAACAACGACGGCGAATGCCAAATATTGAGGAAGCGTTTGTTTTTTATTTAATATTTAACATGTAAAACCCTATCTTGCGTCCATGTTTGTACTAGTGCTAATATGAATCGAAAAGTGTACAGTTGACAAGGTAATTGGTGAACATCCCGAAATGACTTACTTTTTATACAAAATTATTCGACAATATGGCGTCTTAGCCGTGTGGTTGGAGAAAAAATAATTTTTTAAGTTGATACGATCGTCAGCCGGAATTTAAAAATTAAGCCGGCACATAAACACTCCCATCGATGTTAAAATTATGAGGGGGCCATAAATTGCCCCTAAAGCTTAAAGAAACGAACGTTCTCGGGCCTCGCCTTTCTATGACAAGCGACCGCCGTTAAACGGGAGTTCGGAAGTCCGTTTGACGCGAGCTGATAATTTCTAAAATAACAAGCACAGATGACAAATTTCTCGAGCCCCTGCAGTCGCCGTATCCAGTGTAACAAAGCTGAAGATGCCCTTAACCGGACAAAGCCGGGTTTCCTCTTTGCGCGCGGACGGAAGTAATAAAACAAGTCCATTAAAAACTCAAGCAGTTGACTCCTTCAAAAACGTCAGAACAAACTACTCAAAAAATCCCATAGAGCAGGGAAACAAAAGCTTAAGCTACATAATTCACGGAACTCGGGAAGGCAAGCATGGTCAACAGGTCCACGACGACGGAGGTACAAAACACCGATCACCAGGGGCCATAAATTAACTGGCCGGAATAATGAAGGCTTGAAAAGGCCGGAGCCCAATCGCCCTAACGGCCGCACGCTTTTCAATCGCCAAAATCAGCCTTAAAAGCGCCAAGGGTAAAATAGTGAATATTCAGAAATAGCAATATCTATTTTAATTAAGGCTGTACAAATAATTGAACTCTAAGTGTTGGGAATCGAAGGTTGCGCAATATTTACAAGGAAGCCGACGGACGGCAGCCCAGCCCAGAATCTGGCGAATGAGCAGGCCGCGGTGGGAAATACGTTTGGAAATTACACAGTCGCCGCGGAGTAATTAAGCGGCGAATTATATTTATCCCCATCAGGCCGTGTTGGGTATCAAAATTTAAGTTTTTTGTCCGGCAAGACGATGCAGCTAAAATCAAACCGCTAATTAGACGCGCCGGGAAATTAGCATGACGCCTTGCACAATTGCCTAAATGAATGCCCCCAGAAATCTGTCTTCACGCCACGGGCCAATAAGCATCGAGGGAGGCAGCTACCCCGGGGTTCAGGCCCTTTAAATAGAGAAACCCTGGCCTTAGGAAATCACTCTGCCTCGGCGGGTCGAACAAGCAGCCATCCAAGGACCAGCAGCCACCTCCAGGAGTTCCAGCCAACCTCGAAGGAAGCTGCCTAGCTTGGACTCTGCTGCTTCCAGACTAGCTGCCTATTTGGACTCTGGCGATTCAGGAAAGCTGCCCCTTCTGGACTCTGCTGTTCACGGAGCTCTCGCCCACGCTGGACTTAGAGCATATCACCTCCGTTGGACTTAGCACCGCCGTCTCCGCTGGACTCAGCCGCCTGCCGTCTTCGAGGAACTTGGACGTCGAGCCACTTCAGCCGCCGCCCCCGAGAGGACAGTCCTCGTTTGCACCCGCCGCCTACGCCTTTCTCGGACGTCGAGCCCCTTCAGCCGCCGCCCCCGAGTGGAAGACAAGCGCCCGCTCCTGCAGCCCCAGCCGCTTCTAGGACGTTGCGCCCTTCAGCCGCCGCCTCCGAAGGATCCCACCAGCCGGACGTCGAGCCACTTCAGCCGCCGCCCCCGAGAGGAAGACAAGCGCCCGCTCCTGCAGCCCCAGCCGCTTCTAGGACGCTGCGGCCTTCAGCCGCCGCCTCCGAAGGATCCCACCAGCCGGACGCTGAGCCACTTCCGCAGCCGCCCCCCGAGAGGACGATCAACGCCAGCGCCTGCCGCTTACGCCGTTTCCAGGAGGTCGAGCCCCTTCAGCCGCCGCCCCCGAGAGAAAGACCATCGCCCGCACCTGCCGCCTACGCGTTCCCAGGACGTCGAGCTCCTTCAGCCGCCGCCCCCGAGAGGAAGAACATCGCCAGCACCTGCCGCCTACGCGTTCCCAGGACGTCGAGCTCCTTCAGTCGCCGCCCCCGAGAGGAAGATCGTCGCCCGCACCTGCCGCCTACGCGTTCCCCGGACGACGAGCTCCTTCAGCCGCCGCCCCCAAGAGGACGACAAGCGCCCGCTCCTGCAGCCCTAGCCGCTTCTAGGACGCTGCGCCCTTCAGCCGCCGCCCCCGAAGGATTCCACCAGCATCCGACCACGGACACCAATCCGCCATCTTCTTTTTCGGGGTTATATGTATATATTCTCTAGTTTTAAGTTAATCTGTACAAAATAATAACTATAATAAATTGTTCTCCGATTAATCAACTGTTTAGCAGAGGGTAACGCCCCCTTTCCTCCTTCGACTGCCGCCATTTTTACCACGTTGAGCTAGTTGGAGGTGTGTTAATTGACGCCCGGAACGTGAGGCCAGCCTTTGGAAGGGACCAGAGGGAAGTCACGCCCAAAATGGTGAAGTCGAGAACGAAGAAGAACACGGAGGAAACCCCGAGTCGAAACGGCGAGGATCCGCCTCACGGAGCGCAGCCAAGCGCGAGTATGGAGAGCACCGAGCTTTGTAACAGCGAGCCGCTGTTCCAATGCGGACAGAGGACGCCACCGCCCAACAACACTCTGCTTCAGGCAGCCGAGATGCTACCCCTGATGGCACACCAAGAGGCGAGTCTGGCCGCCTCCGCCGCCGCAACAAACACGAGGCAAACAGCAGAACCACTTCTGGGAGTGGACAACAACACCCAGTGGCGCCCAGCACAACAACCAAACATGACAACAAGTCACCTCACTTTCTCAGAAGAACAATTCCAGGCACCGATCAGCAAGCTGTCAGCACCAAAGAAAGTAGATACGCCGCCCACCTTCAAAGGGGAAGATTTGGACCACCCACAAGACTTCCTGGACGAGTGCGCCCGGTACCGCGCGCAGAGCGAATGCTCAGCCGCTGAGTTGCTCAAGGTAGCAACTAACGCCCTACAAGGAAAAGCAAGCCAGTGGTGGCGGCCGTACGCCTCGCTACCCTTATCCTGGACAGAGTTTGTGGACAGATTCAAGCGAAGATTCGACAGTCCAGAGATCCGAGCCTCGCTCACCACGCAGCTATACGGCCAGAAGCAGGGAGGACGTGAAAACGCCGAGATCTTCCTACTGCGGAAGCTGCAGTTGGTTCGACGTTTGGAAATCCAGCAGTCCCCAGCATCAATGATTCCGATAATGGTGGAGCTACTGAAACCAGCTCTGCGCCCCTACTTAAGGCTCGCTCCGCCAATCACCGTGGACGATCTATTGGACAAGGTGTCAGCCGTCGAAAAGGACTTGGAGGACCAAGCGCCGCCCCCGGTTCGCGAGATCCGAACTCGGGGATATCCAGAGCCCAGCCTGCCCCGCTGCCATTTCTGCCCAGGGCGTCATTATAACAGGGACTGCCCCCAGCAACGCGGCGCGGGCCCAGCACGTAACCTTGCCCCACCTCGCCTGGCTCCATCACCAGAGGACACGTCAGCGCCTCGCCCCCAAGCCGGCCCGTCGGGAAACGAAGAGAGGCTCGGACGCCTGAACAGCGAAACCTCGCCTGCGGCCCGAGCCAATGTTACCTATTAAGCACCACCACTAGTCATGCCCTTCCTCGCATCGCGGTGAGGATAGGGCCACAACAGCAGGAGGCCTGCGCACTGGTGGATTCCGCCGCCACCCACAATTTTATTCATGCAGACTGGGTGCAGACGAAGCATCTTCAACCCCATCCCTACCCCACGGCCAAAATGGCCCAAGAAAACGCCACGATGGCACTACTAGGAGAAACCCGGGTACAGCTCCACTTAGGGCAAGAAAAGTACCCTCTTCAGTGCGTCGTGGCGGAGGATCTAAGAGAGGATCTCATCCTCGGGCTACCATGGCTAATGGAACAAGGGGTTACTTGGGATTTTACGCGCCGCTGCCTGCATCACGGCAGACACCAGAGAGCCACCACCTACTGCCTCGATTCCAGCCCCAGCCAACGTTTCTCCACCGCAAGCTTAAAACCCGATAAACCTACGAACCATTTCCTTCCGGAATGGGAAGGTCGACTTTACGAAGTTACGAAAGACCTCCCCGAGATACAGAGTCCGCCCTATCGTTTCCCGAAGGAAAAGCAAGGAACTATCGTCGAGCACAAGGAGAAAAGGCTAACCAAAGGGTTCATCGAGCACCGGCTCGGTACAAACTACGAGCTACCTAAACGGCCTCCGCCCCGCCAACCCGAGAAGAAGAAGAAGGAGCCACAACTAGAGCAACACCCACCTCAGCCCCAGTCCGACCAGGAACAGGAGTCTCAGAAGGTGGAAAAGAAGCTCGCAGTTTCCGCCTCCGAATGCCAGGTCGCCACCGTCGCGGATCAACCAGTGGAAGTCGCCCACAAACCAGCCCACGTTGCTGAAACATCAGCACCGGAAACCCTTTCGGCCACAGAATTAGGAAAACCAGCAGAAAACGCCGAGATGCCAGTAGTAGGAGAAAAACTCCAAAACCGCTCATGGGACGTCATCAGCCGGCTGCCACCGCCACACGACATTCGTCAGCACACCGGGGCAACGCGCCCGCCCACGATGAGAAGTCCAACAAGGGATCCCCGCCACAGACCATCCCAGAGCCCCAGCACTTCGCAATCGGAAGAAGCAGAGCTACGAATACCCCCAGCGTACGCACGGTTTGGCAAGGAGCTACACCGACCTGGGGAGTGGCAGCTGCGACCTCCAGACTACACGCCGACCAACTACGCCCTTCCCCTGGCCTAGCCATTTAACTAGGCGCGGCTCGAGAACATCGGAGAAAGGGGGGATTGATACGATCGTCAGCCGGAATTTAAAAATTAAGCCGGCACATAAACACTCGCATCGATGTTAAAATTATGAGGGGGCCATAAATTGCCCCTAAAGCTTAAAGAAACGAACGTTCTCGGTCCTCGCCTTTCTATGACAAGCGACCGCCGCTAAACGGGAGTTCGGAAGTCCGTTTGACGCGAGCTGATAATTTCTAAAATAACAAGCACAGATGACTAATTTCTCGAGCCCCTGCAGTCGCCGTATCCAGTGTAACAAAGCTGAAGATGCCCTTAACCGGACAAAGCCGGGTTTCCTCTTTGCGCGCGGACGGAAGTAATAAAACAAGTCCATTAAAAACTCAAGCAGTTGACTCCTTCAAAAACGTCAGAACAAACTACTCAAAAAATCCCATAGAGCAGGGAAACAAAAGCTTAAGCTACATAATTCACGGAACTCGGGAAGGCAAGCATGGTCAACAGGTCCACGACGACGGAGGTACAAAACACCGATCACCAGGGGCCATAAATTAACTGGCCGGAATAATGAAGGCTTGAAAAGGCCGGAGCCCAATCGCCCTAACGGCCGCACGCTTTTCAATCGCCAAAATCAGCCTTAAAAGCGCCAAGGGTAAAATAGTGAATATTCAGAAATAGCAATATCTATTTTAATTAAGGCTGTACAAATAATTGAACTCTAAGTGTTGGGAATCGAAGGTTGCGCAATATTTACAAGGAAGCCGACGGACGGCAGCCCAGCCCAGAATCTGGCGAATGAGCAGGCCGCGGTGGGAAATACGTTTGGAAATTACACAGTCGCCGCGGAGTAATTAAGCGGCGAATTATATTTATCCCCATCAGGCCGTGTTGGGTATCAAAATTTAAGTTTTTTGTCCGGCAAGACGATGCAGCTAAAATCAAACCGCTAATTAGACGCGCCGGGAAATTAGCATGACGCCTTGCACAATTGCCTAAATGAATGCCCCCAGAAATCTGTCTTCACGCCACGGGCCAATAAGCATCGAGGGAGGCAGCTACCCCGGGGTTCAGGCCCTTTAAATAGAGAAACCCTGGCCTTAGGAAATCACTCTGCCTCGGCGGGTCGAACAAGCAGCCATCCAAGGACCAGCAGCCACCTCCAGGAGTTCCAGCCAACCTCGAAGGAAGCTGCCTAGCTTGGACTCTGCTGCTTCCAGACTAGCTGCCTATTTGGACTCTGGCGATTCAGGAAAGCTGCCCCTTCTGGACTCTGCTGTTCACGGAGCTCTCGCCCACGCTGGACTTAGAGCATATCACCTCCGTTGGACTTAGCACCGCCGTCTCCGCTGGACTCAGCCGCCTGCCGTCTTCGAGGAACTTGGACGTCGAGCCACTTCAGCCGCCGCCCCCGAGAGGACAGTCCTCGTTTGCACCCGCCGCCTACGCCTTTCTCGGACGTCGAGCCCCTTCAGCCGCCGCCCCCCGAGAGGACGATCAACGCCAGCGCCTGCCGCTTACGCCGTTTCCAGGAGGTCGAGCCCCTTCAGCCGCCGCCCCCGAGAGAAAGACCATCGCCCGCACCTGCCGCCTACGCGTTCCCAGGACGTCGAGCTCCTTCAGCCGCCGCCCCCGAGAGGAAGAACATCGCCCGCACCTGCCGCCTACGCGTTCCCAGGACGTCGAGCTCCTTCAGTCGCCGCCCCCGAGAGGAAGATCGTCGCCCGCACCTGCCGCCTACGCGTTCCCCGGACGACGAGCTCCTTCAGCCGCCGCCCCCAAGAGGACGACAAGCGCCCGCTCCTGCAGCCCTAGCCGCTTCTAGGACGCTGCGCCCTTCAGCCGCCGCCTCCGAAGGATTCCACCAGCATCCGACCACGGACACCAATCCGCCATCTTCTTTTTCGGGGTTATATGTATATATTCTCTAGTTTTAAGTTAATCTGTACAAAATAATAACTATAATAAATTGTTCTCCGATTAATCAACTATTTAGCAGAGGGTAACGCCCCCTTTCCTCCTTCGACTGCCGCCATTTTTACCACCGCCCCGTTGAGCTAGTTGGAGGTGTGTTAAAGTATATATAAGTATCATACTATAGGTTATGTATATACGTATGTAAATCACTAGATCACTATAGTACACTTCTGTGCAATAAAATTAAGCACACACGGCTTTGTTGCATTTATTAATAACGGTTTTCATTCTAAAGGTCTTAGTTTTGATCTTTTAATAAAGGTGTTATTTTCAAGTTATGGTGTTTTATCATTTATTGAAACTGCTGGTAGGCAATTAAAATAGACCAAAATTATACAAACTAGAATATTGTGAAGAATAGTCATAAGACGTGTGCTTAATTTTATTGCACAGAAGTGTACATCGGTATCTACAGTTACTGGCTTCGTGAATTTAAACGTGGCATGGTAGGTGTAGCTGTTTGTGCTGAAACGTTAGCTACCGAAAAGCTGCTTGCTTAAGGACAATCAGAATATAACTTATAGAAAGATTTGATAAGAACTAAGTATTAAATCATCCGCAGTAGATAATATTTTAAACCAACAGTTGGGTGTGAGGAAGTCGGTGGATTCCACGTTTATTAACCAAAGAACAAAAACAACCACGGTTATACTGATACAGATTTATGTTGGAAAAATTCGATGAACGGCTTTCAAAGATTGTATTTAATATTGTTATAAATGAAGAGTCTAGGACCTATAATTACGACTCGGAGAATATTCATTACTCAAATGTTGGCTTTTTGAAAATGAGGTTATTCCAACAAAAGTTATTTGCTGTAAAATGTATTGCGACTCCTATAATTGGCCTAATGGCTGTTGGCTGAGTACCAAAATTAAAAAAAAATTAAAAAAAGTGCAGACAATAGTATATTACTTTACAAGGGATGTAGGTAATATTTATACTACCTCGCACCTTGCTGCCCTTGTTCGCTGCGCTCACTCAGGCATCAAACGGTCCTCGGTAGTGTAAATCTTCCTACATCCTGTGTAAAGTACATAATTGTTTTCACTACCAATATTTCCTTATGTAAAATAAATGATAATAGCGTAAAATTATTAAATTTTCTAAGTTATAGTAGCCTATTTCGGAGCTTGGGGCGTTGTTACAGTGCTGTGACGTTTTGTTTGGCAGTTATAAACGCACTGTGAAAAATGCGTGAATACGACTGCGAGTGCTGTTTTCTGAGCTTATTGCTTGTATCCTGATTAAAAATGGATAATAGTACGAGCGATAATAATTTTCTTCATGTTAATCAAATGTCAGACATGGCATCTCGTCAGTTATAGTAAATGCGGGATGTAAGTAATTCACTTCTCTATAGGGAAGTAAGTACATTGTCATGGAAACTGTAACAATTTTTGTAAATGTTTCCTACATTCCTCAAATCAAACAGTGTAAGGATCACTTGCAACGTAGGTAGTGAAAAAAAATATTGCTTCTTTCTTCAGACGCAGTGGTCCAGTAATTCTTCTTAACTATTGTAAATCTGCAACTTCTGATTCGATCACTTACATCAAGTCTTTGATTAATTATGAAGTGATCGCTGAAAATTCGGGTTACGTGGCATTTTGTTACACCATGACAATGCAACTCCGCATATGGTAGCAAAAACTTTAGATTTCTTATATGAATCTGGAGTCTAGCTGGTCACTTATCTCAGTCCAGACGTTGCCCTTAAGGATTTCTTTTGTTTGTTTCCAACGATTAAAGAAAGCATACGTGGTAAGAGATTTCCTGTCGCAAATGCAGCAGTTACTGAATTTCAGTTGTTATTTGAAGACCTTCCAAAAACGATGTCATCTGTTTCTTTAGAGAAATGGTTCTAAAGAATAAACAAATGCATTATATAGTTAAGGAAAAAAAATTTAAGAACAATGCAGTTTTATTGAGCAGAATATTTCAAGTCCTGTTATTTACAGTGATGCTCATGAAGGTACACGTTTATTGAATAAATATTAAGTTTTAATGATATTAATCTTAAAAGTTAAGAAAAACTTTATCTTTGTTTACACACACTAATTTGAACATCTTCCAAATTAAAATCGTTCCAAGTTAACACTAGGTATTTTGGGATTGTTTAGCGGGAAGTTGCTTTTCAATACATAGTTGCGCAACACTGAAATATAACCTTGTACCAGGTGCACTGTACGCGATGCGACATGCAATCAAATTTAATATAATTCCCGAACACGGATTACGATACAATCAAATCACATGATTGAGGGCCTGGCGGCAATCAAGGCTTAAACTTCCCTTCCGACCGCCCCAACACACCAATAACCCTCAATCAACCCGAGAAGTGATTGCTTCGCACAAATATATTCAGTTGTAATAGTTTTACTGCTCTAGAATTAATGTGATGAGGAGTCTGTTGGACAATAGTATTAAAACTTCTTTAAAAATAATAGGTACATAAAATATTATGAAAACAAAACTAACCGTGTTTATTGTTATTCGGAAATTAAAAGTAGAACTGTCACGTTATCAGCTTGAAATAACAATTTGGCAGAAATAAGTAGGTATTAAAAAATAGTGACCCGTAAACAAATCGGATGAAAACTTGAAAAGTAACATACTGATGGGATCAAAATTATACAGCATGATCAAAAATTATTTTCATATAGTATGGCTATTGAAGACTTTCTAATTTACGAATGCAAGTAAAAGTCACATAAAAATCAAATGTTAAGTTTGACATTAAATATAAATTTATTTATTTTATTATTTGATTTATTGTTCAATAATGTACAGATTATTTAATTGTAACTAGAAAATACATTGAAAAATAAATTCTCTTATACCTACAAATTACTTCTACTTAGAATAAGATACAATATTCTTTTGGTCACATAAGCCATCAGCAATGCTTGCGAGTGACCACGAAAAAAGAATGATAACAAAAAAACAAACAGAACCAAAATGAATGAACTAATTCTTAAGTAGTTACAGCATCAAAAATGTAGTTGCATTCATAAATTAGGAACTATTTCATAGCCATACCAGATGCAAATAATTTTTTTGCATAGTGATCATGAAAGCCATCTCTTTTTTTAACGAAAATCGTATTGAAAGTACCACCTTTTTAAAGCAAAATTGTGAAAAAAATACATTTTTAAACTATTTTATTGAAATGTAAATTTCGAAGTCTTTTTCGACTAAATTTCGCGTTACAAGAGATCCCTATGCAAAAAGACTACTTGTACAACACGTTTGTAAAGTCCCTTTTTTATTCATTTGTTTATTAACTCGGGCTTCGCTCTCGTTAATCAAACTGCAAATTCACGAAAAAAAGTATGACTTTCAAAACTAGTTGTACACATTACTATTGATCACGCTTTATACAGTGCCTTCAGAAATGATCGAACATTTTCATGGTTATACAACGTCTGATAAGTCTATGTCAAATTCGAGGTTAGCAGGTTAGGTTTTTGCATCAGTCTGTGTCAAAACTTTCAAGTGTCAAAGTAAAGTAAAGTAAAAAGTAAAGTGTTAAACTTTATAGCCACAATGAGATAGCATGAACAAGAAGATAGAATGCATGTATTAAGTAAGAAAGAGATGAGCATAGAAGCTAATATTTGAGTAGGCTTGACGCTTATTTCAATTATGACATACCTATGCCAACTAAACATGCCTACTAAAATAACTTTTTTGTATGGTTCTCTCTTTCTTACTCAAGCATTCTATTTTGTTGTTCATGTTATCGCATTGCTGTATATATAATTATGGCCTCATCGGTATGATATAATCAATGTTTAATTATTGTTAAAAATAAAAATTGATCTGCATATAAGTAGTTCAATGTTGTACAGCACATTAACATTAACATAGTAACATATTTAATGTAGTCGGACTTCCATATTTGCAAATTAGGTATTACGTACAAATAGTTCACGTGGTGCATAATCTATCAATATCCAACAAAACGTTAGCCAAAATATTTAGAGAAAAATACTTACTAAAAGAATAAATAATAGTGTTTTTGTAGACTTAAATACTCGCTAACAGAATATTATGTAAGATTAGTAAAACATCCTTTGAACAGCATCTTGCAACTAAACTTACTATATTAATAAATTATAGTCAAACCCAAAGATCGTTGAACTATCATCAATATTTATCACTTTAATTAACACAAGCAATATATCAGCGGCTACTGCTGCGCGAAACTATCAACTATTAATATTACTTAGAAGTGCACATCTTCTTCAACACATTTTGTATGACAAGTCGTAGCTATTAGAGACAATATGAAAGGGAACGCATTCACCTTACCGAGAAATGTTGTGAATTTTTATTTTTCATTCTTAAGTGTAGGTAATAATTGTGAAAATGCTGAATGGCAAGGGTACTATAATCTTAAATTATACATCATAAGTTTATGAAATAGTTGGCTCAGTTACAAAATGATGTGTCAACCAAGTCGCTGGCCACATTATTAATTATAGGACTCTCAACTAGAAAGTTTCTTAAAAGGTACCCGGCCATTTAAATATTGACTTTGTATAAATCTATTACTTAATTTGTAGTTAGATATAAACCTACATAAATTGCACGTTTAGGTAATGGCCAGAGTGTTACTAATATGTTGGTACCGAATTTTCGACTCCTATATTCTACTTCGAAATTACCACGAGACTACATGGGAATATTTGAGGTACCGGCTAGCTAAACAGTGGAGATGGCGTGCAGTTCTTTATAAAATTACTAACATTCAAATAAATACTGAGGGCGTCAACTAGTCTTTTTACAACAAATGTGCTCAGATGGAATCGAGAACTCATAAACTCAAAAGCGGCAGTCAATCGCCAGATAATTGAGATAAGAGGGTCGCAGTAACATAATAAGACAAGTAAATAGTAACAGTGTATATTATTCACATAGAATAACAATGTATAATAGCCAGGACAGGGGACACTTACGTGTAATTCCTATAACACTCCAGGTGCACTCAATAAACAACAATCTAAAATAATGGTACTAGCCTAAGTATCACAGTTCCGTCTTATAGGCAGGATTACAGGTTCGTAAATACAATGAACATTCAAATGTAAATAATGTTGAAGAATTAAATACATAAAAGCAACGGTAACTTTCAAAGGATTTTAAAGGACTCCTCTCAAATCCGTTAACAATTCGCCCAATTCAAGAATGTCTCAACGTCGAAATTCGCATAAATCGTGGCGTAAACAAAAGATGAAAAATCTCACTCCATTTGGGCTAAAAAATGCCGAATTCTAGTTCCAAATTCACCGCAATGATCCGCTTAAGTGGCTTAGCAGACAAAGCTCCCAAAACGTAGATACATTGCCAAAATTTGCCTACCGGCGTAGGCTAATATATATTATCTTTAACTAAAACATGAGGTGATAAGCCAAACCACTGAAGGTGCGATATGCATTGTATTGCAGCATGAAAAAAAAGGTAAAAACCCACGCACCGCACAAACACGGAAGTCAAGCCCAAAATCAAAGTCCTGGAAATACCTTTCTTCCAAGAATGACCTAAGGATAGTATAGTAGCAGTGTGGAATTGTTTTTTTAAGCTTATATAAAAGCCCTTTGTGCCACACTCGGTCGAAGGCTTGGCTGTCGTCCAGGAAAACCGCGGAACAGTATTTCTTTTCTTCGAAGGTTGTATTGATTTCATCCACGATCCTATGCACCTGTTGAACTGTTGAATGACCTTTTCTAAACCCGAATTGGTGGTCTGGTATCAAGTTCATATCCTCTATGATTGGTTCTAATCTCTTCATGAGTAGTTTTTCGAAAAGTTTGCCCATGATAGGTAAGAGGCTGATAGGTCTATATGAGGAGACCTCGTTTTGTGGTTTATCGGGTTTAGGAATGAGGATCATTTGTGCGACCTTCCATTGGGACGGGAAGTAGCCTAGTCTTAACACTGCGTTGCATATTAACGTTAGCATAACAACGCCTTTACGAGGAAGTTCTTTGAACAATTGGCCGGATATGGTCAAGAACTGTCAGAGCTGAATCCAATTAAATCCGGAGTTCCACAAGGGAGCATACTCAGTCCAATTCTGTACCTACTCTTCACGGCAGATTTTCCTACAAGCAGTCATTCAATTACGGCCACGTTTGCCGACGACAAGGTGGTTCTAGTCAAACACAAGGATCCCACGGTAGCTGCTACACTACTACAACTGAACTTATATGAAGTGGAAAAATGGGCCAGAAAATGGAGAGTTAAGATCAACGAGGATAAATCAGCTAATATTACTTTCACCAAATGTAAAGGCAGCCCACCACCCGTCTTTTTAAACAACACTCCAATAGCTCAAGTCAACGAAATAAAATACTTAGGGATGCATTTAGACAAAGGACTGACATGGAGAACTCATGTCTGGAAAAAGAGGATACAATTGGGACTGAAACTACGGAAACACTATTGGCTACTCGGACGCAGATCCAAGCTATCCCTATCAAACAAGGTGTTAATATACAAGGTCGCGTTCAAACCAATCTGGACATACGGCCTTCAGCTTTGGGGCACTGCAGCAAACTCAACTCTTCAAATCATAGAAAGGTTCCAAAATAAAACACTCCGCGTTATGTGTGATGCGCCATACTACGTAAGAAACGCAGACATCATAAAGGACCTAAAAGTGAAAACAGTGAGAGAAGAAATAAGTGAAGGCAGTGTCAAATACTTAAACAAACTATCGTACCACACCAACGTTTATGCAGTTAACCTGCTTGACAATAGTGAGGACACACATAGACTGAAACGGTTTAAACCACTTGAACTACCATATAGATTCAGTTAATTAACTCATAATAGTGCGCAAACAGTAACAAAAGAGTGTCATTCAAAGGAATGCCGCTCCCACATTTTTAAACATGACATTTTACAAATTGTAACATATATTTTGCTTATTGTATCTTTTACAGATTGCAAACAGTTATTTTAATAAAAAAAAAAAAAAAAAAAAAAAAAAAAAAAAAAAAAAAAAATCAAAGTCCTCCAGGCAAGTAGATAACGCGAAGCGCGAAATATGAATATTAGATATATTCTTAATTTTTGCAAATAACAATTTGTAGTGGACTATGAAAAACTAAATTTTAAGAAACCGTAGCTGCGTTTATTATTAAACTATCAAAATAAATGGTTGTGAAATAATTTGGCATTTGAGAAACTAGAATCCCATATTTGGATTAAATAAAGGCCAAAGACCAAGAATTAGAACATTGGTCGAGTATACAACAACTTAATTTAAATAATCAAGCAAATAAAATACCAATAACTTGAAGAATGTGATGAAACAGGTCATCATTTACTTGGGAATCAAAGCTATTTTTAACACTGTGAAGCATATTTAGCGAATTTTTATATCATCTCTGATGGTTAGACCGTTTCTTTCACGTAACCTTAGAGAAAAAATCGCAGTCCGGTAATGGCGAAGGCCAAGACACTGTGCCACCACCTCTTCCGATCCAGTGATTCTGTTTTCAAATATTTAAATATTGTCGTACTCAGATTTACAAACTATTTACAAAAATTATTATAAAACGTTCGACACTCAAACTTCAAATTGAATTTCTAGAAAGCAAAAGAACAGGCACGGTTCACAGTAAGGTTACTATTAGAAAAGAAGTATGGAATACAATATCTCTTTGCCATCAACAGTTTTGGTGCTCAATTTGTGCACGCTTTTCACCCTCCTCTATAACAACACACAAAATAGTTAAAAATGACCAGAAATAGAAAGAGAATATAAAAGTCCTGATTTCTTGGCTTCAACCTCGTCGCTGACGAATATTTAAATCAATCTATGAAAAAGTTGTAGAGCTGACAATGAGTGCGGACTGGTCAAACATAGTGCTGTTACTATTTATTCGAAGCCAACATATGTACCTTAAAATCACCCACACAAATGATGGAGTTGAACAGAAGAACAATATTTGGTAAAGTGTCCTCAAATTCATCAATACATTGTTTGCAGAAAGGGCAGAGGCGTAGATAGGCTTCTGGCGCCCTTGGAATATGTATAATTGTTCGCCCTTGCTCAGTGATTGATAAAAAAACTTATATGCATGTTGTTTTCGTACTTTTTCGTTGGAAAATCGTTAATAATCTCGTCAAAATAATTTTTTAAGTCAGTTATCGTTCGATTGAGAAGAAACAAACTGATGATGTATGATTGTGTTCAGATGCTGGTTTTGAATAATTATTAACAAGTTTTGATGAATCTTCTTTTGGCTAAAGCCACTATTGTTGACATGGTCAAGAATACCTTTAAAGATTTATAGTTAGGTAATATTTTTGTATTTCCCATCTGCCAAGTAATAATTGAATACCATACATAGTACAGGCATTGGCGTTTTAAACATTTTATTTCAATTGCTGATTTCTGTATATTTTAGGGTATCTTTTTAATGAAACTGTTGGATTCCAAATGATCGCTTGTTAATGAATGTAGCGCTTCTCTAGTCAATATCTAAACCATCTGCTACAATTTTAAAACATTTAAACATTTCATTCAGTTGCATAATAAGAGAATCAATCAGTGATAAACAGAATATTTGTACCAAATCAATGTTCTGTAATTCTAAGTCAACTTCGTTTTATCTTCTTCTTAAGTTAGAACTGTGTCCTAGAGATGGGCGCGTGAGTGAATTTTCGCTCACGTCACGCACGTTTCACGCTTGCTTTAAACAGTCACGTTCACGCACGTTCACGCTCACGTTCACGGCGTGACACGCCACTCACGGCGTGACACGCCACTCACGGCGTGACACGCCACTCACGGCGTGACACGCAGCTTTTATTTCACAATTTAAATTCAGATAGAACAGAATGTTCAAATTTAAAACCAATGAAGAAACCCTAAAGAGAACTAAAAATATGTTTTGCACCTGACATAATTTACGTGATATGTTGCAATCAGAATAGTTGACATAAAAAGAAAAAAATTAAAATTGACTACAATAACTTCGACAAGGGATAAATACCGAGATCTCGCAAATATATTTCTTGCAGCTGTCTTCAAAGACATTACTTTTAATACCAAAAGCTGCCAATGGAATTGACGTTTCTCTTATTGGTATGAGTACAGAAGGTATATGTTGCTAGGCAACACTTTTAATTCTTATGTTTGAAAGTACTTTTACGTACAAGGATCAACATTTTCAGCGTTAAGGCGAGTATACAAAAAAAAATTACTTTTATTAGAATAATAAGTTCATCTACACAAGTACACAATAAATTGGTTTAAAAACAAAACGTAATCAACATTTTCAGTGTTAAGTCGAGTATACATAACAAAACATTAGGTACTTTTCTAAAAATAGGTTCATCTACACATCTACACAATACATTTTTGGTTTAATAATAAAACGTAATTAACATTTTCAGCGTTAGCCGCTTATAAAAAACAAACCATTACTTTTATTAGAATAATAAGTTCATCTACACACCTACACATTAAAATGTTGATTTAAAAATAATATGTAATCAACATTTTCAGAGTTAAGTCGAATTCTGCGTTCTTCTAAAATTCTCCCAGCTGTAGAAAATACTCTTTCGCTTGTAGCGGAACTTGCCGGTATGTTTAAAATTTCTCAAGTTTTTTTAACAGTGGCGTATTTACACTGTTTTTCCAAAATCCTAAAATGTCATCTACATTTCCGAATTTTAATTTAACATACTAATTTAGTTTCGACATCATCCTAATTACATGTGTCATCGTCAGAGCTATCTCTAAGTGTAGAAAGATAAGAATCTGATGCTGATGTACCAGTTTTGAGTCGTTTGCTATGTATTTTATCATTATCATCTATAGTTTTATTTGCATTATAATATTCTCTTTTATGTGAAGGTATGAACTTTAAGTATTTATAATTAGGGTCCAAAAATAAAGCCACATAATCTAACTTGTTTGGCACAATTTGTGATTTAATGAATTTAAAAGTTGCTGCACCCTGCAGTTTTTTATTCGTTACTAAATATTTAACGTGAAATTAACGTGAAACGTGAATCACGCTTTGGAAATTTTCACTCACGTTCACTCACGTTCACGTCACGATTTTCAAATATTAGTCACGTTCACGCCGTGACACACCGTGACACGACGTGACACGACTGTTTTCACGTCACGCGCCCATCCCTACTGTGTCCTATTAATTTCCAACTTACATACTTTTCGTCTATCTTGCGAAGCCACGTCTGAAAATGTTGCCATGACTTTGATAATCTTCCTGGTGCTCGTTTGAGCCCCCCCCCCCTTTCAAGTACTCCGAAGATCAGTTCGAAGTTGCAGTGCAGCAAACTTACAAGAAATTCATTGGATTCGAAGTTAAAAAATTCTCATGATGGACGACGAGACTTACTTTCCACTGAATCCCGATAACATGCCTGAACGAATATTCTAAAAGACAAGGTGTCAACTTAAAATATTATGTCAATCTGAAACATAAATACATAAAGAAGTTCATGGTCTGGCAGTCCATTGACTATTTTGGCAATTGGTCTCACCCGGCTTTCTTCCATGGACTGTTAACATGACATCTATCGCAAAAAGCTAATTAAGGAGCGGTCGAATCTCTTCATTAAAGCACCGCAAACCAAAAGATCCACTGGTCTGGCAAGATATGACGTCATCTTTTTACGCTTTATGCAGACTATTGTGAGGCACCCCTCATGCGAACAGAGGGGGCGACTAATTGTCCGCCGATAAAAAGAAAAACACATCTTTGAAGGAAATGAAAATTTATGATACGCTGTCCTAACGATACGACAGTATAAACAATAAATATTGAAATTCAACGAACTGCGGCATGCTAATCGTTTAATTTTATTTTGCACATAAATGTCACATTTCATGGAACGATTCGTGCCACCCCAGCTTCGCCCTAAGATTTGAAACCCTTGTTAACCGGCAATACCGACTGAAAACAAGGCTTCAGCGCCCCCGCCTGACGTCAGCACAGCTAGGTAGAAGGCCCCAATAATTGAATTTACTTCGCACCGAATCGCCAGTCAGCATAGTCAGTTCTACCTACCTATGCTGACATCAGACCGAGCTCTGACACCTTGTTTCTAGTCGGTATCGCAACGGCCCCGGTGCCAACATGTTTCTACGCCTCTGAGTCGGTTTTAAGTGGGCTGTATATACCCCCACTGTGATTACTTTTTTTAAAATAAATTATTAATTGAACCCACAGTTGTTCAAACGTGTCTGTCTGATTAAAATTAAGCCGAAAAAATTGATATAATTTTTGATGTAGGTACAGACATACATACTGCGCTACCACGACAACGATTCTGTTTGATCAGAAGGTGTGATTTATAACCTTCAATTGTAATATCACTGTGATAAACTATAAAGTATGTCTACATAGGTACTCATTATCAATATGTGGATCTTCCCTCTTACAATACAGGTGTAATATTTAGTTAAACACTGCGTAATAATTTCCATATGCTGTCCTTATTTTTAGTTGTTGTGATGACAACAATGCTATTTCGTGCATACAATTAATAACATTTTACAAAATAAAGGCAATTATCAGCTCTGCTACAAATGATATACCATGCTTTCTTTTTAAAAGTATACATAGGGGATACTCATTTGTAAACTAAAAAGAAAAATTCCCTTATTTTTTATTGTTTTACCCTACATGTAGGCAACTAATTATACAGCAAACTCCAATTTTAAGAGTTTTAATTAAAAAAAAATAGCATGCCGTGGTAAAAATAAGGGATTTTTTCTTATTAGTATACATTACGAGTATCCCCTATGTATACTTAAAAAACGAATGGTATACAGCGTGACTACATATTCATTTTCAACATCTCTCAGCTTATTACAAGAGATAGAGATTTGGTTAAATGTAACGAATACCTCCTCAGGTAAAATTGTACCAACCCCCAGAAATAAACTATGGATATTTAACGTAGTTCAGGAGCTGTAGCAAACTATTTTTTGACTTTATGATTTTCTTAAATAACTCCTTTATTTTAAGGTCGAATTAATTTTACACATTATTAAGGCACTTTTTTAATAGGAATTTAGTGATGTGTTCAGATTTTTTGAAAACTGATATAGTGGTTGAGTTACAGCGGCCAACCTCATTTTCTTTTATGAGATTTAAGTTCGTTATGATTCCTGTTACGATTCAAAAGCCGCGTATTTGTAAAGGTTGTCTATTTGCCCTTTTTGACTTTTGGTCACTCCGCCGATTTATTGTTTCGCCCAGTTCTGTGGGTTGGGGGTTTGAGATAATTGAAAGTTTCTTAAATGGGCGCTGGCTTTCAAGACCGTTATTTCTGTGTTCCACCTGTCAGCTGTCGTATCTGCTTTGGTCAGGTAATTCAATTTGCTTGTGCGAGATGTGAGTTTGGTCTGCACACGCGATTGAAGGGCTTTAGGCATTTATTTACCTGGGGAATAATTTAGCCCTCAGCCCTCATCGTTGAAGGATTTTTTAACTAACGAGGTCGCTCGACGCGACGTTTTGAACTTTAAATTACTTTTTGCGTTTAAAACTTTTCTCAGGGGAATCCAGTGAGTGCTGATTTTGTCTGCCAAATAATTATATTCATTTAAAACTGTTTTTGGAGCTATTCCACGCCACCAAATTTTTTGGCGTTAGACAGCTGGTACATTTTATTTACGATCTGTGAAAGAATATGTAATATAGTAACTGTAATTTACTTATGTGTGTACCTGTACTAACCCTTTACATTATGCATATATAATTAATAGTTGGCATTTTATACTATAGTATTTGTACTACTATGTGTTACTGATTTACTGTACTCTGTTTGATCTATTCTATTTATTATTTCAGATGATCTAGTGATTTGCTACCGTTTATTGAGTTTATGAATTCTCGTCACTAAATGAGCAAATTCGTCGTATAGAAAGACTCATTGGTGTAGTAATTAAATAGTCTTATTTTGTAGTAGAATCCACCCTGCTGCATGTTAGCCGGCCTTCAAATCTGCTCAAGTAGTTTCGAAGTTAATTAGTTTCATTTTGAAAGTAACTGTTAAAACGTTGGTAATACCCCTTCTCGGGAAGAAGCTGAGAATCAAACTTACATGAACTGGAAAGGACATGTAGTTCAGGATACAATTTTGGTTTTAACGGACAGGTATCTGGACTGGCGCTAAATGGTGGAGGCCCAGTGGCCCTAGGACCTAAGTCAACCCCCGGCTTGAGGCTCAGGTTCTGGTCTGGATTCTGAAAGGAACGGGTTACATCTTTCTCGGGACTGAGCGGGCATCGCTCTTTTATATGCTTCCTGATCTCCTTCCACGTCGTTTACTTAGGAAAATCTAAAAGGGGGCTAAACGTGAGAATTCGGCGCGGACGAAAATGTAAGGATGCGCGAATCGAGCGGCGCGGTGTAGGTTGCGCAATTCGCAGGGTTTCACACCTGCGCTCTATCGGACAATCAGCAGGATATTTTGACGGAATTTTTTCGGTTTTTATTACTCTCCGCGTAGCGCCAAATGTTTGGGCGCCATGAATTCTTGTGACAGAGATAGCGCCTACAATTTGATAATGGCAATTAACACGTCATAAAGTTAATGTTCTCATATACGATAATGTAGGCAAACTTCGTTTAAGCGCGATTCAAGTATTTTGAGGTTGTTAAGTCTAATATTCGTAGATCATACTTATGTTTGGAAAATATTGACGAAGTGCTTTAACATGCTTTGGAACTTTTTATTATATTTTTTTAAACGTTAATATTTTTCAAAGCGGTTTGTACACATGTAGTTTGTTAGTACGTAGATTCTAATTTTATAAACAAATGTACATTATCCTATTTAAAAGTCCAAAGTTACCCCCCACCCTTCAAAATAGAGAGAGGAAGTAAATCTCAAAAATATGTTTTTCTATTCTCCCCCCCCCCCCCCCCCCCCCATATCGGTATTACCTCACCTATCAAAATATTTTATATTATTTTAAAAAAATCACCTAGTATGGTATACCTATATAATTAGTATCAGAGCCAACAATTGCCTTTATTTTCTAAAATGTGATTAACTCTATGCACGAAATATCATTGTTGTCATCACAACTAAAATAAGGGCAGAATATGGAAATTCTTACGCAGTGTTTTACTAAATACAGGGTGTGTATAAATTGACGAAACAACTACACGTGGCGCTGTTGGTCATAAAATTCGAAAATCGTAATACTAAAATGTTGGAGTCGTCTTCGTGGGCCCTCAAGAGAAGTAGATAAAAACACGTTTTTTAAGGTAAAGCATTTTCTGTTTCAAATAGGTCAAAGTATCTTCAAGGAAAGTTGTTCAAAATGTAAAATTGTGGTTCCATGAAAAATTAAAGAAATATCGACATAACTTTATAAAATCGTTGCACGAGATGAAATAGGTATTTTTGTGGTAACACGGTTTAATTAGTCAGCCAAAATTTTAGAAAATTTTGCATGTGGGCATTTTATACATTTTCAAAAACTTTCTTTGATGATACTTTGACGATTTGTGTTTTATCTACCGCTCGTGAGGCCCACGAAGACCAATCTAACATTTTACTATTACGATTTTCGGTCCAGAATTTTATGACCAACATCGTCACGTGTAGTTCTTTCGCCAATTTATACATACCCTGTATTGCACCCATAAGGAAAAAATAGATTGTTTCGAAAATCTGAAACGTGGATATAAACAGACTACACCATGATATTGTACCTAAAAAAGCTGCTTTCAGAAAATTCTTACAGATTAAAAAGACTCATTAATAAAGAAGCTACCTATATTAAAAAAGGAATTTGGCAGCTTTTTCGTTTATTCGGGGTAAATACCAGATTTTCATTTTCAATTATTACTTAACACATAATTTTGCTACTTTGCCCCAATTTTACTGATCTTGTGTCTCTTACTGTTTCCGATAATCCTACATTATATTTCTCTGCCACAGAAGTAGTTTGTTATTAAAATTTAAATATTGTAAAATTACGATAGTACAATGATCAACAGATATCTGGTGACGTTGTTTATACTACTTTTAAGTTTGTGTTGTCTATTATATATTTACTTATAGTGGAAAACTACTGATTGTGCTTCACTCTTAAGATGTAAACTATTCTATACTAAGTTACTTCAAATGGCTATCTAAATAGCGAATTATATTAATTTAAGTAAATTAAGAATTCAAGCACTTTCTATTTTGTTATTAGTTCAATTCTCCCCTGTAAATCTAAATGGCTATCAGATAAACAAAGCAGTTGAAACGAACATGTGGAAACACAGGTGAAATTCATCCAGTGTGTAAAATGCAATCACACGGCGTATTTGATATGGTCGCGGACAAAACCGAGGACGCAAAAATTTGGTTAAATGCAATTTACATTTGCTTTGACACGCGAAGCAAGTGCACGCCCCTGTGTGCAGACTGGAACACTTGCAATTCGGTTAGGGTAGGTACTGTCGTTATAATTGCTCGTATCACTTACTTCTCTAATTCGATGTAATCAGCAGGTATGTTTACGTGACTGTAACTTGGTATACAAATGCATGTGCATTTGTCCGTTTATCGCTTAGGTATTCTACATGAAGTAATTTAATTATTTCAAGTATTGTGCAACAAATGTATCGTTAATTTCCACAAATCTACGTCTCGTTTGTTTCTTTTAAACACCTCATTGCGTTTTCACAACTTATAAACATTAAAACCAGACAGAACTGTATTCTCTCTCAATAGTAAGTTATTTCTTGTCTTACACATTATGGGATTTACAAAAGTATCTCTCTCTTTGCGACTTCATACATAAGTGTTATTAAATTTCAACCCAAGAAAAACGAAGTAAAGTAATACGAGATAAAAAACACTATGTACTCACGTGTTCCATGTAAAATGTTATCTACAACAATAGGAATATGTGCGATTTTAAAAATAAATATGACAGTTTTCATTTGGCTGTTCGCACATTTCATCTGTTCCGAGGTTTTGAGCAATAGATATTAATAATTGTACTCATTCTGTTATAAATTTTCATGTTTCTTAAAGAGCAGTGCAGTTTAATAAGTTTCACGTTGTGTTTGAGTTAATTACCCACTTTAAGTTAGTGAGGTAATGATCATTGAGTGAATCAAGTTCAACTTTACTCACTCGTAGAAGTTGATAAAGCAGTTATTTTACTCACTGTTATAGATAACAACTATTTGCTAAATTGAAGTGTTTTAGGCACGCCATATGGTTTGCCAAACGAGACCGAAGGTCGAGTTTGACATCGCGTCAAGTGCCTTTGATTTGCATTTTGCGTTTCTAGAAACTTTTTGGTATTTGCTTGTGGTACTCTTTCTGAGGACTTCACTGTCGTTTTCTTCCTTTGGTTTAGGATAAGAGCGTTTTAGAATATATTTTTCCATATTGAGTTTAATCCTTCCTATCGTATTCAGTAAATGCATTTATTAGTGCCACATCCTTTCCATTCAACACGGCGATGGCGATAGCAGTAGTATAAGCGCTCTTAATCTACGTTTATTAGCTTTCCACTACCGGTTTTGAAATGTACAATGTAATTTTGTTGAAGCATTAAATCTAGCTCGAAGTCCAACCCTTCCAAACACTATTATTTTAGAAGTATTGGTTTAATGACCAAAGAAGCTTTGTCGAACACACAATTTGCACACGTACGTAGTACTTTATAAGCGCTGCGAAGCCATTCACCTCCCAACTCAAATAATGTAAATTGACTTTTTATAATATGGCTATAATTGAACAGCAATGCAAACTCAAGTTCTCGTTTGTTTTCTGACTAATCTTTTGCATACTTATGTTTCAGTTATTCATAAAAATAAGAGTGGCAAACCTTACTATATCAGTGAAAAAATAAAAGGAAACTCGCTTCAACGGCGTCTGGATGTCATACTCATCCTTGACTTGTATTTAAAATAAGAAAGTTAGTACCCATACCGCGAAAATGATGAAAACAAATTAAATCTAACACCAGATTTAAATGTTTCCTAAAAAGAGTCCTAATAACGTCGAAATAATATTGTTCCAAGTAGTAACTAAGATAATCATCATCTTATACGGCAAAAACGAAAATGCAAATATCGTGTTTTGTGCATAACGGGAAAACTAAGACGGCTAGGTCCAATTAATTTTGTGAATATTATGCGGAAGTAGAATTCCCAAGTTTGCCTTAATTTAAATATCTTCGTATTTATTGCGGATTTTGAAGTCACAATGGTGAGGCTTGATTCTGAATAACCCTGTATTTGAACTGCCCTTGTACAGTTACGACATTTTACGATTAAGCCATTCACTTTCTCATCTCATTAGTCTGTGTAAATCGATTTTAACTTTTTGTATAACACGATTTAAAAAAGTAATGCGTCAGAACACGACACTTCGAAAAATCCAAAGCTACACTTTTTCACGAGAAAGTCTGATCCGGCCGGAGCGAGCTCGAAATCCCCGGCGCAAAGTTGTGGCGGAGGCGCCGCTCCCCAATTAATTTCCTTCTCTATTGAGCACTAAATATATTGCCGGGACAAAAACAATCGTAATCCTTCTTTAGTCCCCATGGCGTCGTGACCGAGCAGGAGCCCGGAGCAGGGCAGAGGTCACGGGGCGCTGTGGAGGGGCTCCAATGTGGGTAAAGAGCACGTCAGACCAATGGGATTAGCGCGAGCCCGCCAATGGCGGCGCTGCTCTGGCAACCACCACGACTCACAGATCAAACCCATTTAGACTGTGACTGCTCCGCTTTCGACCCCCAGCCGCCAGTTTTCAAGAAATCCCCGAATTCATTGGCGAACGTTTCAAAACACTTACACTTCTATCGTTAGTGCGAACGTTCAATTCAGGGCTATGCGAATGCGATCATACCTTATAAGTAGAAATACAAAATTTCTTTAAAATGCTATTCCAAAATTGTTTTTCTTATGATGACTACAACTTGGTGACAAATAAAATATTAGTAATAATGCAATTTGAGGGTTTATAAAGACGACATGAATAATTTTGAAGTAGTTGAAATGGCATATTTTTGCATATTTAGTAGAACGAGTTGAAGGCAAATGTTTGTGGAAATAGACATTTTGCAATTACCATAATTAAAAGTAGATCTTAAATGCAGTTTTCCGAATAAAAATATTATATTATAGGAAAATGTGATCTTAAATGCAGTTTTCCGAATAAAAATATTATATTATAGGAAAATGTGTTAAAAATAATAACTTTTAACTCTTCTACTTACTACTACTTATTGCACCAATTTCCTGGCATCTAAAAATGACAGAAATAATACCTAATTGCTAAGCTGAGTTATGTAAATTACACAAAAGCTCAAACGATTTATTATGAAATATTAACATGAATAGTAGAATTTGTTCACTTATCTACTACAGTAATTCTGTGTGAGCGAAGCACTTCGGATATCTTTAGTAGCAAAGTTAATAAAAATGGTAAGTTCAATATACATATAAAAGCAAATTTGATGAAATTTGACATAATTATAAACGTCATATTTATGTTAAATTAGGTTATATTGGAAACAATATGTACTAGATTCAGTAAGGACAAGTTGTGCAACCATGTGGATTGTTTTTCGTCATAACTTAGCTAAAGTCGAAACAGTCGTCAATTTCAGTATTTGACATCCGAGAGAAAGGTATTTGTTTGGAATAGTTCGAGAAAATTGAGCCTTCAAAATGCCCTTAATCAAGCAAAATACAAATTTAGTTAATTTTATCTGCCTTTAATCTTCATTCTTCATCTGAATAAATTGATATTCTGGAATTTTAGATGAAGTACACTTAAAACAAAAACAAGTAATATATTTTTGTACAATGAAGTCCAAGAAGTCCGGGATTATTTCAATCACGTTTTTGTATAATTTTGGGTACCATAATGTTGTCTACTTAAAACTGATTAAAAGTAGGTACCCTATGTATTACGGATAGTGAGATGCTACTACAAAGTTAACTTATGATGAGATACTAGCAACCCAGTGAGACAAATGTCTCATTTAAAAAAACAAAAAAGACCGTTTTTCAAATATGTGGATGCGGATGATAGGTCTACTCACCTAGTTTTGAAACTACATATTTTGAAATCAGACAAAACAAATTTAATTTTTTCGGACCAAAATATGCCCATTTTCGTCAAAGGTTAAAACTTCAGCTATATGCAAAATATTATTTAACCTAATAGTTTTACAGTTAAAGCAAAAATAAACAAAATTAATTTTTTTAATGTGTTGACCCTGTATATATTTGGCCGACACTATTCGGTTTCGAGCCAAGTAGACATCTAATCCGCATGCAAACTGTCGTCTGCCCCCAACACGCTATACCGCCAACAAACGGACTTTCAGGCGAACAGACAGACAGTCGAAATTAAGAAAACATGTTTTTCGTCATCTAGGCACTTGAAACGTGAAGATCTGAAGAAATCTCAAAAGGTGATTTTTTCACGATTACAATATGTAGGTACTTCCTTCGCTTGGGAAAATAAAAAATATAAAGTGTTTGTGTCAAACGTAAAAAAACACCGGCATCTTAACTAATGTAATAACATATGATCGGAACATCCACAATTCAAAATTATAAAATTTTAAATATAGGAAATAATAAAGAACGAAGCTTCAACCATTTCATCCTGTGTTTCCTCGCTCCTTCTGACTATTTGTTATAACATTTCAAGTAAAAGTTATAATTGTTTTGAATTGTTATGGATGTTCAGATCGTCTGTTACAAAATTTTTCTGTACGTTGGGCATAAAAAATGAGATTTTCCTAATTTCGATTAACGTAATTTTCTGGTTGCTAAGTGAGCGAAACTTAAGTTCGACAGTACAATCATCTTATCCGATAATAATTTAACTCTCAAGTATCTCACTTTCCGTAATATTCATAGTGGCAAAGAAACACCAGTGATTTTTTCCGGAGAAAGTGGGTATGACTTCGTATTTGACACCTCCTTTTAATTCCAAACAACTAAGTACTCAGTATTTTTGCATATTTTGAAAAATAAGAGTAGTTTATTTGCGAGCCATTTTCATATTTTCGAACCTCCCCCGTATACGAAAGGAGACATTTAAATGTTGGCAAATGTATTTTGTGTTTCAGAAGATGCAGGGTGTTATCGATATTAGAATTGGTTGATATATGGATAATAAAAAAGTTTTCCACATGTGTCCAAATTTATGCCGGTCACTGTATATAAACTATGTAGTGCCTGCGTGTGTCTAAAGCACTCTATCTCCGTCTGTAGACGCATGTACTGCAGTCATATCTTTTTGACACTAATAGCGGCTATTTGAATTTGAGCAAACTGCTTTTGTCACAGTGGGCAATTTGAATTAAAAATAAATTTAAACATTCAAATTTGAATTTAAAAAAAAACTTAAACATTCAAATTGCCCACTGTGACAAGAGCCGTTTGCTGAAGGTCAAATGCTGTTGCCAGTGTTAAAAAACATGTTACGGCAATACCTGTGTCTACAGACGGAGATAGAATGCCTTACGTGTCCAAAGCAGTCGAAGAAACCTTTTGGTTTCAAAATATAATGAGATTGAGGTGAGAAGACATCAGTACGTGACGTCATATGCGCCGACGGCTATCATTAAGACTGGAGTTTACTTAAACCGAACTTCAAATTCTTGTATATTGGGTTGTCTAACGACCAAATATAATTTTTTTCACTATGCTAGAGCTATATAAGCCGATTACAACAGATTACAACCGATTACCTACCCTTACAACTCGACGTATACTATTTACCTGGCTAATGGTGCTCAAATATTTCAGACTTATTTTCTGTATAAAGCATATAAAACGAACACAGGCAGTTCTGTATTTCAAAAATAATCTAACTTTTCAAAATTCTCTTTTATTGGTATGTTTGTTATATAGGGTTAGCTATACGGTAACCAAAACAAATATTAACAGACCATTAAACTAATAATAAATATATAAATTCAACAACAATGTTTTTGCATTCTTGCTAATCATCAGTAATGATGTTATAAATTGCTCATTATTGTTATTGCAAAGCTGTTATCTACTTACAGTGCTTGCCTAAATGCGTTCCTAAAAGTTATCTTATTTAGAACTTCCAGGAAACGGAAAATATGTTGCTTTTATGGATGAGTAATGATAATAAAGCTTAGTATGTTGAATAATAAAATTAATGAGGTGCTTATGCAACTGGTTATTGTTTTGCCCCTCCTCAAATTATCAGTTGCTTAGTAGGCCTACTACTTCAGTATAAAATCGCAAATTATTAACCCTGATGTCATTAGCAATTTTCGTTCAGTCTTGATTGTTCGTAATTTGTGTTGTCACTTTTAAATTTAAAAAAAAATGGGAAATAAACGTGGTGCCTATTTGTCCAAACCAAAAAGTTGTAAGATGCAGTTAAAACGGGCGCGTTTTGCAAAGCGCAAAAAACGGGTTGATGTTTTGAGTGATTCAAAAGATTCAAGTGATCGTGTTAGTGATTGTTCTATCAGCGAATATGTCAGCGAAAATATTGTCGATACTACTTCTGTTGAAAATGAGAAGTCACCAGCCATTCTCGAAACATCCGAAGAGTTTTCTGATGAATTGCCAGAGCTGGTCATAGAAGTAGAAGCACCTCAAGAATCGTTCGATTTTACTGGACGAAGAATAGCAGATATACAGTACCTACTGAGAACTCTCCAATCTTTTAAACACAATGGTTTTGATTGCACATTTTGTGCGGGCCTCTGCAACTGAATCCACATTCGTGATAAAAAGCTAAACTTCAGTGCCTTGGTATACAAACTACTATTTTACGACATCTGAGTCTTTACTTTTAAACTTGCGAATTCACTTTCGAAAACTAAAAAAGAATATGACATTAGTATCTATTATTTGACTTATCCAAACAATAACACAAACTGGTTTCCATAGTAACGAAATAAATGTACGTACCTGTTTATCTTGGCTGTGAATGACTCGTCCCTGTTTCCCCAACTTCTTACTTTTAGCCATCGTTAAACTAAACTAAACTAAATGAAATGTCAGTGTCAATGCTATTAGGAACCCTAACTGTAACATGATAAACTCTAGACTATATTGAGAATGGACGTTAGTAATTAATATTATTTAATCTTAGCTTAGTGTCTAACTCAAATGTAATTATGTATAAGGACAAAGTTAGCATCATACTTGTCCTGGGAAAAACGTGCCGAACAGTGTCACAGGTTCTTCCAGAAAAAGGGCCGGACATGAATCGTAAATATTATTGCTTTTACGTGCCACTTTTCGTGGGACCGATACAATTCTTAGGTTTCCATGGTCTAAATAGCTTTTACAAGTTTACCTGTAAGAGCGGGAATTTTGGTGAAAGCAGATCTTAACAGACCTCGGTAGCGGATAGATCGCTTCCGAATAATTTGTAAATAAACATATTTTAAGCTACTGAAGTCTTTAATTTCTCAAGTAGAACTTTAATAAGTGTGACCGCGTAATCAGGATCGAGCTGAAAACCCCGACGTTAGACGTATCTCAACAATGCCAATAAAATCCACAACAAACACACACACGAACAAAACAAACAGATAGGTATACACTAACAATACAGAAAATTTACAAAAACTCCAGGATACACACGCCACGCTTAATCGAATAAAGCTCAAAAACAAACCTGAGAAAGCAGTAAACAGCCAATGTTCCAATGTTTGCCCCCGTTTTGCGATCCAGGTAGAAAACTATAAATATCGAGAAATATATATAGTCGACGCTACTGACTGCTATGTGTCACGCTAGTTGTCAAAGAGAAGGTTACCCCTTTACCTACGTAATGGACCCGTCTGACACAAAATCGGCTACTGCGCTTCTATGACGCTGGTGATGTCTTCTCATCTCAATCTTACTCTAACGCAATGGCGGCCATATTGTTTCAGAAATGATATCGTTCAATGGAATATGGAATTCATTAGATAGGTACTTAGTTTGAATAATGCCACCCACCACAACTTCTAACAATGCAACTCCAATACTAAACTTGTCAAAATTACATATTCTGATAGAAATAATTCACTGAACGATGCTATTTCTGAAACAATATGGTCATCATTGCGGTAGTTTGGAAGCCGTCGTACTTTGTACGTATCACGTTTTTAGCGCCATCTAACAGCTACAGTACAAAATGTATTGTTACAAGAGATTGTAACTGTTTTCTTCTGTATCTGTTTTATTTACAACTCAATTTGAAAAATGCAAAATAATTATTTGTGTATCAAGTGTTACATATAACAATTTTACATAATCCGCTTTCAGCGCATGCGCAATAGTCCGGATCGTATACTGAATTTGACCCAATATTTTTTCTACGATTTTAACAGAACTATAAAAATTATGTGAAGAGTTTTGGTCTGTAAAAGTTTCTTTGTCACCCTATATTAGATATTCTAATTTATGTTGACCTACAAATTTACGGCAGAGCGTGCGATTCACGTTTTTTATTGTATCTACTTTGGTGACGTGCAATAAGCGCAATGTGCAAGCTTAAATTAAATGTGGTATATACAGTCACCTTTCACACGATCGTAGGAAGAAGGCCATCTATGCGATGAATTAAAAAGCTAGTTATTATTATTTTCTTTCCCATTTTTCCCCGAGGGGATATAGGGAGTTAGTCATGTGTTTCCATTGTACTCTATTTTTGGCTATCGCAGCTAGCTATGTAACGGATTTTCTTGTTTGGCTTTCTACTGTCCTTCTCCATATGGTTCTCGGTCGCCCTGCTTTCCTTCTTCCATGCGGATTCCATTACAAAGCTACGTTATGTACTTCGGAGTTGCTTTTCCTTAAAGTATGCCTCAGCCAACGATACTTTCTTTCTTTTGTCTCAGTATTTATATCTCTCTGGTTAGTTTTCTTCCAAAAATCTTCATTGGAGATCACCTCGGGCCGTCATATTTTTAGTATATATCTTAAGCATCTGTTCACAAATTCCTGTAATTTTTGTGTAGTTGTAACTGTCACGAACCATGTTTCCAATCCACACAGAAGCATTGGTTTCACCGTTGCGTTAAAAACCTTTATTTTGATTTTTAATGAAATATTGTTCGCGCGCCAAATATTGTTGGGTTTGGTAGGTGCTCCCCTAGCTTTATTACGAACCATAATGTCTTGTAGCGTTCCTCCCTCTTCTGACAACACGTTGACTAAATACACAAAATTGTTCACTTTTTCTATTACTTCATTGTCTATTGTAGCAGCTGTACTATTTCTTACAATTAAACATTTTTGTTTTACTTTTGTTAATTTTTAGCCCCATCTTATTCGATTCTAGTTGGAGATCATCTATTTTATCCTGCATATGCTTAGCTCCATGCGACAGTAGACAGATGTCATCTGTAAAGTCAAAGTCTTCTTCAAATTTCCAAAGTATTCCTCTTTTCTTGTCTTTCATAGTGCTTTGTAGCACGTCATCTATAGCTATCAGAAATAAAAATGGGGATAATATACATCCTTGCTAGTGCTTAATAAAAATACATCTTTAGTTGATGTTAGATGAAATATCTTCTATAGTATATTTGAGACTTTTCCTACTTGAGAACAAAAAGTGTTGCTTGGAAGTGTTTTCTAAAGCCACGATAGTTGTTCGGTATTATCTGCCAATTTCACATTTACTTTAGTTCGATTTTATTTAATTCAACAGTAAATAAAATAAAGTATAGAATATTTTATAAAAGAACGATGTTCAGTGGATAATGTAATAAAAATTACGTAATCGATATAGAGGGTCCGTCATAAATTTGAGCAAATATGGAGAATGTTTTTATTATTTATGTACCTATAAGAATATATTATTTTTGATAAAAGATTCTGCATTTACTCAAACCCAAAATTCACTTGCCAAAATGTGAATATTTCCTTTTGTATGTGGAGAAGGTTCGAAAATACGAAAATGGCTCAAGAATAAAGTGCCCTTATTTTTCAAAATATACAAAAATATTATTTGGAAAAGTTACTTAGAATTGTAGAATAGTTGTCAAACAGCAAACTACAGCAACTTACTCCGAATTTTTTTTTACTGTTTTTCCTGTTTTTCTTATTGCGTATTACGAAACATGAGATATTTCAAAGTTAACTGATTATCGAATACGATAAGGATGTACTATCGAACCTGAGTTTCGCTCACTTAGCATCCAGAAAATTATATAAATAGGGCTAAAAGTGGCATAATAAGAAAAACAATGGAAGCCACTGACTTATATGATTAAAAAGGTTTACATTAGGCGTTTTGAATCCTTAATAATTACGTATTGTCTTGGATTACAAATAATTTTCAATAGTAAGTAATTCATTTATTTATAATTTTTCTTAGTTATAAAAAATAACTAAAATTGGAAATAGATACATTTAGTGTGGCTTATTACTTTTTCCTTTCAATTACACAATTGATAAAACAACATATGAAATGATCTAGGACACCGGTCCGAATCCAAAAATTTCGTAATGATGGTCAAAAACGATCGAAACGTAATTGAACCATCATGTGTGCTACATTGTTGAATTCAAAATTAAAAGGGCTTCTATAATTTGGCCTCATGAAATAAGGACTGTATTTAAAAAAAATGAAGTTGATGATGAAAGTGAGCGGATGACCCTGCGAGCAAATGCTCGCATCTCAGGCGGCCGGTCCGGATTCGATTCCCGGCGACTCTAGAATTTTAAAAATCGTACCCTCCCCGGCTACCACGCTAACACCTGCGGTAGTCGTTAACCCCTAACAAGGGAACTCTTCCTCACGTTTGATGGGCAAGCCTAAGCCACCTACCCGGCCTAAGGTCACTGCCTAATATAAGAGGAAGAAGAAGAAGAAGAAGAAGTTGATGATGGTTGCTCGAAGACGAAACATTGGATAAAAGAATTGATACTGTAATCTTTTAGTTCTTCAACAGTTGATACAAAAGACGTTTTATCAGTTTCGCTCTGACTTTAATATTAACGCAAGAAAAAAATAGAATTAAAAATCTAAAAATTCGGTTTCTTGAAGATAACTGAAAAACGAAAAATCATACTAAGGATTTTTAGGCGTCATTTTGTTAGTCTTTTAAAGACTATTTAATTAAGTTTGTATCCCTTACTATTAACGAGATCCCCATACTGGTCCTCCATATCTTGGACATATCGTACTTTTCAGCATTTTTGCATTTCAGAATACATACAATAACATCTCATATTCTGCAAAAGTCAAATATGAACTTGAGGCTAGGGTTGTAAGTGTAAGTAGTACATTGAACAATGTTTAGTAGTAAACATTTTTAAGAACAGAAATGTTAAACTCCTTTTTTGAGATGTTGGAGGGTCCAGGAAAGTTGAACTTCAAGTTGTCCACTAAGACTTTCTAGTAATGTAATAAAGTTTATTGTGTCATTTATGTAATAGTACGATACCTACATGAAATCAAAACTAAGCGCCGACTTGACGATAGTGGTCCGCCCTACAAGTTGCAATTTTAGTCGCATTTTTCTTTCGCGTTCAATATCTTGACAAATATCGCTCGTATGCGGAAAAGTAATCGACCATAAATTGTAGAGCATAAAACAATGCTTAAAATTAACGTGAGTTAAGTAACCACAATTAACGTCAACCAATTGTTGCACATTTCTAAAATTAAACGTAACTCGCTGTAACAACTATAAAGGAATTGCCTGATTCTGCTCCCTGATGAAACTCTTTAGTTCCTCAATTGCCTGGGGTATTTCTCGAAGACTTTATGCTTACGATATGCACACAGAAAAAAGTATGGAGCTGTAAGATCAGTGGATCTTGCCGAAAACGGATTTCTTTCAATGGGCTTCCGGACACTTTCCCACGTTCAATGTTTTGTGGCGTTCTTGACCAGTATATTTTTTTATTGTATATTTCCTATTGAACTCCGGCACCCAATACACCTCAATATTGTTGAGATATCTTATTGGAATCTGGCCATATCTGGGTATGTTAAATTCGCACCTAAAATCCTTTTGGGTCTGCACAATGGAAGTGGTTGTAATAATTCTCTGCACTGCAAAAACTCGTTTATTTATAAGAAAGTTCATCATGGTGTTACAATTGTTGACGATTAATTCTAACATGAAATGATACCTACCAGATAAAACATAACACCGTCCATAGCATATTCCTCAAAATAGGTTATACCTATTACAGAACCTTGTTCTTTAAATTTATAATTAGTAAATAATTGACCTAAAAAAATTCAATATGAGGGGTACAAGATTTTTGTAATGTGATGAAGTGTTAATGAGAAAACGAAAAGATTAATACAAATAGTGAAGTTTTTATAAACGTCCCAGCCATTTATAATATGTGCTAAAATTTGCAAACGTATCTCACGATGGCGTTCCTGGACTTTCTGCAAACAATATGAAACAGCTCTGAATAAGCAATTACCATAACCTAATACTATTTGTATAATTAGTCTAAGTATCCACACACTTTGAACGTCAAACACTAAATCATAGTTAAAGAAAAAACAATATTAATAATAGCACCTGCCAAGCAGCCAGTGTGTAATTCCAAAATTTCACATTCGGTGAACTATGGGGGCACTGCAAGTGGATTGCCGTTTTCGAGCGTATGCAAATAAATATTCTATATTTTATGGTTTTAAAACATAAAAACCTTTAAAGAATTAAAAGTTTGTAGTATTGGCTGATCTGCTGAGTGAGGGCTACAATATACAAAAAATCATGCAAATCACTCATGTAGAACTCTCAAATGAAGTGGAACAAGAGCCTTGCATTTTAAATATATGTAGTGATGATTTCTCCGACAGCAGGCGCCTCTAGATACACGTAAATTGTTTACTTTTATTTGGGTTTGTTGTTTTATAATAATATAATCTATAATAGATGTTGAAAAAAAAACAAGTATGACGAAATAGTACAGAATTTTGCATAGCAAAATGCTAAGGCAAATTGGTCTCTTTTTATTTCTGTGCCATGTGTTAGCGATGCGTCCTCAAATTGCTGCTTCCTTAGGAGCACCGCGTACTTGCTAAAATAAAATTTTACACTTACGATTTCTAAGCCCGAACCCAACTAAGGGCTTGTTTTTCCGGCGAGTTAAGTCGTAAATGATTTTTTCTTCATAGTACCTTTTAATTTATTATGGACGCTGGTCGTTCCCACATTTGGTGGAGTTATTATCTGCTTGTCTGCACATGGCCTGGTGCTTTGGGTTTTGAAGGCGACGTCCATCTTTAAGGTTATGTTTAAGTTTTACTAAATTAATTACTGTTTAATAATCGTCTCTTCATTTCTGCACTTGCAGATAGAAAATCTTAAATACTTGATAATTTTACTTATATGTATGTAAGTTAGTGTGCAACTGTACTATTTATTCTATAGCGCGTTTACTGATGATTTCGTGCGAAGTAGTTATTTGAGAATTCTTAAGTGCTGTGTAAACTCGCTGTAATTGCCATACCGTGGTGAGTTAAAACATACTCTAATAATCGTGATCTTCTGATGCATTTTTAATTTATCAGGTTTCTACGTAACATCTGATTTATTTCGTTGTTGAGAAATATACTTGACGTAATAAATATAATCGTTATTATTGGGTACGTGATTTTGTTTTCTATGTACTCTTCAAGTTCTTAAGATACAATATATGTGCCAACTTTGTGTCATATTGCCTTGATAATCGAGAATACTTTCTACGATTTTGGAAAACGTATTTTCTTATTATTTATTTCGGACATAAAGCTACTTAGGAATTGTCCAAAATAAAATAGCTATTTAGTTTCTATTTAATCACTTAATTAAAAGAACAAACAAGCAAATGCAAATTTTAAAATTTATTATTTGGGAAACCGATATTAATTATTGTACAGAAAAAATTGCTAGTATTAATTCCTGATGATGGTAATTTTATTTTATTTTTTATTTATTTATTTTTGTACGCATCCAACAGCCGTTAGGCCAATTATAGGCGTCGCAGTACATTTTATGGGGACTTCCAAGTTCCAACCCCACTAACGACTGTCATGATGTTATTATGACATTCATGACCAATTATTTCCGTGGCAGCCGTACCACGAGGCGCCGAGAGAAGCAGCCGTGAAACTCCAATCCAAGTTTTGACCAGAAAGAGCGTACTGATCGTACGTGAACACTTGTTCAAGCTACACCACCCGGGACCTGCCAATGTTGACGTTGTAATAGTTGCCGTTATACTAACTTTGCAATGTAGGTAGAATTCTTAATGCATAAGCAAGTAGAAGGTTGATAATCCAAAACCATGTTGAAAATGCACATTTTTAGTTAGATATTCTTTTATATAGCTCTTAGTAACGAAGATGGATTTCTACCTTTCGTGGCGTTTTAGGAAGATTATCCCACTGCCAGCATTGGCTAAAAAGTTGAAATCCGTGTGTACTAACACAATTCATTCCAGTGATAATGCTTGTTGCCACTGATTTCCCTGTAATTTGGTCATTTGCATTTTCATACCAAAAAAAAAGATTATATATAGATACTGCTTTTAGTATTTCATAGTATAGTGTACAGTGGCACCGCTAGCATTGGCTAAAGTTCTCCTAAAGTAGCGATCCGTGAAGTTCCTAGGCGAGTCCTTGCCGAGCGTATTGCAAAGCAACATATTTATATATTTTAAATTGCAAACTAGAGAAGTTTTTCTAGCGGGTAGCCACCATAAACGCCTATAATTAAAGCAACTTAAAACGAACAAATCACCATAATTGCCGTTTGTATTGTATCACTTCTTGAAGTTCGTCCATAAATCTTATGTTCTCTCTGGCTAACATTTTCAATTTATTAAAATTCGATATCCAACAGTTGTTTCCAAATACGGTAACATTCGGGGAATTTGATAATAAATCGATACTTTATATGGCATTAAGGGTAGCTCAAACCTTAAAGCATTTAAGAAACTCTATCATTTTTACCTTGGCTGATTTTCGTCAAGATAGGTCACACCTGCGCAGCAATCGCAAAATAGATTGTAACATTTTCATATTGGTGTGTTGATCAGCTGGGTAAAAGATTACTGATTACATCGTTAGCATGCTCAACTACTTCTGGACGAGTTTTGCAATCACTATCACAAAAAAAATACTTAACGCTTGTGCGAACTTCCCGGGTTAAGAGCGTCAATGTTCGAAATGTTGCGAAAAAGTACATACGACGCCAATTTGCTATGTAATTCAAAGAAGCAGTGTGTTTTTTCTGCATCTTAGGTTAGTTGCAGACTTTGATAGCGGTGTAAAAATCCTTGAAGAATGCCTTGTAAGGCAGATCATTAAAGTTTTTACGGTAATAAAACTGGTTATTTGTATATTTATCACAAATGTTATGCGACACGCGTGCCCTTAAGCGTGACAAGCTTTCATTAAAGAAAGTTTGCATAGGCGGCTATTGAGTATTAACTTTTTGGGATTTTAAACACTACTAAATTCGTGGATTTATAGGTCTAATAAATTCTACAGTGCTACATAAACAAAATTGTTCTTAAAATAGAATCTGAAGCAGGTTGTAGTGTCTTACAGATTAAAAACTGTTGCCTACTTGATAATTGTACGTCTTAACCAAAAAACTTTGATAGGCATTTTAAGGTAAACGGTTGCTCTTACGCTTATGAACTAAGAGTATATTATGTTTGTGCTTTTTAATTCTCTTTCAGATAATAATTTAATAAAGTTTAACAGATAACGAAGTTAGAGCTAAAAACAGTTTTGAAAGATAGGTAAAGTGCCCCTTATAGTCATGTATAATTTATGATTTTTTTTATTTTAGTGTAGTACATAATAGTAACAAAAAAATAAAAATAAAAAATTGTACTTCAAGGCCCTATAACTTCTTACTGAAGGGACTTTGTACTAAGGTATATTAAGTTTAATCGATTTATTATAACGTAAGGACTCTATGACTAATCGGTGTCCCATTCTTTTTGGGACACCCTGTATATTATTAATTAATTCTGTTAACCTTTTCAACCCATCGTCATCTAGTAGCTTCAGCATTTTTGTTTGAATTTCGTCAGGGGCCATCGCTTTCCCTGTTTTTTATAACTGTAGATATATCTTACCTAACTTCATCTGTCTGAATGTCTGGTCCTTCATCGTTATTGCGTGTTTCAAATTCGAGGGGTCTGTTGTCATTGAAGACGTTTTGAAGATAATTTTGCCAAGTCAACATTTTTCGCTCGGGATCTACGATTATTTTGTTATTTCATCTACTAATATATTATTTGCATATCGTTTCTCCCATGTTCCTGCCATTTCTTTAACTTTTTGTATAGGTTGAAGTTATCATGTTTTTCTTGCAAAGTTTCTATCTCTTGACATTTTCTCCTAAGCCATGTTTTCTTAGCAAACTTTTATCTTTCTTGTTATTTCTTTCTGTATTCCACCATATCATCGTGAGCTAAACCCTATAGAATTGACTTGGGAGCAAATAAAAAATGGAGTGGCTCGCAAAAATTCCACTTTTAAACTGGCAGAAGACATTTGGAAACGGTGTTCATGTTGAAAAAATGTGTGACTTGGACACACGTGTTGAATGCATAGTGGAACCACTTATTATCAACATAATAAAACAAATAGCAAGAAACCTTTTAAGTATTTGTGCATGTACCTGAACACATTAAGGCCTAGGAACCAAAATCCAAAATATCAGTATTGAAATTTATATTTACCTTGAAACAAATCTTTAGCTCCGGCTATTTGTTTCGTCATTTATTCATCTATTCCGGGCCAGCCTGTATATATTTACTCGAGTTATAATTTGCTGTATTTTAATGATACCAAACTTGCTTCGCGCGAGCTCTCTGATTTCGGTTTTTCCAAAATAATTCGTTATCAGTATGCGCCAGCCGCAGTGGTCCTTTTTCTGTCCGCGACCTCATTTTACCTTTCGCTTTTGGTTGGAGCAACTCGTTCCAAGAAGGCATCTTGTGTGCTATATTGCACCTCAATTATTTAATTTTGTTTGTGAGCTGATGACTGAAATCAGGTATGTTTGCGCTACTTTGTTTGATATTCAAGTTTAGTAATTTTTATTTTCTTATTAGCTCTTAAATACCGCTCTTAAACGCCGTTTTTTAAACGACTTCTTATTTGGATCTCCTGATTGACGTTACTTTTGATGTTATAATTGACACCGTAATTAATAACTTGGACCCGCAACTCCTTTCTGGAATGTCATCTTGAGCTTGCCAGTTTGTAACAATGAGCATTCGTTCCATTATCAAATTCGGCCAGGAGGTTGGTGCTGCTGTTGGCCTGGAACGCTAAGATAATCCTGGACCAATTCATCGCCTGCATGCGACGTTTTTTTTGTCACAATCCAGATTAGTCTTATTTCAACGTTTGTTGATAACCCCGTCCGCCCATGAATTGCTGGCTGAATCGATTCCAGCGACGCTTCACCACAACTACCAAATTTGCAATTTACAAATTTAATCTACGTTAAAACATAATGTATTACCTAATTGTTCATAAATCTACGCTTTACAAATTTAAAATGCAATGTATTAATTGTTCACGAATTTACGATTCACAAATTTAACTTATTAATAAATGCTCATTTGAATACTTATTAAGAATTTTGTAAAAAGTGCCCCCACGCCATTTTATTATCATTACCGAGATAACGGTTAAAACATATGACAGTGGTAAGCTTACTCCTTCATTGAGTTGTGATCATATTCAATCCAAGAGCGCAAAAGAGGTTCACATATTTTTTGCTGTGCATGCTGCATTTTCAGCATAAGTAATATACTGTATTCAAACATTTTAATACTGTGACAAACAATTTAAGGATTTAATACCGATGTTGCAAGTAACTATTAATTGTTAATTTAATAAACTTAATTGTTGCTATAATTCTATTTCTCGAAATCTGTGATTTCTGGGGCCCTGTTTTTTATTATTAAAAGAGCTTGCAGCAGTACAGCTGATGATAAGAATCTGCGATCCAAGGCCACCGAGATTGAGTTAGCTAGGTCATTGCGGTGAGTACAAACATTTCAGAGCTACCGTGGTGTATAAATGATAAGGGGGTTGATCTGCGATTATAGTACCATTGATTATTATTAGTAATCGATCGCAGGTTGGCTTCTTTATTGTTTCAACCTTATACTAGTATTTAAATGTGTTTTCTAGTTTTCATGTTGTTCTTAGTATGCATAATACACCTAGTCTTAAATATAAGCCTGCATATGTTTAATGTCTACTGATGTATGTCCTAGTTTTGAAAAAATACTAACCTTAAAATAATGTCGACCCATCTTTACCATGACTTGTTTGGTCCTACCCGAAAAAGAAAGTTTCGCGACGCCACTGGTAGTGTATGATTTATTGTGCAAAAATGAGTTAAAACGTATGTGGACATCACACTCCTAATGATTTATTGTTAACAACTAGAGGAATAAATTATACAATATAAATATATGCTGTGTTCATATAGAATTATTTTTAAATTGCGGATGTCTAATTTACCTGTGGTGTTCCAAAAATAATATCTATATATATACATATAAGTTTTTTGTTGCTAATTTTAAATAGATTGTTAGTACTACTCGCTCTATGTCTTTGTATTTTTATAAGCAACGAATCAATTAATTAAGAGATAGAAAGTGAAATAACAAACAAAGATCCCTTTAGTAAAAATTGCTAAAATAATGTTAACTGTTACAAAGCTCTGCTGAAACAAGGTAATGCCTTACAGTCAAACAAGTATTTCTGAATTTTTCAGAAATAGACCTGTCATCCCAGTTTTTAGTCAATGTACATTTCTAGTAAATTAGTTATTTTATCATTTATCTCAAACTCATAGAAACCCCTTTATACACATAAAACTCAAGACTTTTATTTTATCTAAAACACTGTCAAACTATGCCAAATTCGAGATTTGCTAGTTAAGTTTTGTGTCAGTCTGTGTCAAATAACACACAACACCTAACCTACTAACCTCTAATTTGACATAGACTGACAATCCACAGTATTGCGAATCGTATAAAACGAATCACAGGCGACTCTAATTATAAATTTATCTGATCACTCGGTTGTCCCAAGTTGTCACTATAATTTGTCAAGGCTATCAATAAAAAAATATGTTTTTAGGTATCTATTGAGTTGTTGGCTAAGATTTTGTATGGCATGCGTGTGTTATTCAAAATAATTCACTTGAGAAAAATACCCTCTCGGCCAGTCGGTCTCGAGGTTTCAACTTTTTTCTCGTTGATTATTTGTAATATATAACCCTTATACCGTAATAACTATTATCAGCTTTTTAATATTGGGAAGATTAGAAAATAAAATTGCTTTGTTTAAACAATTTTCCTTGTGGCTGGAATAAGGTATATAATTAAAAATAGCTAACGAATTCACAAATATGCTGAAAATCTAGCAAACATGTTATTATTTTAAGTAAATTAAACGTATTCTACTGTACATGTAAAATTTATTTTTCCAACAGATCAACTACACGAGATATATCTGAGAGCACAAAAAACTATGTATAAATGAGCCTGCACTAAATTTTAGCCGTGTCATTATTTTGTAATGCTGCTATACCTATATAACACGAATGAATAATTTTCAACTCAACGTACCTTAACAATATTTTTACAACTTAGGAAGTTATTGTTCTAGCAGCGGCTAATTTTTTAAAATAGTTGCAGCGTCACAAAGATCCACAGAACAAAAATAATATCCCCGCAGTTCCATTTTAGTGGACTAAGGCAAGTTTTCGAACCACCCTGTATTCAGGCACCAGGACTTGCCATTTCACTGCAACCTCCTGCAGCATCCCCGTCATTAACGTTGAGCTTCTCCCGGATGGGGAAATGGGAAAGGAACATTCTAACGCGATCTGTAGCTATCGCGAGGGGGTGACAAAGGCGAGGGGTGCCGAGCGCAGTCGCGTGCTATGACAGAAGTTAAACACGGGGTAGCAAAGTCTGATCCCGCCCATGGATGACATCCTCGTAATACACTACCCTGGTCCTGGCTCAAAATCCCTCACTTTACAATCCAACCACCGGCTAAACAAATCTAGTGATTTGGCGGTGCTCTCTCCATTAACTGCCCGTTCTGCACTGCATCAGTTCGTATTAAATAACGTGTTCATTGTTTTAATACTTAACATAAAAAAATTGGTTATTGCTGAAAAACAATAACAAAAAATATGTGTTAGTGCTATCAACGCTATAATATAACTCCGTTACGTCTATATTTTTTTAAATGCATGTATTTAAATTTTGAAAGTCGACATGAACTTAAATAACTGAAAATGTGCCATATGAAAAGAATCCTTACCGTGCAGTATTAAAAATCCTCGTGTATTGTCACGAATTTCCACAAATTTAAACAAAGTCAAACACTTTGTACCACAAAAATTGTGCGAATTAATGCACATAGTGTACCGCACCCGTACCTACTGCAAGCGGAATGAATTTATCGACGGCGGCCATGGAGCAGTCGACTGCGATTCTGCCATCCCTTCATCAGTCCTGCTCATCGCCTACTGAGAATCTGCATCTGCATAACGGTAAGTTTTTGGAAGTTTATATAAACATTTGATATTAGTGAAGTTTTAAAAATGCAAAAATATTAGTTTTTGCACGAGAACATCCGCAATTTAGTATTTCATACTGGGTGTTCAGAAATTAAAATAAACAAGATGCTTAGTATATTATTATACACCCACAGATATTTTCTATAAGTGCTATGGACATTCGGAGATACGCACCAAATTTGATTTTATAATAATTCAGTGTAGTAATGACGTTTGGCACCAAGTTCTAATAGTAAATTAATAAGACAACGGTAAATCACCACTATATGATTTTATTAACATTTACTTTTCAAGTAACTGTTTTATGTGTTGAAATTACTTAACCGAATAAAATCTTTTGTATATAAAAAAAGTTTTTCATTTGCTTTGTTGTTAAGTCAGTTTTCTCGAAAGCTGTTCAGTTTATTAAAATCAACTAAATCGCCGTATTTGAGCAGAAATAAATTCCTTGCAATAATTTATAATAATTGATTGTTGAGAAAAAAGTTATTTATTTAAAATGTAATTTCAAATGTCATAGCTGACGCTCCCTATACGAACATAAAATGAAATAATAATATTAAAAGGTTAAATTATAGAGAAATTAGGTACTTCTACTTTCGCTACTATAAAAGTTTTTGTTCTTGCTACATTTTAACATTATGTTAGGGACGTAAAAACTTTATTTTGTTTTGTCCTTAGTGGTAATTCCTTAAGCATTGTGGTATTATGAACCAAATTGTTCGTATTAAGCATAATTAATTATTATAATTATCATATTTGTTTATTTCGAAATATATTGACATAACTATAGTTGTGTATATTAAATATGTAGAATCATTAACAAATATACATAGCATAGGTGCCTACTGATAATTTAAAATCTTTAATTTTGATAAATTTTAACATCTACAATAACGAGAAAATTTCGTCAGTGGTTTATAAAGAACAAAATATCGCAAACTTTACAGTGGTTGTAGAGGAAAATCATCCATTCATCGTTTGTTAAAGATAAAACCGGAAAGCAGTTTTATAAACTGTAGCAAACTTCTCAAATGTTTATAATTAATATAAAAAATTACTTCATTCCTTGATTTGCATTTTGTAGTTCAATTGAACACTGCAATTTTTCATTCTTCAATTTCCTAAGAACATTTATTAGGTACTCTGTTCAGTAGCATACGTGTATTAATCCTTAAGTGGGCAGGTGGAATTATAACACCTGGTGCGTTGATCTTTTTATGTCTTACTAATACATTATTCGCCGTTTATATCCGTAATACGGAATATATAAACGAGTCCATAACAACCAGCGCGTTATGAATCATAATACCCCCTCACGCGGACATTATAATCATAACGTCTGCTTTATCGTTAGCGTAAAATTTCTGATCAATCATGCTGCTTCTCGATGGGTCGATGCGTATACAGCAATGGTTGATCATCCAATACAAGCTTTCTGGTTCATTATTTAGATTATTAAGAATCCCTACTAAGATATAAAATGTTGAATACACCACGGCCATTACTTGAGGTTTATAGCCCTCGGGCATAAACATCTTCACAATGCCCTTAGTTAAAATAAGTTGTTATTATATTGTTTTACCATTCAGGGTATTCATGAAAGCTGGAAATATTTATTCAAAAACGAATCTAGACTTCAAAACGAAGAAAGAGTTCCTATAAACGTATGCCCTGAAATGATTCGTTTACGAAAAATACTCCATTAAAGATTACTAACTTCATTTGGTCAGATAAAGAAGTTGGTTGACTGTTCATAAAAGTCGAAGACCATTGTTCTTAATGATTCTGGACCGAAAGTTTTAGTATTAAAATTTTACCAAATTGTTATGAAGAGATTTCTATTTAAATTATTTTTAAGTACAAAAGATGTTTAAAATTATTTCCATTAGTTGTAACGCAAGCTTGTAATTTCCTTTGCATTGATTGACGAACATGCACAAAATGTCCTGCAGTCACACGTACCGGGAGATCGAGAAAGGTTGTCCGAAAAAAACTACTTTCTACAGCGAGTATATCAATATTTACATCCTCCAACTGTCATCATAGACATCTGCTGTCATGTATGAAATGAATTTAGCAATTTATGGTAGATTCAAAATAGGAAAACCATTATGACAATAAGAAGTTATTTGCAATCAGTTTTAATTAAGGTTAATAATTAGAATATTAAATTTTACAAAATTAAATTATACTCTAATCAGTAATTATTACAGTTCATGTTCGAAATGAGCTCCATTATTGTTGATACAGCACTGAACTCTTCTTTTCATGCTGTTAAAAACATTTTGTAGCTGTTGCACAGTTATATTTGCAGTAGCGGCAGTAATCGCATCCTTCAGTTGCTCAAGTGTGTGCATGGGGGTCTGATAGATCGTGTTCTTTAAATGTCCAAATAGAAAATAATCCAGGGCTGTCAAATCGGGTGACCGTGGAGGAAATGCAATGATACGATCATCATAAAATTGTTGTAAATGTTGACGTGTTCGAAGGGCTGTATGTGCAGGTGCACAATCATGCTGAAAATATCCCTGACGTAACTCATCATCGTGAAGTTCATTAATAAATCTGTCTAGAATTGTGATGTAGCGGTCAGCTGTTACGGTATCTTCAAAAAACACAGGGCCAATTATGCGTCTCCTTGACATAGCAATCCAAACTCCGATCTTTATTGGATGCAGTGGAGTTTGTAAAAATTCACCAGGGTTATGAGCAGACCACATCCTGTAATTTTGTTTATTTACGTAACCGGTCAGATGAAACCACGCTTCGTCTGAAAAGAAACTTGAATCCAGCATTTCATCGTTATTTAAACTTCGGTTAAACCAATTGCAGTACTGCACACGCTTTTCATAATCAGGAGGAAGTAATTCTTGCATTACTGAAACTTTATATGAGTGTAAATGCAGTTTTCGTCTTACTGCCTTTTGACACGTTCCATAGCTTAACCCTGCAATTACAAATTAAAATAATTTTTTTATACAAAAATTTATAGGATAAAAAATACACACCTGTTTGTTGCGCTAACTGTCGTAATGGTTTTTTAGGGCTGTGTAAGATGCGTGCCTGTATATCCTCTAATGTGTCCTGAGTTAAAACGGTTGGTCTTCCAGGAGATTTTCCTGCATCAACACTACCCGTTGTTTGGAAACGATGTACGATACGGTTTACATGCCTGCTCAGATTATCGTAATCAAAGTCGACGTCAGGGAACCGATTAACGAATTCATTTACACATAAATTTCCTGAATATTTCCATTCACCATTATCCTCATTGCGTTGGCCATTGCGGAAATAAGATTCAATAATAAACGTGTTGTGTTCAAGGGTATACATAACCTAAAATTTACAAACATAATTATTACCATTTTCGATTAATTGGAAACACTGTACTTACTGTAAACTTCGTTTAACAATGGCTAATTAGTATTGAAAAATACTGTTTTGTATAATAATAACGGCGTTCAAGAAAAAAAGGAGAAGTAAAGAAACGTAAACACACAGAACAAGTGAGAACATCTGTCAACAGGAGTGTGGCTAATACCACACTAGAAAGAAATATTGATAACTACTTGGAAGGTAGTTTTTTTGGACAACCTTTCTCGATCTCCCGGTATTTCGGCACATACATATTTCTTCGATACGCTAATGAAATCAGTTACGAGGTATTAGATACTTGATAACACCTAAACGAAGCATTTTCGAAGACGTGCTCATTTGAATCCTTTTTTTGTTTTTGAGTCTAGAATCGTTTCGAAAAAAAATGTCTCGACTTTCATGAACGTATAAGCTATCACTCTGGAACTATTAAAACTAGACAAATTAATATATTTTAGAAAAAGTGGTAATTTTGAATTACATGTAATAGGTACCAGTAAGGAAAGGGCTTTATTGCAGAATGGGTATAAAATTATATGCATTTTGCAATGGTCATTCCCGCACGCGTGTAACATACTATTCTTTTTAGGACGGTTTCGCATGCTGCAAGTAATTTAGTTTTTCAATTTGTCAAAAGAATTTGACATTTGTCATTTTAGCCAATTATGATATGATTACTACAGTGCTGAAAGTGGGAAATTTCTGCACTCATTTGAGTACCGAAAGTGAGTACTTTCTTCACCGGAGTAAGAAAGGTGCTTTTTTAACATAGTCAGATAGTATGGCAACCTTTATCACACAACAAATAAAAAATAACTAGTAGGACTCATTGCAAAATATTTTGCAAGTTACAAAACTTCTTTGAAGACAATGTTTAACGAGTGTCACGATTCATTAAGTACAATTTTAATTTTTAAGTTTTTAAAACTACCCATACATGACATTGCTACATTTTATTGGCATGCGGGTTGTGGAAAATATATTTCTACTTTATCTAGAGTTTGTTCTCGCGATTTATTAATTTTCCTCGCAAATGCTAGGCGTATAGGAAACTGTCATTATAAAATGTCATCATAATGTAATACAATTATATTCACCCTGAAATATTGTTTATTCGCAACCATATATGTAATAAGATCATTACTAACTTTTAAAAAGTTGGAAAATCAGCTATTCCCAACTTGTAACTTTCCAACCGGTCGGAAAAGTGATTGCCGGTTGGAAATGAATCCATTCCCGACCGCTGTGTAGGTAGGGACAATGGAAATATCGTTGATTCATTCATGCGTGATCCATTCCCAACCGCTGAGTAGGTAGGGACACTGGGAATCTCGTTGATCCATTCATGCGCGTCACAACCTGTCGTATCATCATATAATAATTTTTCCAATTCTTGTTTAGAATAAAGTGGTTGCGAATAAAATAGTATACATACCACAGTGAAAAGTTTCATTCCTGTCTCGAGATAAAGTTCACCTCGACGCTACGCGTCTCGGTTAACTACTTAATCTCTCAACAGGAATGAAACACTTTCCACGTCGGTATGTAATATACTATTTCCATATCCAGGAGAGATAAAATTCTGTAGTTGATTTCATTGCAATGTTCTTTTTTTGGCGTTAAAATTGAGAATTTTGAGATACTGAGTCTGTTCTCAAGAGTTGATAAACTACTAGCAAATACTTCTGTAATGATGTCATCTTTGGCAATAGTTGAGATGGTGTTTCAATTGAATCCTCTTCACCTGTGATGGTGGGATATTCTCCATTCCAATTTGCAAGAGAAATGCAGAGAACTGAATTTCACTTTCTTTGGCATGCTTTCAAAATAGCTTTAAGATCTGAAAATAGTCCCATTGAAAACAGTGTATAATGCATTGCTAAATCGTTTGTTGGCGTGATCCATGTGCGACTCCCAGTTGTAAGCGCATGTGCCGATGGTTATCTTCACTGTCATAAAGAAATAGAACGAAATAAATAATTGCCATCAGAAACAATATTAACTGTTGTGTAACACTTATGAGACATATTTTCCTCGCATTATTGGAGTATTGGTTAACTCTTCAGGAATTTCGATGCTGTTATAATACACTTCTTCCAGATCTCAGTAGGAGATCTCTTATGAGTGCCCAGAACAATTATTGTTATAATTTAGAGCAGAATACTTGTAGTATGGTAGGGCCACGTCCAACAAATGACAAATGAGAAACTTTCTAAAGTAACATAAAATGAAATGGATGCCATAAAGAAGTAGAGATAGGGGAAGGCCGAAGAAAATTTGGAAAGTAGAGGCTACAAGAGAGTGAGTAAACGCAACCTAAACGAAAGGGATTGTGAGGATGGAAGAGTATGTACTAGAGGCGTCGGACAACGTCAAAAGAAGTTTCAACAATATATGTATTATATGCAAAAGCAGTGTAAGTAACCACATCCAGATAAAAAAAATAAGCACAAAAACACCTTACTACATTTGGATAATACCGATTTTCTTAAAAATTTACTGTCACTTTAGATCTACTTTGACGTTTGTCTCGCATTTCAGGAGGCCGTTGATTTTAAATAAACATTATATAGTCTGTTTTTTGCTTTATGATTCAGAGCAGGCTTTGCTTTTGCATTTTTGTAACAGTGTAGGTAGTTGGTTACAAAGAAAAAACACTAGTAATGTCAAAAACTTATTACAACTGTCAATGTGTTATCTTATAAGCACTATTATACCGGGTGGCCATAAATATCTGAGATCCCGGTAGCCATGGAATTAGCTACTTATAAATGTTGGGTTAGTACTATATTTCAATTACAATAAGTATTGGTACCTATGTAATGTAATAAAATGCAATAAGAAGAGGGGAATGTGCCCTGGATTCTGCAGTTTAGCCTACGACTCGATGATAAAAATCTCCTGTTCTAACTCCATTACTTATTGCAATCTGTAATAATTTTTGACAGATAAGAATTTTAGTTGTGATGACATTTAGTTTAGTTGGATTCATCAGTTTAATAAAGCGGTGTTGATTCCAAAGGTAATGTGATATCAGATATTTATGGCCACCCGTACATAAGGAAAGCTAGAATTATTACTGAACCACTGACATTAAATAAGGTATTGCTTTATTTTAAGAAATTTTATTTAAACATGGTTGTTATCTAACTATACAGAAACGCCATAAAATTTCTATATATGTTCTAATGTAAAATAGTAAATTATGCAATGAGGGAGAGAAATGCGTTATTTTGCTGAGGTACAATTTCTGACTCGAGGGCGAAGCCCGAGAGGCAGAAATTGCACTGAAGCAAAATAGCTTCTCTCCGAGACAGATAATATTAAAATAGCCATGGGATAAGTTAAACAAGATGTCAAAAGGGAATTTTAAACTTAAAAAAATTGACAGTTTTATGTCAACAAAAAGTATGCTACAGATTAGGCAACTTTGACTGTTTTCAATGGCTCCCGCAATCAAGTTTATTTTTGATCTCCTAGTACTATCTAGAAAGTAGTCGTAATAAAAATATGAGAACTTTAAAACATGTATGTGTTAATTAGAAGCTTGGTGGAGTAGTGGTTAAGAGCGCCGGAGGTTGGGTTCGAACCTAGGCGGTGGCACTGTCAGTCGATATCAAATTCCAGGTTAGCAGGTTAGGTTTTCCGTCAGTCTGACACAAACTGACGCAAAACCTAACCTCGAATTTGACACAGATACACTTTAGTACTACCAAACGGATAACAAGGATCAGCATTTTTAAAGCAATAATTTTGGGACAATTCTTTAATAAAACCAGAATGGTTTTTGTTCTTGTTCAGTATATGTATACGACACACAGTCACATTTTATTTAGTTATTTCTAAAGCCTCGGGGGGGGGGGGGGGGGGGTGGACAATCCAGCATCCACATCACTCCCATCAGTACCTACGCCACTGAAATAGAGGCCCCATTTTATTTACAGTATTTTGACTTCGAATTTGTAATCAATGGCTTAAAGGCCTAAGTATCAATTTTTATCAACACCTGATAATTTTTCCAAAATGGCCGTCATATTGAATCCGCCATTTTATTCACAATAATTTTAATTTCGTATTTGTAATCAACGATCTAAAAGCTCCCTGTATACCAATTTATGCTTGAATCTAAATTGATCTGAGGTTTTGACCAGCGTTTCGGGATTGGAACCCACTGTGCAGTCCCGTTTGTTTGTTTACGCACATCCCTCACCCCGCACAGCCCGCAACTCTACATATTCAAAATCAAAGTACGTAAATCTATACGTTTTCCAATTTTTAGCTTTATACTTTGTTTTAAGAAATTTTAACTGATATAGGGATGTTTTTCCTGAACTAAACACTATTTTCGGGAACAAGAAATTTTAGCGAAAGCATCCATTACTCTATCTTAGGTTCTTCTCTTTCTTTAGAAGCCAGTCCGGAGCCCCTAAAACTCATAGATTCAGAGCTTCCAGAAACTCGCATTCCTTACCATTGACCACGTCGGGCTTGGCCGGTTTGAATTTAACACCTACAATTTCGACCTTCGAATGCTTGGTGGCCTATCGCTTCTATCACCTGGACCAGTTGCGTCAGCTCCCGTAGCGTGCAGAAGGAGCACAACAAGGAGTCTAGAGTCAGGTTTTGTGATCCTTTTTAAGTTTCGATATCGAATCCTGAGAACAGTAAACCGATGTAGAGGCTTCACCCGATTGCTAACCGATTTAGTCAGAATTTCTTCTTCGTTTCCTTTTTGTCAGAAGGGTCGAAGATACTAGTGGATTTATAAAAAAACACTTTACCCTCTCATATAAACAATTAATTATGGTGGTAATTTTAAAACGTCACAATTGAATAAAAATATTTATACAGAACTCACATATTATAGAGGCATAATTATAAAGCATTATTTCGGGAACACCTTGCACCTATTTAAAAATAATACATGTTAACTTGTAGAAAATGTACGTATATTGGTTTTCACCTTCCTAAGCAAATCATTTCCGGCATTCCGGCCTCAGTTTTTCATCAATAATCGTAAAATTCACTACACGACATATTAAAATGAAATATTGGTTTTTAGCAATAGTCGGTAAGTGTAGGTGTTAATAATGGTTGGTTTTGATGCATTATCTCGACTAAAGACATTAAGTTTGGGTGGCCGCTAAAGCTTTAAACATTTCTCGCAATTGCACTATGCAACGTGGGGAAGTCTCAATTACAACCCTACTCAGAAGAGCAATAGAAAAATATGGTTTTTATTTAATTAAAATGTAGTATAAGTAACACAGAAAAAGTTAATTTAATAGAATTTATCAAAATTAAGTGGCGTTGAGAAGAATTTGGTATACAGTATCGGAGTTTCTTGGAAATGATCTGTCTGTACTTTTAGACTAATGCTTTTATCCAAGATTTTTCCCGACGAGTCAGGAACTACTTAAACAATCTGTTGGAGTGACGTTACGTTTTGCGAATGTTTACTTAAATAAACTGTCAGAAATAATTGCATGTTTTTGGTTTTTTGAAAATATAATTTCTAAATGTAAAAAAATGGAAACACCAACATTAATATCGTGCTCGTCTTTTTATTGATTTTAGACATTGTGATTACGGCGTTTAAAAAAATCTGGTGTGATACACGCACACAACTTCATTTTACATTGATCTTATAATTAGCCAAAAAATTAATTTTTAATTTTTAAGCATTTGTAAATTTTTTTTCAAAAATTACAAATTCTACAAAAACCGTACAAAATAGAGAGTTAGTTGAAAAGAAAAATTTTCTCCAAAATGTTAAGCCTAATTAAAAAACTAATAATATACCGGGTGTTCTATTTAAATTAGGAGTAGGTAAATAAAAAAAGAAAACAGCAAAAGAAACCCATTTTATCCGCAAACGTCACAAAAGTGACAACTTATTTGTCTTTATTGACAAGGTAAAAGTGTCACTTTATCTGCCTATAAGCAGACAAAATAGCGACTTTTGCGTACTTTATCTGCCTAAGCACACAAAATGATTGCTCTCTTTCTTTCTTTCTATGTTTGTTCGCCATCTCCTCCGAAGATACTGGACCGATTAAATTGTATGATGGCTTAAAATTTTGCTAATTTTTAGACTTAGATCGTAGGCCGGTTTTTATTTTCAAAAAAGTACGAAAAAGTTTTAATTTAAATAAACCTTTAAGCAGCGGATCGGAGCATCTGTCGCCGTGGGTTATGGTGGGACAGCTGCTGTGGCCGTGTGCTATTAGCACGGGTGATTCAGTATGTTCATATATCATTACAGTTGCGCGTTATCTGAACAACAGAGGTTGGCGCAGGGGTACAGTGCTCGCCTGAAATTTACCTGAATACGTTTGCGGATAAAATAGTATATGTTATTCGGAGTAAAAGTGACTTTATGTGGCTTAGCTGAATTATTTGCCTCACTAACGTTCGGCTAAATAAACTTCAGCTTCGCCACATAAAGTATCACTTTTACTCCTAATAACATAATCTACTATTAGAGGTATTCAACTGGAAAATCACCTATCTCACATCAATACACATTAAAAATGTTATAAAAATGTAAAGTTTGAGGAAACTCGTTAGAGCCGTTTTTGAAAAAATAGTAACACCATACTTCCGGTTATGCGATTTTCTTTAAAAGCTTGCTGTCGCATCTAGATATTAGATACACAAAACTTATATGTGAAGTCTCAATGTCATATCTCTTTTCGTTTTTGAGATATTCTGTTCACAGACAGACTGACTGACAGACAACTTAATTTCAAATGTTTGGGGTAAATCCAGTACTTCCTTTATTGTAAAAGGAAGTAAAAAGTCACACTGATGGTTACCTAATTATTACAGTAAAACCACGACTATGATCCGATGGCATGGAAAAGACGTATTTACAAACTAAAAAATGAGTGCTTCCATATTTTTGTCCGTAATTGTACCTATGCATAATTTTTGTTTGTTTGTTAATGGATAAGGTCTAGGCAAGCAGAGTACCAGGTACCTTAGACACCGACTGCTTTGGTCATACGGTCAAAGTCCTACTTAGAATTTTGCCGAGACTAAGGAGTTTCAACCCTAGCAAGAGATCTTTTACATGCTACACAATACACATCGTAGTTACATGGAACCCATGGCTTTACATCACTGAATGATGGCATTTTGTAGAGGCTTTCATCTGCATTTTTTTATTTTTGAAAACCTCACCGGGCCCGGGAATCGAGCTCTCGATCCTTAGATCAGTAGTCAGGATGCTTACCACTGAGCTACCGACCCCGGTTATATGCATAATTCATTCACAATGTTTCTTTCTTCGAACAGGCTATGTTAGGATGACATTTTTGTTGGTACACAATACACATGCAAAATAACTACACATGCCAAATTGAATTGTTTTTGCAATTTGTGGTTATGATTTTTTAAGGCTTGCACTGTTGTCTGTTAATTTTTTTCTTCTGTAGAATTTTTGGCATTTTGAAATTAAAATTGCAACGTCAATAAAGCAGTTGTAAAAAATGTCATAGTTTTTTTCCTGTCACAATTTAACTTCTATCACAATCCCTGCATGCAACCTAATGACAGCTTACTGGCAGGAGGGAACATTGTAAATGGATTATTCTAACAACAATAAAAATATATAAAAGGCTTGATTATGAGGCAAATGTGAAACTGAAGTGGAAATTTGAGATTTGTTCTATCAACGCACTTAAAACTTATGAAAACAACCATTAGGCGAGCTTATCGCATACTAAAAGAACCTGTCTTTTAGTACCGCAGACTCGAACAAGCGCATTTTCTTTCAAATGTCAAAACCGCAGCAATGCAATTAATTTATAACTAATGAAACTCACTGAAATATAATTATAATGCTAGCATAAAGTGTACTTTGTAACTATGCATTTTTAGAAAATCAGGTATAAAACTACGATGATAATTGATGACCATTAACTGGTAGTGTTTTATTATTTTCTTAGCTGATTGTAAAACTTTTGTATATAATAATTTTTCTTCCCCGTAATTCAAAGCATTGCCATGTTCCTAACAGAGTCATTTGAATATATGAAAAAGTACTAATTTATCCAGTTTAACACAAAAACATTCGTTATTAAAAGTATAAACTAGTGAAAATATACCTTTCTACAACAACCTCTTTTCCATGCAAAATGAACCGACGCTCCCCTAATCGCACCCCTTCGCTCCCAAAAAATAGCACTTGTAACAGACAGTGTAAGTTCTCTGTCAAATTACGCATTGGTGGAGTGGTCCCTGATGCTAAAGAGTATCGAGTTTATGAAATCAATTCCAGTCAAACTGACATTAGAGTATTAATCAAGTGTGCTTGATTATCATGTGAATGGGACAGGTCTGGTCCCATATGTCAGCTCGTGGGGCCCCGATGGTGTTTGTGATGCGCCCTCGGCTTCCTACCAGCCTGGATTAAGTGGGATACAATGTGCAATTAGCATTACCTACTCGTTTAAATTCAATTTTGCTCGTCGTGGACAGGGCGAAGAGAATAACTTTTTGCTTATTCTGTAGCCAAGTATCTATATATGTTTATATTCTAAGTATATTAAATGTATATTAGGTAATGCACTCCATAACTACAAAAATGACGTATACGCTTGCTTAGCAATTACTGAAATAAGTAAGTGCAACATATTAGATATATGCCTAAACATGTAACAGAATAATGACAAATAGCGACGTCACGATACATTAACAGTGTAAAACAACAAAAACTAACAATAAACCACTAGTATACCAAATTTTAGTCAACATCTTCTGTGGTAGGTAGTAAACACAGAAAATTACGGTTATGCCAAGCTGCAAGTACTAAATAAGAAATTGACTGAAATACTCACAAAGGAAGACTATCACAATGTATCGCCAATGTTGGTAAAGTTCACGCTTGAAACCTATAGAGATATGAGGATCTTACAAATGAGAAAAGTGATAACTAATGTAATGTAAGAGCAGAAAGAAACGTTCTATCGCAAAAAATGTGCGAAAAAGCTAGAAAACATAGTACCTAACTCCCCGTTCCATTGGAAAATGAGGTTGAGCAAGAAAAACTGAAGGGTACTGATATGTTATTGAAAACGACTTATGGAAAAGATGAAAATAAACCAGGTAATTGGAAAAATTTACCGCAACTAGTTTGGTATAAACAACTCCTAGATGGTTTATATATGCAAATAATGAAAACAAAGATGAAAATGATAATGTGGATGTTAGATATAGAGAAAAGCGAGACTGCGAAGAAGAAGATGAACGATTAAAAGTATAAATTGTATTTAAGTTAGCAATATTTTATTGATGTTGAAATGCAATTTCTTCGTTTTAGGTTAAGATTATATTTTTTCGCTTATTATAGACTTAAATGATATAAGATTGGCAGTTTTACCTAATGCTTTATTTAAAACGTATTTTTGTGTCGACATAATATTACGTCATTTAGCCTTTTTTAAATTTATATTCTGTGTTAAACAATCGCTTTTTGAGTTGTTGCTGAATCAATTCTGTAAAAAGTAAGGAATTGATCAAAACTGTGGTAGTAGCAGAAAATCTTGAATTTTCCTTAATGTGTTTTTATAAAAAACTGCATATTGCAATGGAGCTCCTCAGTTATTTGATAAATATATTCCAGCAAAATTCTATTACAAAGAGGTAACATCGACACTACTTCGGTCGGTAGCTCAGTGGGTAGAGTGAGAAACTTACAATAAGCAAGTCCTTAGTTCGAATCGATACTGCGCCGGGTAGCTATTCGACGTTCTGATACAATTAACGTCGTTCTGATCTGAAGACTAGTCAATCAGATAGAGTAACAGAACCACACACAAATGTATACACACACGTGCTCGACTACCCGAAAATCCAGAAGTAATATCAATGAAACTATGGATGTTTTGTTTGTGTTACAAATCTCTCTGTGTTACGTATGCAATAATTTAGACAACTTTACCAGTATTTGCAGATTCACTATAAGAGGGATATACCTTTTTAAATTAAATACTTTACAGGAGTGGGAAGAAAAACATCGACAGCTACTTCTGCAAAGTTCTATTATACAGATACATTCAAAATAATAAGTGGGTAGTATATGAAATGTTCACCATAGCGATAGTCGATTTATATAATTAGAGTAAGTTTTTCAGATATTCAAATGTCAAGTGGCACGAATTGTTTAATAAAGTTGTAACTAAACTAAAACGGGTAGTTTTAGTAAGAAAGCAACAACATTTGGCAATCGTGACAGGAACAACAACAGCAGTTATGATGCTAGCCTACAGCTCACCTTCAATTTAACCCCAACAGGAACAACGATGGGCCTAAAACTAACTGAATGCGGATAAATCGGTATAACCGTGATAAAAATATCTAACCAGATTATGTTCTAACAAGAGCAGCTGAAGTGGAAACACAATTCTATAATAGTTATTTAGGTATTAAGGGCATAGTCAATAGATTATAGCGCGAGGGAATGTTTATAAAGAGCGACGCGAAGCTGAGAGCTTTAAATTTCTCGAGGGCTATAATCGTAATTATGCACGGGGTACATACGTTTTATTTTATTTTGAGCAAAATTCAAGAATTCAGTATTTTCGTTGTGCTGGAGCTTTGAATTTTTGGTGTGCTATGGTTTCTATGCAAATTGTTGGTGTTGCTATACTACATTTTTGGCGTTTGTTATACTGCTTAGTAACTTTATAGGCCCCAGGGCCATAAAAGCCATATTACGCTCGCTATTGAGGTCCAATAAACAGAATTATGGTTCCAAAATTAAATAATATATCAAACAGGACTACTACTGGGTGATTACAGCAAGGTCATATTTATAATCGTATTTACATATATTTCAATATGTCTAGCTCTAAGCGAAAAGCAGTTTATGTAAATCAATCGTGTGCAGTATACCGTAATTTGACCATTTTTTTGCAAGGACAGATCCCTATAATAAAAATTTGCTAATTATTGGAATAATAACAATTTCGCATGGCAGTAAATAAATTAATTGGAATTTAGATTTACGTAACAAGTTCAGATGATTACTAAGCTTTAAAACTTGGAAATTTTTAAAATTTTGGCCTTTCCTCAGCAAAATGCCAGTTGTGAGAGGGTTTTTAGCAATGTAAGTAACGTAAAAACAAATTATCAAGAACTACAGTTGGTGTTTGTTTAATAATTAAAGAATGTATTGCACATTATGAAAACTGGAAGTGATATTGTCTCGGATATAATTTATATTGTAAAAATGGAGAGTAGGAACTCGATATAATTATATTTTTGAAAGAATGAAAATAATGACTGTGGTGCGACCTTTTTTATAATTATACATATTCAGTAGCATAAGGTTTATTATCGCCTATTTTATATATTACGAACGTATTCGTGCCATACTCAATATGTATGTATTACAGCTAAATTTAGTAGCTAGTTTGTATAGATAATAAGCCAATTTGTTTTTGAGCGTATTTTTCTAACGATTCAGCAAAACGGGAATATGAAATCAGTAGGGCGAAACAATTGGGTGCGCACCACCGAAAACATTTTGGCAGACCTCGTGACTATGTTGTGCATCAACCAGTAATTACAGAATTTATAATTTTTCGGTCATTTCGGTTAACAGTTAATCATTCTAACCTGACCAATTATTGATAACAAACTTCTAAATAAAATAATAAATACAAAAATATATTAATAAAATGCATTAACGTTATCCCCAAACGTATGACTTTTATAACAAAACAAACTCAATTATGCAAGTGCAGTTAAGCCCCTCCCAAAATCAAATCACTGGTATTAGTATTAACAATGAAAATTTCAATATCAAATCAACCCTTCAAAGCGCAAATTCATGCCATATGCAAAGTGCAGCAATGCGTTCCTGATAGGAACCCCGTCACAACTCGCGCCCTCCAAAGCAGGAAAGAAAACCAATTTTTCTGGCGCGCGAGCAAGAAAGGACGTGCCTGCGGATTACGGGGTGTCTCAATTTAATGGCAGTGTATTAATTTGTGTTATCCGGGGATAAAGTGGTGGCATTATGCACGGAGATGTGGGGTTGGGGATGCGATTCACAGCCCTATTATGCTTGCGAAGCCGAAAGGGATCCGCCAAATATTATACCATGTGGTCAAGGAAATTAAAGATCTATTAGCGTTGAAGTAGGATTGCACGCTGCTTTTGCTTCATGCGTTGTTGATTTAGTTGATTGTATCGGTTTCTGCGTGTTAAGGGTTTATTGTTGGCAAGATCAGGAAAGGTTATTGATAGGATATGAGTTGTCTGACAATTTTTATGATAAAAATGTGCCGAAACTAATACAAATTAATTTATACTAGTATTTTGTTTATATTTAATAGTCGAGAGGCGTTCGACTTAGTTTATATCATTACTTTCGATTAATTAATAGTACTTATCAGAATTAGTTTCTGCTGTTGTTCGGTATTATCTGTCAATTTCCTAACTGCTTTGGTGGTACTTTATTTATGTAATTGAATAACGAAAATAGTAAAGTGAAAATACTGTATTGAATATACGAGGGTCACTCTATATATTGTGAGATACAAAGTAACTATTAAAAATAATTCACTTTTTCTTTTATTTTTGTTCAAAATAGTTCCCTTCAAAGTAAAAACATTTTTGTAATATTCGCTTCCACTCTCCAAAGGCAAAATGCCCGTCACTTGGTTTTAATGTGTTTAAAAACTGCATAACCTCAGTTTCAATCTCCCCTACAGAATTAAAAGGGCGCCCCCTTAAATGTTTTTTCAATTTAAAGAAAAACCAGAAAGCACACATCGCTTCCGGAGAATAGGGTGGATGTGGAATCACCTTGACTTGATTTTCTTTCAAGTAATCTACTGTTAATTTTGGGGTATGGGAAGAAGCGTTATCATGATGTAAGAATACACTTTTACCCTAAGTTCCTCTAGCACTTGAGGAAGGCAGACAGTAGTGTAGCAGTTTGCTGTTACTGTCGTCTGATGTTTTAGCCTAACAGCCTTTACCAATCCCGTGTTCCTGAAGAATACACACAGCTTACTCTCCTGACGAGTTGGACAGTCGTAAAATGGAATATAGGTTTCGTCACCAGTAACAATTTTAGAAATAATACGTTGCCCACCATCATTCAAAAAATTAAGGGTATCGCGGCTGATTTGCAAACGCTCGGCTTTTTGCTCGTCAGTAAGCTTATGCGGCACCCGGCGGGAAACAGCTTTCTTTAGTTTTAGTTCTTGATGTAAAATTTTTAAAACTGACTCGTATCCAATACCAAAGGACTCTTCTATCATGGCATACGTCACTTTATTGTCCTTTTCTACCATTTTCCTAACAGCTTGGATGTTTTCGGGAGTTACTGTAGTTTTTGGACGTCCTTCACGGGTGCCATTTTTAAGTGTAACACTGTCCCTTTTAAAAACCCCATGCCATCGAAACACTGTTGCTCTAGATGGACTTTCTTCTCCAACAGCGGAGTTCATTATATCCAAGCACCCAACTTCGTGCACTAGAAATCATAAAATATCATAGCGCGAAAATACTCTGGGCTAATATCCATTTTGACTGATCTTCAGAAATTGTTTTCGACGGAAAAGACATAATCTAGATTGGATTGAAGTGTTTAATAAAAGAAATAAGGGGCTTCTAAAATGTTTGGGTTTTATGTATCTTACAATATATAGAGAGACTCTCGTATATCGTCGCCATGAAATCAAAGTATAGCCGAAGGATACTGTAATTGGTTTAAATCTTGAAAATAAATGGTGTTTATTGGGCAATGTAATAGAAACGACGTAATCTTTATAACATAACCTTAAATCGTCTTGATCTGGAAAGACCAAAACTGGGAGTTAGTAGCAGATAAAGATAAATTGCAAACAGAAATATGTCATAGACTAAGATCAGACGATCAGATGATGCGGGAACATGAGAATCAGGAAAATTATATGGAATTGCCGAAACTACATGAGATGAAAGGATAATAAAAAGCTGAAAAATAATAAAAGCCTCCACCGAGCAGATCAAGTTATGGGGCGAGATGCTTCAAGAGAGAATAATTACCCTAATACGACATACATGGATACAGCAAGAAATGCCAGTGAACCTAGGCGATCATTTATAAAAGGGGCATAAAATGTAATGCAAATTATCCTGGAATAAAATCTTAACAAAACTACTAGTAAATAAATTAAACAAAACCGCAAAGTTTAAGATCTGAAAAATCAAGGTGATTTAAGACCAAACAAAAATCCTGGAAAACCTAATACACCATATCTTATGATACTGTACACCATCCTGGTGCTTTAGTGGGTAGAGTACCAAGCTTGCAACAATCAAGTCCTCTGTTCAAATCAGAGGATGGCGGAATTTTTTTGCAGTCCGCTGGATCTGCACCGATCCAGGCGACCATACGACGTTGGGATGCATTATCATCGCTCTAAAGACTGACCTGTAAGATAGAATGACGAAACTACACACAACATATATACGGATTTGACTTGGAAGTAGCCTAACTGGTCCACCTTGAGGTGTGGTTCACCCTCCATCAAAAATCTAAAATTCTTATATTACTGTGAGTAATTAACCATACAACCGCAGCTAATTCAACCGACGAGAATGACAATAAGAAAAACCAGAAACAAAGTTAGTGTAAATAACTATTTATACTTGTTAAAATGGAAATTCGGCTTAGACCGCGTAGTCTTTGTAGATAAACACGCAGCATACTCTGGCTTAATGTACCTTGCACGTTGTGAGCTCGAGCAAGGATCCATACGATGGCCATGCTTCAAGTGAAAGTCGCTCTGATGAATCAAGATGCATTGTCCTGGGAAACGTTAGTCTGTATCGGTGCACAAGCAGCAACATGGCCAAATTTACCTAAATATTCTAGTTCTCAAAATACTGAAACAACAGAGCATGGCCAGCACGTGGATTCTTGCTCGAGTTCACAAGGTGCAAGGCACATAAGTCAGAGTATGCTGCGTGTTTATCTACAAAGACTACCCGGTCTAAGCCGAAATTCACTATAAGTCATATATAAGTAACTGTTTTCCAGTTACGTGATCAAGAAAACCGCTGTCGGCAACTATATTTAATCTACTATTAGAGAAGATTGTCAGAAGTAGTTCGATCAACCGAGAAGGTCAAAGATTATATCAGTGCATATCATATACGAATGATATAGCGCTTATATCGAGAACCGTAGAATAACTCAAATTATCAAAAGCTTCTTTGACTTATCAGTAAACTTTCAACTCGCAATAAACACCGATAACACCAAATTCATGAAGAATCGAAGAAGAAAATAAGCTCAATGTTAAATTGCAATATGGTAAGGAGCTTAGTTTTCAAGAAATGCACAGTTTTGTATATCTGGGATTGAAAAGTGCTATCAACAGTGACGTGAACCAATAAATAAATAGAAGGCGAATGCTAGAAATTAGAAGTACAGTGAAAGTAAAAATGTATAAAGCAATCATGAAACCAACAGTTGCGATGTACGAGTGTGACACTTGGGCCCTACCAAAAACTATCGGGTATAAACTATGTAGATGAAAAAGGGCAATTATTGAGCGAAGAATCGGCCACTTAAGGGCAAGAAGGACTAATGCAAAACTCCAAGAATTGTCTAAGGAAGTTATTACAGCAATTTTATCAAATTTTATCATATAAGTATTAAATAGCTAGCAACGTCGTAACATAATTTGTATTCAGACAACTAGTTCAAATCGAATGCCGGAAAGGGGTCGTGGACATCAAGAGGTATATCATTTATTAATCAAATAGTATGAGCGACAATGAATTAAGCAATAAGAGAGCCAGATTCAATAATTTTCTACGTCAGGCTTGTTGAACCACACGGAGCTGGTGAGGTATGACGATAACAGGCAAAACAAGATAAAGAAAACAACTGCGGTTAGTATTGAACTCAAGGTATAGGTTTTTAAAAACGCCGTTTAGGAGATACAAATAACCTACCAAACGGGCCTCATAAGAGTGCCCAGCATGAATGTAAGCTCAAATTGAGTTTATCTCCGACGGGTTGACTATAAAGTAACAAAAGAAATGGTTCAGGGTCATTTCAATTCCCCCAACTGGAGGCAGGCTGCTATAGGGACCTTGCGTCCCTCTTCAGCCAAGAACGGGAATTATAGAAGTAGTGAGAGAAAGGAGGGGCGGAGAATGGAAGAGAGGCCAGGAAAGATGGAGAAGTACTGCCCCGGCATTCGCCTTAGAGAAGCTACTCTGTTGAAAACCTCCTAAAAACCTGGATCAGAGCAGACGACCAGGGGAGTCTACAGAGCTCGGTTAAAACTAACATTTACACTACATCTATATATGCAAAACGGAAAGACGAATTGTTGACATATCAGTCAGCCTAATAAATTTAATGCACGCACAGTAAAGGGACTATGCGAGTAAAAGGTCTGATTTAGACGAACGCATATAGAATCGATCAAGCAAAGCAATAGAGGAACTGAATAAAACATTACAATCAAGGATCAAGCAAAGCTACAAACTAATTTGGTTAGCGAGTACGGTTTGCGAAAATGCGATCTCGGGCGTAACACATTCAAGTAACACAAATTTGTAAGCTTATCGCTCTTTTCCAACATAGAACTTCGATGTAATTGTTGAATAATAATTATGAGAAATCGAAAGAATTCCATGACACACAAAAATAGAATGACAAACAGGGGGCGATGATGAGCAGTCACCCAGCTACAGTAAAGTTTATTCAAATGTAAAACAATCAATAGGAAAATGGCTGACGGTGGAATTTCGCTTATACAATATTTCAACGTTTGAAGCATCAATGAGCGCAATTCGGCAAATCCAGGAATTTCTCTTGAAAGAGCTTTTATACCAATTTCTCGGTTCTGAATTTGAACTTCATGGTACAAATTTACTAGTATGTCTTTTTTCGCCAGCTAACATAAATTAGCTTATGCTTAAAGCTTGGAGATGGTTCCATAATCGTACCAAAAAAAAATATCACAAAAAACACAAAAATACTTACGCGAACGCACAGTTCAAGTACTTAACGTCAATTATTACTCTAGCAAAGAAGCGTTTGGGTCGTTGAGCTTAACTAAACATTAGTTCGCATGCAACCAATAGAGAGCCCATTGTTATCACGATATTCCTAGTTTGTTTACTTCGTAGTCGCCTTCAACATGAATAGAGTGTAGTCAATTCCCATAAAGGTTATGGTAAATCGTTTTCTGTACCTTTTATTTTTTTCAGAAGTAAGGAGCTCTCCAGCAAGCGTAGACTGCTACTCATCAGCACCAGAAGATCATCCCTTATCTTTAAGTTTACAAAGTTCCCAGACCTTGGTGCAAGCGTCCAGAACACCACCACCCCCTTGGAGCTTTCCTACGAAAAAGGGAACGCCTGGTCTTGTTTGCGTCGTATGCGGTGATACAAGTTCAGGAAAGCATTACGGGATTTTGGCGTGTAACGGGTGCTCTGGATTCTTCAAACGGTCTGTAAGAAGGAAACTTATTTACAGGTAAGTGTATTTTGTTATGGCACTGTTGTAAGGGGTGTTCATTTCAAGTTGTGGTCTAGTTAACTTTGGAATTGTTGAAGTTATGTCGTGCATTTCCTCAAATAATTGGACACATAACCTCACATTTAATTTAAATGACTCACAAATTACTGGCTATGAAAGGTTGTTATTATTTTTATAACAAGTAACGTAAAGTCAAAATTGTTCTCGTTGCTATTGCTGGTAAAACAGGTCACAAGAAGCAGTTACGTGGTGCATTTGTGAATACTAAATAGAAGTTACATAGGCATTCACACGGGAAGGATTTTAATTGAAATCTCAAATTCATATTATGTCCTGCCACATAAAATATATTACTTACTGTACGAGAGGAATTGATATATAGTTCGCCTGTGATATAAGAAGTAACAAATCGAAATATTGCATTTATTTAACATATTCTCATTTTACAATATTGCAAGGGATCGTCAGGGAGAATAAAGAGGTCTGTCAAAATGGTGGTAAATTCGATTCATGAAGTTTTGCATTCATTATTTTGAAAGGTGCCTCGTACTGAAAAAAGCAAACGTAATAATTCAGAGTAATAGTCTCCAGTTTTGACTTCCCGAGAAGCAGAAACAATAATGTTATCGTGTTAATTTTTCAGTGGAAAAAGTCTTGGGGGAGATCTAACGTTTCCATTTTATTAATTGTTATTTAATCTCTAGATCATATATGATCTTATTTAAACTATAACTTTACTAATGAAAACATTTGAAATAATACCAATAAATTGTCATATTATTATTATTACTATTACAGTTAGGCGGCATAGCCGATTACACTGTATCTTAAACACACGTACAAACAATAAATAAATATACACATAATAGCAATAAGCATAACTAATAGTACACAATTAAATAATTTTATATAATAGCTACAAAAACAGCGTTAAATAAATGGAAAAAAAATCTTCTCGAGAGATACCTAACATTTTAAATTCAGAGTCACAACTGCAAGTAATTTAGAGCATCACATGCATTTTTAAAAGCATTTAACGTTGGTGCATTTGACTATGTGTCTGGGGAGAGCATTCCATGTGGTCGTAACTCTATTTGACAAAAGTGCTGGCGGCATATTGTCACCTATTAATTTTTGAACAGCATTAAGATACGATTCTTTTTGCAAAAACTTTTCTTATATCTACATGGGTATTTTCTGACCCATTAACTGACTTACCCAGTATTATTATCTTCTTCTCCAAGGTTCCGTCTCCTAACGGAGGTTAGACATCATCATGTTTTTAGTGACCATGATGATTTACTAGGGACATCCATTGGAATATTTAATGTATTTAATTTCCGTTGCATTCAACATTCTATGCCGTTGACCTATTTCTTGGTTCTTTTGCCTTTTGTTGCGATTTCTTATAGGAGGGCAAAAGAGTGCCCTATCTGTAGCTGCTCGTCCACTCTATTATATTGTGTTTGAAAAAAACTCATTCGCAGCAGGCCATGATTAAATTGAAGTTTGCTATAATTTGTTACATACTCATTGAAGCAAATGAACTACCATAAGTCAGAGAGAACTAAATTATATCTTGATCTTGAGCTATTTTTCTAAAAATATACAAAACACTTAATAAAACCAATTTTTATTGACTGTTATGATTAATACTCTCGTTGCTGTTGTGTAAATGCCATCTTATTTTCCGTTTTGCTTGATACAAGCAAACTTAATGTAGTGTAAATTTTTGCCTGTCACAGTGACAAATATTTTCATAAACAAAATTCAATCTGACATTCACCTACAGACTTAAGTTAAGACATGCCTAAATTTTTTATCTTTCTTTCAAAGGCCTGTTCTACATGAGTTTTTTTAACACACGATATATAGATTGTTGGCAGGTTACAGGGAGCCGTTTAACCCGGTTATTTGATTTTCCCGGTACCCACCATATCTGGTGAGCTTTCCCCTATTCGCCACATGGGGAGGCGCCCAATGGGGGACCAGTAACACCACACCCCCACACCCCTACAAGAAAGTTTTATTATAGTATTTACTAGCAACATGATATTGTTCATTTTTGTCATAGATTCTTCATCTTCATCTTCTTCTTCTTCTTCTTTTTCTTTGTATCCTCTTGACAGAGGAGTCGTGATCTGCTTTATTCGTAAGGTTCAGTTACTCTTCTCACGACTTGTCCCCATCTTTCCCTATTTCTAGATATATACGGAGCCTGATGTGTTTGTTGAGGTGTTAGCTTTTTCCTTTATTTGGTCAATCCATCACTTCGGTGACCTTCTGTGGGCTCTGGTACCTGCCATTTTACCCTAGACTATATGGCCAAAGTATTTAAGAATGCGGGAATATACAGTGTCCGCCAAAAAGTCGGCATAATATGGGCAAAATTTTTATTTTTGATTTTTCAAAAAAACTGTGTATGTCAATAATTTGTGCTTGTCCAAAAATCTATTTAGCCCCGATCATATATGTTAACCGAGTAATTTCTACTTATTTAGAAAATAGAGTTTGTCGAAATTGTCAAAATCCGAAAAGTGCTATTTTTCGGAAAATAAGTAAGATTTCAATGAGATTTTTTTAGAGTGTGTTACTCTTAGCTAAATGAACAATCTCGGGGCCAGAAAACCCCTATTTTATTAATTTAGCTAAAAATTAATTTTTCATTTTTTAAAACATTTTTCATAATTTCACATACAAAGACTTAATATTAAAGTTAATTTTTTTATGTGAACACTAAAGATTTATAATTGGGAAAAATAATATAAAATGTTAATTACTTTTTTAGATTTTTTATTTTATACGGAAAAGTAGTATGTTTGCATAACTTTTACGTTTTCTATGCAAGGCGTTTTTTAGGAGAAATAATTTTCAATTCTAAGTAATATCTATTTAAATGGCTTCTAGAAATTCTAATCTCGCCCTGTTAATGAATTACTGTTACAAAAATCCTGTAAATCTTCTTTTAAAGTTGTCTAAATGAGATTTTCTTTTCTCCAATTTACATGTTCTAAAAAATCGTTTTACTTCTTTATTGGTTTTATATCACTGCTCATTTTGTGTAAGTCCTTGACTGCTTTTCTTGACATGTCACATCTGCGTCTAATTTCGGGTGTACTACCGCCATCATTAGTAATAAGAGCTCCTAGATCGGTAAATAATAAAAAATCTAAAGAACTAATTAACATTTTTTATTATGTTTCCAATTATAAATTTCTAGTCTTCGCATAAAAAAATGGAATTTGAATATTAAGTCTTGGTATGTGAAATTTTGAAAAATATTTACAAAATTAAAAAATTTATTTTTAGCTAAAGTAAATAGGGGTTTTCTGGCTTTGTGATTGTTTACTTAGCTAAGAACATCACACTCAAAAAAAATCTCATTGAAATCTTACTTAATTTCCGGAAAATTGCACTTTTCGAATTTTGACAATTTTGAAAAACACAATTTTCTAAATAAGTAAAAATCACTCGGTATATATGGTAGAGGCTAAATAGGTTTTTAGACAAGCACAAACTATTGGCCTAAAAAGTTTTTTTGAAAAATCAATATAAAAGAAATCCCATTTTATGCCGATTATTTGGCGTACACTGTTACTATTTGGGATAATCGCTGAAGCTCTTTGATTTCCCTTAAGATTCACTCATTCGTTCTTCTGGCGATCCAGGGGATTGACATTATTCGTCGCCAACACTCTATTTCTAGTGCGTCAATCTTTATTCTGTCTTGGGTTTTCAGTGTCGAAGACTGCACCAAATAGTCAAACTGGAAACACTAGCGATTTAATAACTTCTTTTTTAGTGTTTAAAGTTATATCACTGCCCATGTTTTGTATAAGTTCTTGACTGGTTTTCTTGACATCTCACATCTGCGTCTAATTTCGGGTGTACTACCGCCATCATTAGTAATAAGAGCTTCTAGATACACATTCTGGTTTACTACTTGGCATTTTCCCACTTGCCTTACGTTTGGCTTATTATTTTCTAATCTATCAACTATCATAATTTTGGTCTTCTGATAGTTAATATTTAGACTGTAGTTGTTGCTTTCTTTCTCTAACAGTATTAATAGTTCTTCCAGTTCGTCCGCTGATTCTGCAAGTAGTACAACGTAAGTTGCTGATTCGCTTTCCACCTATGACGATACCTCGATTACAGTTTTCTAGAGTTTTTCTCATAATATATTCTCCATATATATTCAGTAGTATAGGCGATAGTATACACCCCTGCTTAGCGCCATTTTTGATTTTACACATATTGTCTTGCTGTTGTCTTGTCAAAGCAAGACAAGAGTGCCAACACTCGTTTTCGGCAAAAACGTGCTTTGAAAAGGCGTAACCTTGCCAAGCTCTTTGTGTTAGCTTACCCCAATGTTCAAAGATCTTGTTTAATTTTCTACTACATCTGTAGGCTATTTTCCAACTGTAATTTTTTGAATTAAAAACGTCATGTTTAGGTTTTGTTTGGGTAAGAACTGGTGTTGATTTTATTGTTGCCCTCAAGTTAGTATTAATATAATAGTCCTGTCGGTTTGTTCTAATAGCTTCGACAGACATTTAATGTACACAAATCTGAAGAACTTTGAAGTAAACTGTATATAGAGCTCAATGTGGGTTGTTATTGAATGAACTTTTGTGTGTACTATGCAAGACAAAAAAAACTGATACAGTTAATATGGTCTGTTGTAAATGTGACTGCCTTAATATGTATAGTTGCTAGGTATTTGTAACTCAATCATCAAATTATTTAGAAGTTGCTATGAAACAAAATTGTTATAGTAAATGTAACTGTTTCAAACCTCATTTAAGCTAATGAAATAATGCCAAAATCTCTATCAAGAGTTATCCTAGTTTGTTTTGTCTTGCATAGTACAGGTTTGTTCCTAAAATATCACAGCAAAAGAAACTAGTTGTTTCCTCCAACCTTCATAGCAAATTAATAGAATCAAATGCTGTTTAAGGGCTAAAGGAACTTGTACAGGAGTCCTCCTCATTTTCTTGAATATCCTTTTCCCCTTAAGGGGGTTAGATTGAAGTCTTACTCTTTCGGAATTCATCTCATTCCTTTCTACCGTTTTCCCTCACAGATTGCTTATTTCGTCTATCCATGTTTTCCGCTATATTTTTCTTGTTTGCATTATACCTTTTCTTATCTCTATTATCTTCTATGTCCATTTATTGGGATCAATTTTAAGTTTTTTTTTCTGTATTGTTGATTCCTGATCTTTATTTTCAACAATTTACACGTACCTACAAATATATATCGCTGATACAATAGGATACAGGTAAACCTTTAATCACAACAACTTCTTATTGCAAAACTAGATTGCTTATTTAGAAATATGTTGATCTAGCTAGGGCAAAGTGTATGACGTTCCATGACTGCACCCTTATTTAGGATTGTTTATTCTTTTGTCATCGTCTCCTCTTCATTTTTTGGAAATAATGTATATTGCTTTTTTACAGCACATTAGCAAACAATCTGACACCACCACAGCTTACCATTGAATCATTGGGTGTTATAAGGTTGTAACCGTATCTCTAATCAGTTCTAATTGCCATTACCCATCTATATAGACTTACACAGAATACAAAAGTAAATTCGTTAAATTTTTGTGAGATTATTTATATTTCAGAATTATCTATTCGTGATATTTACTAGAAAAAGTCGGTAAGCTCCACTAAACGTTTTTGCATGAAGTTGGTAACATCTGCTATAGGGTGGCGACAACGGTAAATAATATTATTATTTTCTTTTTAGTATGCACATAAACCTGCTTTAGTTTATAGCAGGTATCAGCTCCAGTTATCCGAACAAACCATGTCTAAAACAAAACCCTTCGGTCCGTTTGTACGTGTCGCAAGTTAGGAAGCCAACAAACTTTCCAGCTGCAGAGCGAAACTTTAAATGGGCTCTAACAAAACTACAAAATTTAAACCGAATTCAATTAAACTCTGCGACGGTGGAGCGGGCAGAACACAGTAAAATCCAAATCCCACATGAACTAGTAACGAGCGAACTTCAGAGCAAACCGCCCGACTGCGCCTGCTAGATGTGTGTAGAGCAGAACAGGCGGGTTGGGACATGTGTTCTAGTGGAATCACTTTATATATACCGGCTCATCCTTGCCTCCCCAGGGAACACTGGGAATCATTTGGCGAGCCCGGATTTGCCGTCAACTAAACTATTGGAAAGCTATTGGAAGCAGAGACGGACTCGATACGATTTTGCCCAGAAATTTTTCAAGATGCACCATCTCTGTAATGCACTACACATAATCTAGATACCTGCGAGATTACTATATTATTATACAATCAAATTTGCAATCTTTCAATATTGAATCGAAGTTTTTAGATGTATCCGGTTAGGAATCATGCACAAAATAAAATATTTGAAATTTTATTTTTTTTGTCATGAACATGTCTAGGAATGTTGCTAAAGACCTACTAGAATTATTCCAAGTCTAAAAGGTGTTCCGGCTCCAATGCTTCACCTGCTAAATTTAGTAGTTGGTAGCAGAAAAACTACCGCGTCATATTTTTGTGTTGCTATTAAAACTTCACCGGGAGTGGAAATCAAACTCATGCATGACTGAAATACGCAGTTCGGCAAAAATTATATTTATTAGTTAGTGTTAGTAGTTAGTCGTTAGTAAAATGTGCGAAGAGACTAATGCCAAGCAAGTAGGCTTTCATAGGCCCTTTTTGCCAACCCCGTGGACAAAGTCTAGGCATGCAGAGTACCAGGTACCTCAGTCCTACTTAGAATTTTGCCGAGACTAAGGAGTTTCAATCCTAGCAAGGGATCTTTTACATGCTACACATCGTAGTAACATGGGACCCACAGCTTTACATCACTTCCGAATGATGGCATTCTGTAGAGGTTTTCATGCGTATTTTTAATTTTTTAAAAACCTCACCGGGATCGGAGATCGAACTCTCGACCCCTAGATCAGTAGCCAGAATGCTTAACCACTGAGCTATGGAGCCCGGCATTAGTTAGTGTAATTAAAGTAATAAAATATTCTTCTAAAAACCGTATACCCTTCTAGCAGAGAGCATTGGAATAGGCTATAGCTGCAAAGAGTTCACAAATGCATGAGAATATCTCGATCGATATTTTTACTTGATCATCTGGCACTAATATATTACTTTCATTGCTTTACGGCTATATCCTTCATATGTAGTTCCTACAATAATAATGGACCCACATCCTAAGACTACAATAAATTAATGGGCTACAAATAAAAACTTATACGAGTATTAATTGAATTGCCCTTTTACATTAACTTCGTTTGATAATTATTGGTTTATATAAATGCTCAATTATCTGTGTAGCAAATAGCTAACGTTAGAGTAACAAACACATCTCCAAGAAAACAAAGGTGTAAGTAATACATTGCGATTGCTACATTATAAAAAAGGGAATTATACAGTAGGGCAACGGAAATGATTATTAAATACCACTAAACGCGTTTTAACTCTTTTTCATTATTGTAAAACAATAAGCATCTTACGGAATTGTTGCATTTAAAATATTGTAACGGTCAATTGAATTTCTAGAAGAAATTTAGAAGATATAAAGTTCACATCCTGGATAGTTGTAAGTCGAACCGAAATTCAATGTTGCAAATAAGTGCGTAAATAAAATCAGTAATTTACAGAATGAAGTTTAAGTGTACGTTAATTAATTCCATTATAACTATGTAGTGTTATATTGCAACTTATAAAGGCAGTTATATACATAAAAATTATTACTAATGTAACATTACAACTAAGATATGTTATCCTTGAAGGTTATAAAACGTAAGTACCGTAGACTAAGAATAAAATGCATACATTCTTATACATTTTATATAAAATACTTGATTTTTTGCAATCACCGGTGTGGTTTAACACAAATTAATTTAAGTAATATAATTTTCCCAATATATAAAATTATTTCCACACATAAAATTTCTGGCGAAAATGGTATCAACTACATTGTGATATGACGTATGTGTGCGTGTTTCTAACACTCTACGCAAATACTTAAAATATAATAGGTATTTATGTATCTAGTGTGTTCAGTTTTACAGCTTTGGATGTTTTGGGACGACGTGTAGCGGAGTGCCGAAAAAACCGAAAGAAAGCCATAAAACGTATTTATACGCATATTACATACAGGATTTTTGCAAGACCACAATAAACGAAACAACACACGTTCGCAACACAATAATATGAATTTTTAGCTGTCTTCTGACAGCCTAGTCATGACTGAAGGTGCTTATCATGAAATTTCTTTTATCTACGACATTGTGTAAAATTGACTTTTAGTTGGCAGTTTTCAGTTTGCACAACTACTCTTTAAAAATATGTTTTCATTAATTTACGTCGTCAGTAGCAACGCGTTTAAAACGATTTCATTAGTCACGTTGTCAGTAGCGACGAGTTTTAAAATTTTTAACCACACAAAATTACGACCGGTTGCTAGTAATCCTAATTTACATTTAAATACTCTTTTATATTTACGGTGTTTTCTAGATTCTATCGTAGATAAAATATTGTACGATACACATGCGTAAAGCATTTTTAGTCGCTCGTCAACGTCTAATTTCGACATTGATTACTATGTGTAGTGTCAAAATAATCTCTAAATCCTTTATGTGGCGTGATATAATTTCTAAGCTTTGGAACTTTATATGTTATAAACAATTTTGCATACTGTGGAACAATGCTGTAAAGTTAAGAGATACAGTACGACATAATATACTAAAATATGATTAATAAATACAAAATCTACAAAAATAATGGCAAAGGTTATTATAACCTATATTTATTTAATAGAGGCGGAGCGAAGTAAAACAATGGAAAATATTCACATCATTTTCTTCTTGTAAAAATACGATTTAACAGTGTAATAGTGAAGAGACAATTTTTTTCCTGTCCTTATTTTAAATGTTTTCTTGGAAAACCATCGGATATGATTTTAATTCTTCCAGATCAGCGTTACTAACTCGCATCACAAGTATGAACTCACCTTGACTACGTGTCCGTAAATCTCACTTCTCTACAATTTTCTGTTCGTATTTAAATCAATGGAATCGTAACTACATCTAGATTACCGTCACAATCGTAAAATGCCTCTTATTTATTTGTTTATTGGAAATAAATATTTTTAGCATTAGCGATCTTACAGCCATTGTCAAAATGTCACTTTACTTCGAACTTGGACGATCAAAGTAACTTGCTATTTATTTGCTTAGCGAGTCACGTGATTTGCTTATCTAAACGTGCTGAACCAAGTAAAAGACTGATTACCCTAAATTAAATATTGGTCTCCTCTTTAAGATGTAAAAGTATAGACCGCTCGGTCTGAATAAACTCATTTCGCTATATTAGGCCAAGGGCAGAAAATAAAACAATTAGTAAAATTATAAATATTTTTTGAAATCATTTGATTCTGGTACCATATTTGCTCATTTTGTGATTTCATTGAATAATTGTCTTTTTAGAAACGATTGCTAGACTTTTAATACGTACCTCAAGGGCGCTTCTTAATATAACTAGAGCCACGCAAGTAAAACGCATTAACCCAATTGGGTATTTGACTTTATTTATCCAGTCTTTACAGAGTTGCTGTATGCAATTACCGTATTCAGAGAAACTTACTATTGCTCTACCTCTGTATTGTAACATTTGCAGCAAGCACTTAACTGCAAGTTTACTACAGAGCAGCTTGACTTCACAAGTTGATGGTGGAGCTGTGTCAAATTGTTATTAGTATTTTTATATTCAATTTTATTTGAATATTTGTATCTAGAATAAGAATAGTTCTATTCATATAACATTGAATAAAAACACAAAGAAATCCCTAAATACAGCTCTGCTTCATATGAAATCTCATGAACTATACCGTATATAGAAGACTGAACAGTGAATGCCGCGAGCCAGATGGGAGAAATGGAAAATTCTCCTTCGCCTCTTCTCGTAGGATTGAGAAAACGTCTTATCAATTTACGATGACGCGTATGTTTCTCTTCACCCTGTGTCCTTTATCAGCAGCGACATTCAAAGTTTTTATCCGCAAAAGGAAATGAAAATATTTCAGTAGAATACCACGGCTTTCATACAGAAACCTAACATCGATATACATATAGCCGACTTCCGTTTATAGTAATTACCTACATCTGTTGTTATTTCAGTGTGTTTGAAATTATCTTTTGTACTAGCAGAACAAGTTTTCGGTAAATTTCTGAACGAGTCTGTGTTTACTCCTTGGTTAAAACTATCACGTAGAATTAGCAGAAAGTTTAATGCAATATTTTCATCACATCACAGTTTTAACGCAATATTCAGCTAAAAAATTAAGTTGAAGGTCATGACGAGTTGTCACAGGATTTAAGTTTAAACGAAACCACAAGTAAATATATTTGTATATCATGTTTTACCACGCAGAAGATCTTTTTCTAAAAATAGTAACCCTCAGATAATATTCATGTGAATGAAACAAGATATAAACACGCATACATTAGCATGATCATGAAGCTTTGTATGTAAAGTTCTTGGGTTACTGTTTGTTACATTTTTCGGTAGTATCCAGTTTTGCATTTATTAATGGTGAAATACCAAGGATATCCATTTGTATGTTTAGTAAAATGACAACAACAACTAGTTATAAGAAATCATGTTGCAAATATTAAGTTGCAATAGCTATTTAAGTAACAAGGAATGTAAGAGCCTATTAACATTTGAGGTACGCAAGTACAAGCCAAGACGAAGTCGCGGCTTGTTGCCTACCGAAAATGTTAATAGGCGATACATTCCGAGTTATCTTATTATATTTTTCCGGCTGCTTATAGAAATTTTCCTAGATTTTTGAAAAAATTGTTTGGTTTGTCACCTGTCACCAGGATTAGTTTTCGTGAGTCGTGTTACCTGTGAGTGTCACAAGTCGCATAAACACTTGCAATTGATAAACAAAACGTCTAAATCTGCATCTTGCTTTGCTAATTTTATTAACCTAGGAACTTAATAATAATACTAAGTTCCGTTATCAAGAAAAAGCAGCAAACAAATATAATCATCGACTTACACGTTTTGTTACTAAGGCTGTATCACTGACTTACATGATCAGCAGCGGGAAAAATTAATTAAATGATTAGAAATGTTTCGTTTTTAGGGTTCAAAGCATGGGTGTTCAATTTAATGACAAATTCATACATATTTTTCAATTTGCCGACATTCAGATTGTTATAGCAAATGATAAAGATGACATGCATTATATGGTGCGAAAACTGGTAGAGGAATACACTCATTGGGGTTATTCTTATCACACACACAGTCTAACTGTTAGAATTACGTGTATTTGAGTGTTATTATATTCGATGATACTGGTACCTACTGATACAAAAGAGGTAGAAAAATTAATAGTACAAGCCAAGAAAAGTATTGAATGGATCAATATCATATTTTGGAGTAAAGAAATAACAAAAAGAAGAAAGCTCAACATTGATGAAATTATGATCAAAAGCAGTTTTCTGTATGGGGCTGTGGAAAAATATAAAGCAAAACTAGAATCGGTGGAGATGGATGCGACGAGAAGATCTTTATGCATCTTAAAAAGAGATCACATTGGAAACAACCCAATAAAACAAGAAATGGCAATTAAAGCAAGTATAATGAACGGAATGCAGAAGAAATGGCGGAAATGCTAACGTGGATTGCAAACGAAAGCAAGAACCTGGGACTCGAACTCAACAGAAGCAAAACGAATATTATGATAATTGAAAGAGGTAACAACCTACCAGCAGACCTGCCAGACCTGCAAAACATCGTAGTGGTTGATAACTTTATATATCTAGGGTCTTATATAAGTTAGTAACGATAGTGGTAGTATCGTTGAAATTAAACGACGACCAGGTCAGCAATGACAAAACTCAATAAAATTTGGAAAGACAAAAATATTACACTAGCAACTAAAATCAGACTTGTGCAAACGCTAGTATTCTCAATAGCTCTTTATGCTTCTGAATTGTGGACACTAAAAGCAGTTGACAAAAAGAAAATTGATTCGTTCGAAATAACGAAATAACTGGCGCTCCTCTTCAACAGAATATTAGAGATGCAGAGGACAGACTATTGTGGAGGAAAGTCATACAAACCACATTCTAAATCTTTTGACACAAGTCACGACTCTTCAGACATGAAGGCCCATGACGAGAAAGAGGGAATGAACGGCATAGACAACAAACACTTGATATGGCATGGTCATGTACAGCGTATGCCTGAAACAAAGCTATCTAAACAGGATTGAGAATGGCAACTAAAAAAACGTCGGAAAAGAGGAAGTCCCCGATTGGAATGGCAACTAGCTATACATAAATTTATGAGCCTAGAAACTTAACACCAGACGATTGCAAGAACTGAACAGGATAGAGATTGGGAGTAGTATAAAACGTTGGACGGGATTCTAAACTGGCTTACATGTATTTAAATATATATTTCTTTACAATAACATTTGTTAGAGAATGGGAAACACCGCTGCCTTATTGGCTTTCCATTTTTACGCGCAAGTCTACATATACGTAGAACTTACGTTTGAAAAAATGTTAAATTTTCTGTAAATTAGGTTTACATTACCTTGTTCACCAGCAGCCAAATTTTGAAATATAACTTGTTAATTCGATTGAAGAGAACATAAGGGGTGCATTGTTTGAAGATTATCAACTGTAGTATCTTCTTCTGCTTCTTATTTTTTTTAAGTAGGTTATAAGCCTGTTAAAACCAACTTATGTCTATTACAGTTCTTTTGATGTAGATGTCCAGCATTCTTTCCACCTTTTGGAGGTCGACCCTTTTCTCTTTTACCTTCAGCTAGAGGGCCCTGTATAAGTTTTTTTACCAATCTATTCTCCAGACGATTAACAGTTTGTTCTAGTATTTCCTTCTGTCTCTAATAAGGCATGTTATGTCTTGTCTGTTACACATTATTCTTATTTCACTGTTTTGCATTATGTCATTTAATGTTTTTATCAGTTTTAATAATCAAAGAATCCCCTTGTCTTATGCATGTGGTAATTTTTTCCGTTGTTTCGCCTTTAAATTTTATAGTAGTACAGTGTACAGTTGGTGTTTAGATTTTCAATTGTTTTAATTATTTTCTGTGGTACACGATTGGTTTTCATTATTTTAATTATGTCATTTAAACGAATCCGGTCACATGCTTTCTGCAAATCCAACACATAATTATACGAAGGTACACAAAATTTTAAAGATTTCTTTACAAGTTGCCGTATGATAAAGATTGCTGTTCTTCAGTAAGTGACATGATGTATAATTGTATAATTTTGGTAAAAATTTGTCTATTTTTACCTTTTCTTCTTTTTTAAAAATAGGGATAGTTACTCTTGATTTTCAGCTTCACGGTAGATTCCATTATTGATTATTTCAAATAAAATTGTAGAGTTTCCACTAATCAGTCCACGCTTGATTCGTTTAAGTCTTCTACAGCTGTCTCTTCATCTGGTTGGCTATATATATTTTTGAAGTATTTACTCCATGTGTCTAGAGGTACTCTATTCGTTTGGATAGTTTCTTTAATTTCCATTTTGTTATTTATTAATGTAGCACAAATTTTCTTTTGTCTCCATAAAGATGGTGTTCTAATTCTTTTGAGTATTGTTCTCAATAATTTTGTTTTATTTGACTTATTTTTGCATATGCTATATTTCTTTGTTGAATATAAAAATTCCAGTTCTCGGGAGATGTATCTTTTATAAAACTATAAAACCATGGTGCTGTATTTATATTGTGTATGTTTGTCTTCCTATGTACTTCATGAGTCGTCTAAAATATTTCTTTCCAATGCTTCCCATTGCTCGTCGATTGTTGTATAGTACTGTCGTGTACTTAGACGCATTTGGTGCTTTTAGTCGTCTTCGATACGCGTTTTTGTTTTTTTATTTGTGAAAGCTTCAATATTAAGTTTCTCAACCGTTAATGGTTTCACTTTCTTTGTTGCAGGCATTTTAAATCTGCTTGCATAATACTAAACTTTGATCGCTGACTATATCAACAGAATTCAGTGTTCTTATCTCAAGTTTTGGACTGGGGTTAAATGCTCTGTTTTTCATCATATAGTCTATTACTGACTGCTGTCCTCTGCTATTTCTATTTAAAAACAAAATAAATACAAAAAAACTGTTTTGTCGGTGTTTTTATACAGTGTGTCCAAAATGTCACGTTCAACACGGGGATGTCAAAAACGGTAGGAACGGTAGAGAATCCGTCAAATCAAACAAAATTGCAGTGTCCCAAGCGCTAAGATGACCGACATTCAAATTCTAGTATTTCTGCTTCACTATCAGTAGAACAGGGACGGTTCGCCCCTCCACTTTTTATTTGATTCGCGGATTCGCGGTTTAATTCGCGGATTTCGCGGTTTTGATTCGCGGATTGACCCAATAGCGGCCATTTTGTTTTTAATCGGATCAATTAAAAGTCAATTAAACCGCGAATTAAACCGCGAATCAGATGCTCTAATTAATGTCGCGGATTGACCTAATTATTTTTGATGTGTGCTACTGATTAAATTACGCATTAGATTTTTTAATTTGCTTCTGGAATTACGCGTCGGACTTCGGCGGCCATCTTGGATTTCTGGCGGGAATATTTGAAATTTGAATTTTTTCCGATTTTTTTTCTAAGTTCCATTATTTGAATTTTAAACTTCCCGGGTGTCAGCAGCCACCTTGGTTTTCTGCGCGCGCACCTCTCGCTGTAGTCGTTTTTAATTTTGAATTTTCGCGGAAATATTTGAATTTCAAACTGGTAGATCTCTCTCTCTCTCTCTCTCTCTCGTGCACGGAGGCCATTTTAATTTCTCACATTTATTTTAATTTAAAAAAAGCTTCCTGCGATGTCCCATGGCTGGAGTCGAACCAGCGCTCACAGCATTACGAGTACGAAGCCTTAACCAACTGGGCTATCGAAGCGATCGAGGTTTTAAGGAATTAACTATAGTCACTAGCGTAGCAAGCATATTATAATACATTTTAAATGTTATTTTCGATTGAAATTTAATCGCCAGATCGTATCATTTTGTAATATTAAAGTTCTGTAATTTTTAAAAAATTAATTGGACGTAGTTGATGTTATACTAATAAAATAAAATGTATTTAACGTGCCTAAACAGGATTGTTTATTTCGAGCGAGACCTGGGCTGACGTCATGGCTAGATTTCTCTTTTGGCAATGCATTGGAAAGCCCTTTCACTGCTGTTACGTCACGAGCCCCAGCTTTTAAACAAACTATTTTTCAAAAATTTAGATTATAAGAATAGGGGATGTGTAGCTTATTGTGTTTAAAGGTTGATACATTTTTTAAAAAATTAGATTTGTAACAGCTTATTAATTATTTTATAATTTGTGCCTGCTATATGGCTGGATTAACGAGATCCTCATTCTCCCTACCTACTATAGGAAGTTTCCGTCTAAGTTCCCTATTTAAAACAGGCCGGTTCCTGTGTATTGTTTGGTTTTAAAGGTTTGAACATTGTACCACTTAGCTGTTCTGACATTATACTTCCATATACATATTATAAATAAATTTTAAATGTTATTTTCGACTGAGTTTTAGCTTCTTATAAATTACAACAGTGCCCTCGCCCATATAAAATAAGACATACGCATTAAATAAATGTTTTTATTGTATAAGAATGGTTGTCCCCCATAAATTTGAATAAAACCAGACAATTTCGTTGAAAAAAAAATAGCTTTTCAATATCGTTTGCAAATAAGACAAGGGATACTTGTAAAAATATAAGTCAAACCATTTTTTCTTGTAAAAAATTTACGAAAAGACGTAAGTGTTGGCGACAAATGAAAATAAATTTGAATAAAAACACGCAAAAATTACGAAAAGACTTGGTTTTAAAGGTTTGAACATTGTACCACTTAGCTGTTCTGACATTATACTTCCATATACATATTATAAATAAATTTTAAATGTTATTTTCGACTGAGTTTTAGCTTCTTATAAATTACAACAGTGCCCTCGCCCATATAAAATAAGACATACGCATTAAATAAATGTTTTTATTGTATAAGAATGGTTGTCCCCCATAAATTTGAATAAAAACAGGCAATTTCGTTGAAAAAAAAATAGCTTTTCAATATCGTTTGCAAATAAGACAAGGGATACTTGTAAAAATATAAGTCAAACCATTTTTTCTTGTAAAAAATTTACGAAAAGACGTAAGTGTTGGCGACAAATGAAAATAATTTTGAATAAAAACACGCAAAAATTACGAAAAGACGTATGTGTTGGCGACAAATTAAAATAAATTTGAATAAAAACGCACAATTTCGTTGAAAATCTTTACAAAGCGACTTTATAGCACCGAAAAAATGATGTAAAAAAGTTTTAAGAGTTATTTCTAAGCATAATTTTGCAAACGTTTAACAAATAAACCGTAATTTTTTTAAATTATGAAATCGTAGTTCAATTTATATGAATTTTCGATACTTTGTATGTGAAAAAATAGCTTCAATTACTAATATTTGAATAAAAACATGCGATTTCCAAAGCATTTCGTTTAAAATTTTAGAAAATCGATAGCATCTCCCATGAAAATTTATAAAAATCGGCATCTTGTCATATTAAATTCTGTAAAAACGACAAAAACAATATTTTTTTCACAACTTTCATTGAAAAATAGTAAAATTTTACGAAAATACGTCTGTGCTGACGACAAATGAAAATAAATTTGAATAGAAACACGCAAAAATTACGAAAAGACGTATGTGTTGACCCCCAAAGTAACAAAAATTTGAATAAAATCACACAATCATACAGCATCTCACATAAATTTTCGTAAATATCGACATCATGTCACATAAATTATACAAAAACTGTCATCACGTCACTTGAAATTATACAAAAAACGATATTTTATTCAACACACGATGAAAATTGAACAAAAATCACGCAATTACAAGCCATCTCACATAAATTTTCACAAAAATCGACATCATGTTACATAAACTATGCATAATTTTGCAAATGTTTTACACTTTTTATAAAATGCATCGCTCAAAATTAAAAGAAATAGCAATTTCGTTGAAAAAATCTACTACCACAATCATTTCGATAAACAAAATTCAAAAAATCTTATACTTTTGACGGAAATATATGTATGTTGACCACAAATTAACATAATTTTTAAATAAAAACGCGCAATTCGTTGAAAAAAATATTCTGACACCACCAAAACACGCAATTTCATTGAAAAATATATATATGTTGTCCACAAATTAACATAAATTTGAATAAAAACACGTAATTTTGTTGAAAAAATGTTCTGGCCCCTTCATTTCACTTAAAATTTTACAAAACTGCCATCATAACACTTGAAATTATACAAAATATATGTATGTTGATCACAAATTAACATAAACCTGAATAAAACACACAATTTCGTTGAAAAATTTGCAAATGTTTTACACTTTTTTATAAAATGTATCGCACAAAATTAAAAGAAATCACAATTTTCTAAATTATATCACGCTATTATGAAATCGTAGATTGATTTTTTGAAATTTTACACTTTGTAACTGTAAAATAACTACAAATACTAATATTTTAGCTTTAGACTTTGTAATTATTGCAGATTCGAGAAAAAAAACAAAGCAGAGTAGAAATAAAAAACACAAACACTTTGTAATAAACAAATATATTGTTCTTATTTCGTATAATACTTAATAATATAAATATAAATGTACAGCAGAATGTCTTATTTCTAAAAATTCGCTAGCAATTTACAAAACTGTAGTTTGAGGTGCACGACATTTCAAATTAAAAAGACTGCAAGTAATAAAATCAGAAATTCATTGTGTAATTTTAAAGTTTAAGATGCACCCAATCTAGAATTCCCTTCGTTTTTGGTGTTGATGACATCTGCCTTAGAGGGGTTTTTCTAACGGCCCTTTTTTGGAGGCGTTTCCTTATCGGCGTTCTTCTGACTGAACCTTTTTGATGTGGACTTGGATGAGTAGCTGGTGTTTTTAATTTATATTCTAAATCGGACTCGCAGTTATCAGTTTCCATTTCGGATTTTCCTGTAGTATCAGTCGGGGTTGGCTTCTTTTGCTGTTTAGGTTTAGCTAGCAGCACATTAGCAACGTTAAGGTCTTTGATGTACTCAGAAAAACTGTAGGCGTCCGGGTGGATTAATAGTTTTTCGAGGCCGCAGAGTGTCATGAATTAAATCGACTATGTTAGACGCCGGTAAAATTTCACCCTTTATAGTAACGGTGCCCTTGTGATCCCAGCTCATATCGCTTGAGGTACTCAAAATGCGTAGGAAAACTTCAGCTTTTTTCTTAAAAGTTTTGGGAAGTGTAGATAAAATAACGGCATTTGATAGGCTGTCACTGGTTGTTTCAATAGGTATTTTGATTGGCTGCCGCGCCTGGTTTGTGAAATGAAGGAATCGTTGTAAAACCTGATTGTACTGGATCCATTTATCGTGATCAGTTAATTTGGACTTTAAAACTTTTTGCATTTCGTCATCAAGCTGTGATAATATATTTTTCTCCGCATCATTGCCAGACTTAAGACGTTGGACAAATTCCGGCGATACAATCAACATCTTCCGCTCTTTGTCCATTTTAGTCGAAAAGGAGCTCAGTCGTTTGTTCTAGTAGAGCCGTCGTGAATAAACTAGCTTAAAATCAAGACTTTCATAATAAATATATAAAAAAAATATGACAGGTACGGGAATCGAACCCGTATTCTCTCTCGAGATCAGAACTTGAATCTGACGCCTTAACCATTCGGCCAACCTGCCTCCCTATATAAACGAGCACTCTCTGCATAATTAAGAAAACATATAGTTTAAAAAGCCTTCTGCATGCAATTTCAAACAATATTTCATATAAATTAAGCCATGTACAAATTTCTTAATTAGGTTTTGATATATATTTTATCGAAAGACTTGACCCTCAGCTGCCGTTTTATTATTTGTCGAGATGCGTCATCGTTGAATTTACAAGTGCCATCCTGTCTGCTGTGTGACGTAGGTAATGTCTCCATACCTTTTTATTTTAAAATTCTATAAAAACAGAGGCCCGACTGATGCCGCACTAACACGTTTTAAACCATTGTACTCTGTTACCTGATGCGGCAGCAGTTTGGACCTCTGATTTTATAGAATTTTAAAATAAAAAGGTATGGAGACATTACCTACGTCACACAGCAGACAGGATGGCACTTGTAAATTCAACGATGACGCATCTCGACAAATAATAAAACGGCAGCTGAGGGTCAAGTCTTTCGATAAAATATATATCAAAACCTAATTAAGAAATTTGTACATGGCTTAATTTATATGAAATATTGTTTGAAATTGCATGCAGAAGGCTTTTTAAACTATATGTTTTCTTAATTATGCAGAGAGTGCTCGTTTATATAGGGAGGCAGGTTGGCCGAATGGTTAAGGCGTCAGATTCAAGTTCTGATCTCGAGAGAGAATACGGGTTCGATTCCCGTACCTGTCATATTTTTTTTTATATATTTATTATGAAAGTCTTGATTTTAAGCTAGTTTATTCACGACGGCTCTACTAGAACAAACGACTGAGCTCCTTTTCGACTAAAATGGACAAAGAGCGGAAGATGTTGATTGTATCGCCGGAATTTGTCCAACGTCTTAAGTCTGGCGATGATGCGGAGAAAAATATATTATCACAGCTTGATGACGAAATGCAAAAAGTTTTAAAGTCCAAATTAACTGATCACGATAAATGGATCCAGTACAATCAGGTTTTACAACGATTCCTTCATTTCACAAACCAGGCGCGGCAGCCAATCAAAATACCTATTGAAACAACCAGTGACAGCCTATCAAATGCCGTTATTTTATCTACACTTCCCAAAACTTTTAAGAAAAAAGCTGAAGTTTTCCTACGCATTTTGAGTACCTCAAGCGATATGAGCTGGGATCACAAGGGCACCGTTACTATAAAGGGTGAAATTTTACCGGCGTCTAACATAGTCGATTTAATTCATGACACTCTGCGGCCTCGAAAAACTATTAATCCACCCGGACGCCTACAGTTTGCTGAGTACATCAAAGACCTTAACGTTGCTAATGTGCTGCTAGCTAAACCTAAACAGCAAAAGAAGCCAACCCCGACTGATACTACAGGAAAAACCGAAATGGAAACTGATAACTGCGAGTCCGATTTAGAATATAAATTAAAAACACCAGCTACTCATCCAAGTCCACATCAAAAAGGTTCAGTCAGAAGAACGCCGATAAAGAAACGCCTCCAAAAAAGGGCCGTTAGAAAAACGCCTCTAAGGCAGATGTCATCAACACCAAAAACGAAGGGAATTCTAGATTGGGTGCATCTTAAACTTTAAAATTACACAATGAATTTCTGATTTTATTACTTGCAGTCTTTTTAATTTGAAATGTCGTGCACCTCAAACTACAGTTTTGTAAATTACTAGCGAATTTTTAGAAATAAGACATTCTGCTGTACATTTATATTTATATTATTAAGTATTATACGAAATAAGAACAATATATTTGTTTATTACAAAGTGTTTGTGTTTTTTATTTCTACTCTGCTTTGTTTTTTTTCTCGAATCTGCAATAATTACAAAGTCTAAAGCTAAAATATTAGTATTTGTAGTTATTTTACAGTTACAAAGTGTAAAATTTCAAAAAATCAATCTACGATTTCATAATAGCGTGATATAATTTAGAAAATTGTGATTTCTTTTAATTTTGTGCGATACATTTTATAAAAAAGTGTAAAACATTTGCAAATTTTTCAACGAAATTGTGTGTTTTATTCAGGTTTATGTTAATTTGTGATCAACATACATATATTTTGTATAATTTCAAGTGTTATGATGGCAGTTTTGTAAAATTTTAAGTGAAATGAAGGGGCCAGAACATTTTTTCAATAAAATTACGTGTTTTTATTCAAATTTATGTTAATTTGTGGACAACATATATATATTTTTCAATGAAATTGCGTGTTTTGGTGGTGTCAGAATATTTTTTTCAACGAATTGCGCGTTTTTATTTAAAAATTATGTTAATTTGTGGTCAACATACATATATTTCCGTCAAAAGTATAAGATTTTTTGAATTTTGTTTATCGAAATGATTGTGGTAGTAGATTTTTTCAACGAAATTGCTATTTCTTTTAATTTTGAGCGATGCATTTTATAAAAAGTGTAAAACATTTGCAAAATTATGCATAGTTTATGTAACATGATGTCGATTTTTGTGAAAATTTATGTGAGATGGCTTGTAATTGCGTGATTTTTGTTCAATTTTCATCGTGTGTTGAATAAAATATCGTTTTTTGTATAATTTCAAGTGACGTGATGACAGTTTTTGTATAATTTATGTGACATGATGTCGATATTTGCGAAAATTTATGTGAGATGCTGTATGATTGTGTGATTTTATTCAAATTTTTGTTACTTTGGGGGTCAACACATACGTCTTTTCGTAATTTTTGCGTGTTTCTATTCAAATTTATTTTTATTTGTCGTCAGCACAGACGTATTTTCGTAAAATTTTACTATTTTTCAATGAAAGTTGTGAAAAAATATTGTTTTTGTCGTTTTTACAGAATTTAATATGACAAGATGCCGATTTTTATAAATTTTCATGGGAGATGCTATCGATTTTTTAAAATTTTAAACGAAATGATTTGGAAATCGCATGTTTTTATTCAAATATTAGTAATTGAAGCTATTTTTTCACATACAAAGTATCGAAAATTCATATAAATTGAACTACGATTTCATAATTTAAAAAATTACGGTTTATTTGTTAAACGTTTGCAAAATTATGCTTAGAAATAACTCTTAAAACTTTTTTACATCATTTTTTCGGTGCTATAAAGTCGCTTTGTAAAGATTTTCAACGAAATTGTACGTTTTTATTCAAATTTATTTTAATTTGTCGCCAACACATACGTCTTTTCGTAATTTTTGCGTGTTTTTATTCAAAATTATTTTCATTTGTCGCCAACACTTACGTCTTTTCGTAAATTTTTTACAAGAAAAAATGGTTTGACTTATATTTTTACAAGTATCCCTTGTCTTATTTGCAAACGATATTGAAAAGCTATTTTTTTTCAACGAAATTGCCTGTTTTTATTCAAATTTATGGGGGACAACCATTCTTATACAATAAAAACATTTATTTAATGCGTATGTCTTATTTTATATGGGCGAGGGCACTGTTGTAATTTATAAGAAGCTAAAACTCAGTCGAAAATAACATTTAAAATTTATTTATAATATGTATATGGAAGTATAATGTCAGAACAGCTAAGTGGTACAATGTTCAAACCTTTAAAACCAAACAATACACAGGAACCGGCCAGTTTTAAATAGGGAACTTAGACGGAAACTTCCTATAGTAGGGAGGGAGAATGAGGATCTCATTAATCCAGCCATATAGCAGGCACAAATTATAAAATAATTAATAAGCTGTTACAAATCTAATTTTTTAAAAAATGTATCAACCTTTAAACACAATAAGCTACACATCCCCTATTCTTATAATCTAAATTTTTGAAAAATAGTTTGTTTAAAGCTGGGCTCGTGGCACGTAAGTGGTTATGTTTAATTCCTTTAACCTCGATCGCTTCGATAGCCCAGTTGGTTAAGGCTTCGTACTCGTAATGCTGTGATCGCTGGTTCGATTCCAGCCATGGGACATCGCAGGAAGCTTTTTTTAAATTAAATAAATCCGAACTAGAGAGAACAGTTGCGAAGAGAGAGACAGAAGACTTCGGCGTGACGTAATCAAATTCAAATATTTCCGCGAAAATTCAAAATTAAAAACGACAGCCGTGAGAAGTGCGCGCGCACCAAGATGACCGACGCCCGGGAAGTTTAAAATTCAAATAATGGAACTTGGAAAAAAATCGGAAAAAATTCAAATTTCAAATATTCCCGCCAGAAATCCAAGATGGCCGCCGAAGTCCGACGCGTAATTCCAGAAGCAAATTAAAAAATCTAATGCGTAATTTAATCAGTATGCGCGCGCACCAAGATGGCCGACACCCCGGGAGATTTAAATTCAAAAAATTGAACTTAGAAAAAAATCGGAAAAAATTCAAATTTCAAATATTCCCGCCAAAAATCCAAGATGGCCGCCAAAGTCCGACGCGTAATTCCGGAAGCAAATTAAAAATGGCCTCGCGTAATTTAATCAGTAGCACATATGTAAATTACATATCAAACTTCATATGTGATTAATTAGATCAAACCGCGAAATTAATTAGATCAAACCGCGAAATTAATTAGATCAAACCGCGAATAAAACCGCGAAATCCGCGAATTAAACCGCGAATTAAGGGGGCGTGGCTTAATCGAATAAAAAGTGGAGGGGCGAACCGTCCCTGTTCTACTACTATCACTGCAGAGTAGAAGAATTTTCGCGTCTTTAGAACAATTCGGTGCTTATCAGCGACATCGACAGAGCAAAGCGCTTTTGATATTGTTAAGATACTTTTTTATGCAAATTTCGCTTGTCAACCTTACTTAATATACAACCATTTCGCACCTTTCGGTCTAAGACTATTTTCTTCTATTTTGGTTTTCTTCCATTCCTTTCGGTCTGCAGTGGTCCGCGTTATCGATCTCCAATTAACCCTTCCTGCGAGGTTTTCCTTGGTCGTTCTCTTTTTCTTTTGGTATTGATTCTGGCTTTTCTGGCTTTGTATAACATTCTTAGTATTCTCTCTTCTGGCATTCTATTTACGCGCCTTAGCAATCTTCGTTGCTTTTCTGTTATTTTATCTTCCACAGGTTTGACTTTTAGTTCTTCTTTGTAGACTTAATTTCTGATTCTGTCTCTTCTAGTCTTGCTTTATATATTTTTAGGAATATCGCTTCCATACTTCCTAGTTTGATTCGATGTCTATCCGTCATGATTCACGATTCATTGGCGTCTGTCAGTATTGATATGAACGTCTACTTTTGGTATTTTTTTAAAATTAAAACACTGATTGCATTAAAAAATATTCCATTTGCTGCCATTATTTGATTTATTTTTTCATCTATCTTGCCATTTTCAGTCATCCATACATCCAAATATTTAAAATTCTTCACTTGTTCTAATTTTGTTTATTATTCTAATATTGAATTTTCTTTGTTTAGTACGTATTATTACCGTCTTCGTCGTCGGAATTAGTATAGAAGAAAAATGGAGAAAAGTAAAGGAAAGCGTTACTATATCAGCGGAAATACAAATAGAATACAAATAAAAAGAGTGGTTCGATGAAGAATGCAAAAAGAGTACAGAAAGGAAAAATTAAATGGCCAAAGACAGGATAACATTCAGCTAGAACAAATTATAAAAGAAAAATTACAGAAACAAACAAGTTATATAAAAAAGCAAAGAGGATGCTTAGAAAAAAAGGGAAGAAATCGAAACGGAAAGTAAGAGCTTAACGAATAAGAACATAGAAAAAGAAATAAATTGATCAAAACAACGGCCGTAATCGAAATTGCGGAATGAAAAAAAAAATTTTCAAGAGCTTTATGAAGACGAAGATATAACAGAAAAACAAGCACAATAAAATCACGGAAATTTAGAAGAGCTGGAAGAAAATCCCAAATAGGAAGAAACGACTGATTGTATCAAGAAAGTAAAAAACCAGAAGGCAGCAGGATGCGACCGAATAAAGGGCAAACCAATCAAACAAAGAAGCAGAGAATTATGTGAGCAAATAGACAAATTAATAGAGATAATTTGGAAAAAAAAGAAAGAATGTCGGATAAATGGAAAATGTATGAACATGGTGTAAATCTGAACATAATATTACTTGATTTTAGAAAAATAGAAATATAGATATTGGAACACCAAAGAAATTAATAAAGCTGGTCGGTATGACAATGGAAGAACCAAAAACAAGAATATACACGGATATAACAGATAGCATAGAAGTGGAAAGGAGAGTACGACAAGGCGACGCGCTGTCACCTCTTGACTGCATAATAATAGTCAAAGATGAAAGGAAGATCAACTCAAGTCAATAGGTTTGTTAGCGTACGCGGACGACCTAGCTATTATTTCAAGAAACTTAAGAGATCTGGAAAATATATTTCAAATAATAGATGACAAAGCAAAAACAAAGAACTACAAATAAAAATAAGAAAGTAAATACATGCACTACAGTAGATGCAACTGCGATATAAAGCTTTTTATAGTAACAAACAACTATTCAAAGATAAAAAGTTAAGTACAAACACAAAAATAAAAATTTATAAAACAACCGTCAGACCAATAGTAATTCATGCAATGGAATCAGAAATTTTAACAGCAATAGGAACAGCTTAAAATATTTGGTAGAAAAATTATTAGAAGCGTAATAGGTAAAAAGAAAGGTAAATGAAGAAGAGTGTAGACCACGAAATTAAGATACTTATAAAAGAAGAGAGCATAGTACAAATCTGCAAGGCACAAAAAGTTATATGGTATGGACACATAATGAGAAGTAGGAAAGGACATCAATAAGAGCTAAAGTAAGAGAATAGACTATATGAGAGCAAGATGAAGATAGAGGACCGCAGGAAACTGAGTAGTGATAGAAAAGAATGGAGAAGGATACTAAACGAAACTGTATCAGACCCAAATATATAAATAGGTCGCAATAAAAGAAAATGTTGAACAATCCACCATCCACCAGAATATATGGATTGACAGAGTTCATAGCAAGAGCTATAGTTTCTAGGGAAACGTATAGCTTTATTATATATAATCGTATTAGTGTTATCTCTGTTAGTAGAAGAGGGCGAGAAATCCCCCACTCCTTTTAATTCGATTAAGCCACGCCCCTTTAATTCGCGGATTCGCGGTTTAATTCGCGGATTTATTCGCGGATTTCGCGGTTTTATTCGCGGATTGACCTAATTAATTTCGCGGTTTGATCTAATTAATTTCGCGGTTTGATCTAATTAATCACATATGAAGTTTGATATGTAATTTACATATGTGCTACTGATTAAATTACGCATTAGATTTTTTAATTTGCTTCTGGAATTACACGGCGGCCATCTTGGATTTCTGGCGGGAATATTTGAAATTTGAATTTTTACCGATTTTTTCTAAGTTTAATTTTTTGAATTTGAATTTCCCGGGGGTGTCGGCCATCTTGGTGCGCGCGCACTTCTCACGGCGGTTGTTTTTAATTTTGAATTTTTGCGGAAATATTTGAATTTCAAACTGGTAGATCTATTTCGCTCTTCGAAGCTGCTGTCTCTCTCTTGCATTCACTCGTGGAAATATTTAAATTTAAAAAATCTATTTGCGGCGGACCCGAGTGGGAATCGAACCCTAGTTTTCTGGTTAACAGTCTTAGCACCTTACCGTTGTGCTATCGAGGCGACTTGGAAATATAGGATTTGAACAAGACGTCATTTCGCAGCTGTGCCGTCACACCGTTCGAGTTGAAACAAATTATTTTTTCGAATATATAAAATATAAGAACGGAATTGTGCCGTCTAGGGCCTTAGAAACGTGTTAATAATTTTAAAAAATTGACTTTGTAACTAGTTTTGCTGTAATTAATTTAATATGAGTGACGCTATCTCACTCAGTCCCATTGATTTTCTACAGCTTTCTCTTTTCCATCCCGTTTGCTACCTATGCGTAATTACAAAAGACGTTATCGCTCCAGGCAGACTTTCTATTTAGCCGGCGATTGTGTAGGGCTTTTAACCGTTGCATAGAATTCCAAAGTTTTATATAACGTGCCTAAACAGGATTGTTTAGAAGACTGTAATTATAATTAGCATCGTAATGGAATGCACCAAGATTTAAATCAGCATGCATTGTTCGTCTGGATCGAGCAGTACGTACTCCAACGGTTTCTAGTCTTGCTTGGTTGACAGACGACAGAATGCACGGTTACCGGTCAGCGCAGCCAACGGCTTGGCGCTAAAATCCCTGTGACACAAAATCTAGTGGGATAAGCTTGCCTGGTTAATAAACCACTCTAGTTCGTATGATTTTTGTCGCTTTTAAAAATAAATAGACATTATTTTTTTCGTGCTTGAGTTTTATAATTACGCTGAGCCCTTTGTGGCTTGATTACGTCATGCCGAAGCCTGCTAGTTTAAAAATTAAATGGGGGATAAGAGGTAAAGCCAGATCGTAAATATAAAAACGAGTTACAAATTTGATTTTAATATATTCCTGAAATACTAAGTATGAAAAAGTCTTGGTTTTAAAGGTTTGAACATTGTACCACTTAGCTGTTCTAACATTATACTTCCATATACATATTATAAATAAATTTTAAATGTTATTTTCGACTGAGTTTTAGCTTCTTATAAATTACAACAGTGCCCTCGCCCATATAAAATAAGACATACGCATTAAATAAATGTTTTTATTGTATAAGAATGGTTGTCCCCCATAATTTTGAATAAAAATCACACAATTTCGTTGAAAAATGTTCTGTTTCACTTACAATTTTACAAAACTGACATCACGTTACTTGAAATTATACAAAAAACGACATTTTTAGCCAATAAGCGATAAAAAATACGACATCCCACATCATTTCACTTAAAAATTATCACGTTTCGTCTTACAAAACGCTTTATAATAAAGAAAATGATGTAAAAACAGTTGTAAGAGTTATTTCTAAGCATAATTTTGCAAATGTTGTACACTTTTTCTCTAACTTGTGGCAGTTTTAGCAAGATTTGAATAAAAAACAGCCATTTCTGCAGCAATTTTAGTAAGATCTGAATAAAAACATGCAATTTCCAAAGCATTTCGTTTAAAATGTTAGAAAATCGACATCATCTCCCATGAAAATTTATAAAAATCGGCATCTTGTCACATTAAATTCTGTAAAAACGACAAAAACAATATTTTTTTCACAACTTTCATTGAAAAATAGTAAAATTTTACGAAAATACGTCTGTGCTGGCGACAAATGAAAATAAATTTGAATAGAAACACGCAAAAATTACGAAAAGACGTATGTGTTGACCCCCCAAAGTAACAAAAATTTGAATACGGAACCCTATTTTATAAGTAAACGTCTGAAATTGTGTCATTATATCGATAAAAACTGCATTTTAGTTTAAAAAATTCCAATATAAATGCAAACGGAGAAAATAAAAACGCAATTAACCACAAAGTAACATAATTTTGAATAAAAAAACACAATTTCGTTGGAAAAATGTTCTGTTTCACTTAAAATTTTACAAAAACTGACATCATGTCACTTGAAATTATACAAAAAACGACATTTTTATCCAATAAGCGATAAAAAAATACGCCGTCTCACATAAATTTTAGAAAATCGACAGCATCTCCCATGAAAATTTATAAAAATCGGCATCTTGTCACATTAAATTCTGTAATAACGACAAAAACAATATTTTTTTTTACAACTTTCATTAAAAAATAGTAAAATTTTACGAAAATACGTCTGTGCTGGCGGCAAATGAAAATAAATTTGAATAGAAACACGCAAAAATTACGAAAAGACGTATGTGGTGGACCCCCCAAAGTAACAAAAATTTGAATAAAATCACACAATCATACAGCATCTCACATAAATTTTCGCAAATATCGACATCATGTCACATAAATTATACAAAAACTGTCATCACGTCACTTGAAATTATACAAAAAACGATATTTTATTCAACACACGATGAAAATTGAACAAAAATCGCGCAATTACAAGCCATCTCACATAAATTTTCACAAAAATCGACATCATGTTACATAAACTATGCATAATTTTGCAAATGTTTTACACTTTTTATAAAATGCATCGCTCAAAATTAAAAGAAATAGCAATTTCGTTGAAAAAATCTACTACCACAATCATTTCGATAAACAAAATTCAAAAAATCTTATACTTTTGACGGAAATATATGTATGTTGACCACAAATTAACATAATTTTTAAATAAAAACGCGCAATTCGTTGAAAAAAATATTCTGACACCACCAAAACACGCAATTTCATTGAAAAATATATATATGTTGTCCACAAATTAACATAAAGTTGAATAAAAACACGTAATTTTGTTGAAAAAATGTTCCGGCCCCTTCATTTCACTTAAAATTTTACAAAACTGCCATCATAACACTTGAAATTATACAAAATATATGTATGTTGATCACAAATTAACATAAACCTGAATAAAACACACAATTTCGTTGAAAAATTTGCAAATGTTTTACACTTTTTTATAAAATGTATCGCACAAAATTAAAAGAAATCACAATTTTCTAAATTATATCACGCTATTATGAAATCGTAGATTGATTTTTTGAAATTTTACACTTTGTAACTGTAAAATAACTACAAATACTAATATTTTAGCTTTAGACTTTGTAATTATTGCAGATTCGAGAAAAAAAAACAAAGCAGAGTGGAAATAAAAAACATAAACACTTTGTAATAAACAAATATATTGTTCTTATTTCTTATAATACTTAATAATATAAATATAAATGTACAGCAGAATGTCTTATTTCTAAAAATTCGCTAGCAATTTACAAAACTGTAGTTTGAGGTGCACGACATTTCAAATTAAAAAGACTGCAAGTAATAAAATCAGAAATTCATTGTGTAATTTTAAAGTTTAAGATGCACCCAATCTAGAATTCCCTTCGTTTTTGGTGTTGATGACATCTGCCTTAGAGGCATTTTTCTAACGACCCTTTTTTGGAGGCGTTTCCTTATCGGCGTTCTTCTGACTGAACCTTTTTGATGTGGACTTGGATGAGTAGATGGTGTTTTTAATTTATATTCTAAATCGGACTCGCAGTTATCAGTTTCCATTTCGGTTTTTCCTGTAGTATCAGTCGGGGTTGGCTTCTTTTGCTGTTTAGGTTTAGCTAGCAGCACATTAGCAACGTTAAGGTCTTTGATGTACTCAGCAAACTGTAGGCGTCCGGGTGGATTAATAGTTTTTCGAGGCCGCAGAGTGTCATGAATTAAATCGACTATGTTAGACGCCGGTAAAATTTCACCCTTTATAGTAACGGTGCCCTTGTGATCCCAGCTCACATCGCTTGAGGTACTCAAAATGCGTAGGAAAACTTCAGCTTTTTTCTTAAAAGTTTTGGGAAGTGTAGATAAAATAACGGCATTTGATAGGCTGTCACTGGTTGTTTCAATAGGTATTTTGATTGGCTGCCGCGCCTGGTTTGTGAAATGAAGGAATCGTTGTAAAACCTGATTGTACTGGATCCATTTATCGTGATCAGTTAATTTGGACTTTAAAACTTTTGCATTTCGTCATCAAGCTGTGATAATATATTTTTCTCTGCATCATTGCCAGCCTTAAGTCGTTGGACAAATTCCGGCGATACAATCAACATCTTCCGCTCTTTGTCCATTTTAGTCGAAAAGGAGCTCAGTCGTTTGTTCTAGTAGAGCCGTCGTGAATAAACTAGCTTAAAATCAAGACTTTCATAATAAATATATAAAAAAAATATGACAGGTACGGGAATCGAACCCGTATTCTCTCTCGAGATCAGAACTTGAATCTGACGCCTTAACCATTCGGCCAACCTGCCTCCCTATATAAACGAGCACTCTCTGCATAATTAAGAAAATATATAGTTTAAATAGCCTTCTGCATGCAATTTCAAACAATATTTCATATAAATTAAGCCATGTACAAATTTCTTAATCAGGTTTTGATATATATTTTATCGAAAGATTGGACCCACCTCAGCTACCGTTTTATTATTTGTCGTGATGCGTCATCGATGAATTTTACAAGAGCCAGCCTGTCTGCGATGTGACGTAGGTAATGTCTCCATACCTTTTTATTTTAAAATTCTATAAAATCAGAGGTCCAAACTGCTGCCGCATCAGGTAACAGAGTACAATGGTTTAAAACGTGTTAGTGCGGCATCAGTCGGGCCTCTGTTTTTATAGAATTTTAAAATAAAAAGGGGTGGATACATTACCTACGTCACATCGCAGACAGGCTGGCTCTTGTAAAATCAACGATGACGCATCTCGACAAATAATAATAAAACGGTAGCTGAGGGTCCAATCTTTCGATAAAATATATATCAAAACCGATTTAGAAATTTGTGCATGGCTTAATTTATATGAAATATTGTTTGAAATTGTATGCAGAAGGCTTTTTAAACTATATGTTTTCTTAATTATGCAGAGAGTGCTCGTTTATATAGGGAGGCAGGTTGGCCGAATGGTTAAGGCGTCAGATTCAAGTTCTGATCTCGAGAGAGAATACGGGTTCGATTCCCGTACCTGTCATATTTTTTTTATATATTTATTATGAAAGTCTTGATTTTAAGCTAGTTTATTCACGACGGCTCTACTAGAACAAACGACTGAGCTCCTTTTCGACTAAAATGGACAAAGAGCGAAGATGTTGATTGTATCGCCGGAATTTGTCCAACGACTTAAGGCTGGCAATGATGCAGAGAAAAATATATTATCACAGCTTGATGACGAAATGCAAAAAGTTTTAAAGTCCAAATTAACTGATCACGATAAATGGATCCAGTACAATCAGGTTTTACAACGATTCCTTCATTTCACAAACCAGGCGCGGCAGCCAATCAAAATACCTATTGAAACAACCAGTGACAGCCTATCAAATGCCGTTATTTTATCTACACTTCCCAAAACTTTTAAGAAAAAAGCTGAAGTTTTCCTACGCATTTTGAGTACCTCAAGCGATGTGAGCTGGGATCACAAGGGCACCGTTACTATAAAGGGTGAAATTTTACCGGCGTCTAACATAGTCGATTTAATTCATGACACTCTGCGGCCTCGAAAAACTATTAATCCACCCGGACGCCTACAGTTTGCTGAGTACATCAAAGACCTTAACGTTGCTAATGTGCTGCTAGCTAAACCTAAACAGCAAAAGAAGCCAACCCCGACTGATACTACAGGAAAAACCGAAATGGAAACTGATAACTGCGAGTCCGATTTAGAATATAAATTAAAAACACCATCTACTCATCCAAGTCCACATCAAAAAGGTTCAGTCAGAAGAACGCCGATAAGGAAACGCCTCCAAAAAAGGGTCGTTAGAAAAATGCCTCTAAGGCAGATGTCATCAACACCAAAAACGAAGGGAATTCTAGATTGGGTGCATCTTAAACTTTAAAATTACACAATGAATTTCTGATTTTATTACTTGCAGTCTTTTTAATTTGAAATGTCGTGCACCTCAAACTACAGTTTTGTAAATTGCTAGCGAATTTTTAGAAATAAGACATTCTGCTGTACATTTATATTTATATTATTAAGTATTATAAGAAATAAGAACAATATATTTGTTTATTACAAAGTGTTTATGTTTTTTATTTCCACTCTGCTTTGTTTTTTTTTCTCGAATCTGCAATAATTACAAAGTCTAAAGCTAAAATATTAGTATTTGTAGTTATTTTACAGTTACAAAGTGTAAAATTTCAAAAAATCAATCTACGATTTCATAATAGCGTGATATAATTTAGAAAATTGTGATTTCTTTTAATTTTGTGCGATACATTTTATAAAAAAGTGTAAAACATTTGCAAATTTTTCAACGAAATTGTGTGTTTTATTCAGGTTTATGTTAATTTGTGATCAACATACATATATTTTGTATAATTTCAAGTGTTATGATGGCAGTTTTGTAAAATTTTAAGTGAAATGAAGGGGCCGGAACATTTTTTCAACAAAATTACGTGTTTTTATTCAACTTTATGTTAATTTGTGGACAACATATATATATTTTTCAATGAAATTGCGTGTTTTGGTGGTGTCAGAATATTTTTTTCAACGAATTGCGCGTTTTTATTTAAAAATTATGTTAATTTGTGGTCAACATACATATATTTCCGTCAAAAGTATAAGATTTTTTGAATTTTGTTTATCGAAATGATTGTGGTAGTAGATTTTTTCAACGAAATTGCTATTTCTTTTAATTTTGAGCGATGCATTTTATAAAAAGTGTAAAACATTTGCAAAATTATGCATAGTTTATGTAACATGATGTCGATTTTTGTGAAAATTTATGTGAGATGGCTTGTAATTGCGCGATTTTTGTTCAATTTTCATCGTGTGTTGAATAAAATATCGTTTTTTGTATAATTTCAAGTGACGTGATGACAGTTTTTGTATAATTTATGTGACATGATGTCGATATTTGCGAAAATTTATGTGAGATGCTGTATGATTGTGTGATTTTATTCAAATTTTTGTTACTTTGGGGGGTCCACACATACGTCTTTTCGTAATTTTTGCGTGTTTCTATTCAAATTTATTTTCATTTGCCGCCAGCACAGACGTATTTTCGTAAAATTTTACTATTTTTTAATGAAAGTTGTAAAAAAAAATATTGTTTTTGTCGTTATTACAGAATTTAATGTGACAAGATGCCGATTTTTATAAATTTTCATGGGAGATGCTGTCGATTTTCTAAAATTTATGTGAGACGGCGTATTTTTTTATCGCTTATTGGATAAAAATGTCGTTTTTTGTATAATTTCAAGTGACATGATGTCAGTTTTTGTAAAATTTTAAGTGAAACAGAACATTTTTCCAACGAAATTGTGTTTTTTTATTCAAAATTATGTTACTTTGTGGTTAATTGCGTTTTTATTTTCCTCCGTTTGCATTTATATTGGAATTTTTTAAACTAAAATGCAGTTTTTATCGATATAATGACACAATTTCAGACGTTTACTTATAAAATAGGGTTCCGTATTCAAATTTTTGTTACTTTGGGGGGTCAACACATACGTCTTTTCGTAATTTTTGCGTGTTTCTATTCAAATTTATTTTCATTTGTCGCCAGCACAGACGTATTTTCGTAAAATTTTACTATTTTTCAATGAAAGTTGTGAAAAAAATATTGTTTTTGTCGTTTTTACAGAATTTAATGTGACAAGATGCCGATTTTTATAAATTTTCATGGGAGATGATGTCGATTTTCTAACATTTTAAACGAAATGCTTTGGAAATTGCATGTTTTTATTCAGATCTTACTAAAATTGCTGCAGAAATGGCTGTTTTTTATTCAAATCTTGCTAAAACTGCCACAAGTTAGAGAAAAAGTGTACAACATTTGCAAAATTATGCTTAGAAATAACTCTTACAACTGTTTTTACATCATTTTCTTTATTATAAAGCGTTTTGTAAGACGAAACGTGATAATTTTTAAGTGAAATGATGTGGGATGTCGTATTTTTTATCGCTTATTGGCTAAAAATGTCGTTTTTTGTATAATTTCAAGTAACGTGATGTCAGTTTTGTAAAATTGTAAGTGAAACAGAACATTTTTCAACGAAATTGTGTGATTTTTATTCAAAATTATGGGGGACAACCATTCTTATACAATAAAAACATTTATTTAATGCGTATGTCTTATTTTATATGGGCGAGGGCACTGTTGTAATTTATAAGAAGCTAAAACTCAGTCGAAAATAACATTTAAAATTTATTTATAATATGTATATGGAAGTATAATGTTAGAACAGCTAAGTGGTACAATGTTCAAACCTTTAAAACCAAGACTTTTTCATACTTAGTATTTCAGGAATATATTAAAATCAAATTTGTAACTCGTTTTTATATTTACGATCTGGCTTTACCTCTTATCCCCCATTTAATTTTTAAACTAGCAGGCTTCGGCATGACGTAATCAAGCCACAAAGGGCTCAGCGTAATTATAAAACTCAAGCACGAAAAAAATAATGTCTATTTATTTTTAAAAGCGACAAAAATCATACGAACTAGAGTGGTTTATTAACCAGGCAAGCTTATCCCACTAGATTTTGTGTCACAGGGATTTTAGCGCCAAGCCGTTGGCTGCGCTGACCGGTAACCGTGCATTCTGTCGTCTGTCAACCAAGCAAGACTAGAAACCGTTGGAGTACGTACTGCTCGATCCAGACGAACAATGCATGCTGATTTAAATCTTGGTGCATTCCATTACGATGCTAATTATAATTACAGTCTTCTAAACAATCCTGTTTAGGCACGTTATATAAAACTTTGGAATTCTATGCAACGGTTAAAAGCCCTACACAATCGCCGGCTAAATAGAAAGTCTGCCTGGAGCGATAACGTCTTTTGTAATTACGCATAGGTAGCAAACGGGATGGAAAAGAGAAAGCTGTAGAAAATCAATGGGACTGAGTGAGATAGCGTCACTCATATTAAATTAATTACAGCAAAACTAGTTACAAAGTCAATTTTTTAAAATTATTAACAAGTTTCTAAGGCCCTAGACGGCACAATTCCGTTCTTATATTTTATATATTCGAAAAAATAATTTGTTTCAACTCGAACGGTGTGACGGCACAGCTGCGAAATGACGTCTTGTTCAAATCCTATATTTCCAAGTCGCCTCGATAGCACAACGGTAAGGTGCTAAGACTGTTAACCAGAAAACTAGGGTTCGATTCCCACTCGGGTCCGCCGCAAATAGATTTTTTAAATTTAAATATTTCCACGAGTGAATGCAAGAGAGAGACAGCAGCTTCGAAGAGCGAAATAGATCTACCAGTTTGAAATTCAAATATTTCCGCAAAAATTCAAAATTAGAAACAACCGCCGTGAGAAGTGCGCGCGCACCAAGATGGCCGACACCCCCGGGAAATTCAAATTCAAAAAATTAAACTTAGAAAAAATCGGTAAAAATTCAAATTTCAAATATTCCCGCCAGAAATCCAAGATGGCCGCCGTGTAATTCCAGAAGCAAATTAAAAAATCTAATGCGTAATTTAATCAGTAGCACATATGTAAATTACATATCAAACTTCATATGTGATTAATTAGATCAAACCGCGAAATTAATTAGATCAAACCGCGAAATTAATTAGGTCAATCCGCGAATAAAACCGCGAAATCCGCGAATAAATCCGCGAATTAAACCGCGAATCCGCGAATTAAAGGGGCGTGGCTTAATCGAATTAAAAGGAGTGGGGGATTTCTCGCCCTCTTCTACTTCTGTTTCATGTTATTTTCCTCAACTCTGTAGCATATACTTCTATATTATGTTACACGTTTTCTTCTGTTATCCCATATCATCTGCATGCACCTTTTTCCAGAAACCTACTGTATGTGGTTTTGTTTTGTTTTTGCACTCTTTAATTGTATATTCTAGGATGATTTTTAAAAAATCCTTAAGCTCTTCTTCTACGATCCTTGCATATATTTTGCCCGTTATGCTTGACAGATTTATCCCTCTCTAGTTGCTAGTCTTATTTTTTGCATATTGGCGTTATTATTTCGAATTGACAATTGTCCGAAGTATTTCCTACTTGTAATTCATCTTAGGTGGCTATGCTGCCATTCGATAGTGCATGTTTTAAAGATATCTAGATTGATAAGCTACCAAACTAGATATCTTTAAAAAATTGGCAGGTTTTAGTGATAGCAGTAGCAACTTCAGGTAGCTATAGACATAATCTGCAATTGGTTATTTTGTAAAATGACGAAATAAATCATTATAAACTCGTAGTAAAGACATTTGACTTTAGAGAAACAAGTGAAATACCAGGAATGAAGCAGTGAAATATCTAGGTGTGTACCTACTTGTACACCAGGTTGACCGGGAAATATTACATTTTACAAAATTGTATTCTGTTCCTTTATAAATTATTAATCCATTCCCCAGTGACTTATGAATGCTTGATTTGTGAAAATTCTTCTAAACTGAATCCATAACAATGCAGGTTTAATGAAATAAACTACTACACATTGTCACTAACTCCCCTTTCTTCATTTCAAACGAACAACTTCACCAAGTATTAAGACTAGATATAAGTCAGCAATGTGCATGTTGCGTCCGCCGGTGCAGCACCCTGTATAACGAAGGTTGCAGTTGTATTTTATTTAGCATCAATTTCTACAAGATCTATATCAATGAAACAGTAAAAAGAAAACGCCAAAACGAGAAACCGAAAGGGCTGAAGAATACCTTTAATTTTACCTAACAATTTTCTTCGTCTTTCTTTCTTATTATCTTGTGGTGCTATCAGCCCTATTTACTCGTAAGCCGGGTAGCTGGTTAGCTTTGCTCGCCGAAATTTAAGAAGAGTTTTTTTATTAGCGCTTACTACAAGGGCTAACATGGTAGTCGAAGTACAATATTTAAAATTCCTGTGAGATTAATGGGATTCGGGCCCAGTCCGGTCATCTCAGAGAAGAGCATATCCCTCAACAAGAATAGTTATTTAAAAAACGACCTACAAGACTGGACCGTGTCATTGTTGCGATAAAAGAACTCGTTTGTCCCCCTTTCGTAAGTGGCTTCGTCAGGAATGTAGGAAGCAGAACAGCACGGTAATTCAACATGACTCGGTACCATTTTGCAAGGATATAAAGTAGAAGGGCACAGTAACTGAACATACCAACCACTCCAGAAGCTAAACTCTTCCACTTACCGGAAAGGGAGGCGGTGAAGTAGCTATATAGTTGGTAAGCTGAAGAAGAAAGCAGAGGGCCGGATTAAGAAAAGAGTGTTTTCCACATTGAAGGATGAGGATACCTCGTCTCGATGGAGGACGTTTCTAAATTTCAACTGCTAAAGAAGAATGGGATTTGTAGATAATAGAAGTTTGACGATGGCTGATGATGCGCCGAGATATGACCTGAGATAATTCTGTTGTTTGAAGATATGGGTTTTTAGTCAACCTACAATTTCACCAATGTATTATACAGTATTACAGGAGCAAAGGACCGACGACATATTACTTCATGTGTCCTTGGTGAAAGAAGAATATGTAAGAAGGTTTGAACACCGCATTGATGTATTGTTTTTAAAGAAACTTTCCTACGCCTGGTGAATGTAGAGAAGAAAGGCTATCGAGATGGGAGAATCGGTTCCCTCAAGTTTGAATTGTTGTCGTGGAGATGGTAATTGATGGAGAACTGAAAATCTATTACATGGTAATCATTGTCTCTACGAGCTTTGCAAATATGATTTAGTTCAGCACGGTATGAGATACAGAATGTCTAAGGTAGGCTAGAAATGGGTATGTCCAACCAAGGGCGACACTTGTTTTCTATCTCCACGGTGAAGTTAATGTTGAGATATTTTTAGAAGTGTCTTTTCCATGTGACCAAATGGGAAAAGTATCGGCAACGTATCGCAACTAGACTTTGAGTTTCAAGTATACTATATGTAGCTAGAGAAATTATTTGCAAAGTAAGTTCTTGCAACAGGGGAGGTTCGAAATACAGAGCAGTCGATGTAAGTGGGATTTATTCTCCTTGCTCCCATTTTGAGGGCATTTTTAACAGCGGCAATGTGCAGTATATTTACATATGTATTACGGCATTATCCTGTAGTCAGGACAGCAACTGTCGGTCGCAGCGGCGCTGCAACACCTGATGCCCGAGCCAGGATTAGAGTGCAGCCGCTGCCGCCCTTTAAACACGCGCCATTGATCCCACTCCTGAGTCTGCGGGGAATTCAAATTATGTCCAGAACAGTGTCTTTTATTCCGATTTTCTTTTTCCGGCGTTTTGTCGGCCCGACATTGTTTGCTTAATCTGCCCCGGTGATATTGGGAATAAAGGCAGAATCGGGCGTCGATCCTGAAAGTGCTTCCGTCGTAATGTATCGATTTGGGCGAGGGCAGTCACGGCAGACGCGATTTCTGTAACCAGATTAGAGCACAAAGGGCGCATGGGTCAGCTCGGCCTGGGATTATGTGTCCCCTAATTGATTGCGGTTCACACTCGTCTACTTCACTTCAATCATAATAAAACTGAAGTTAGGTTGTCTGCCTGATGAGGCCGGCGGCGGCGCTAAAAAGAAGCCCTCTCCCCTGGATATCAAACAGGAATGCAAATTTTACGAACCAGCAATCATAAAGTATTAGGAAGGAATCGTAAAAATAAATCTCCGCTCAAAAATACAATTAAAGTTGCATCTTCGCTCCCCTTCTACTCCATTTCCCTCTCTTCCGCGTTTTTAACTTCCCCGAAATACAATATCGCGATATAAAAGTTTGTCGTGCGATATCTCGTCCCAAAACCTATCAAAGAAGACTAAAAATAAAAATCCTATCAGAAAGAAAAGCAATTTCAGGGCAAAGCTACAAAATTACATCATTTTTTGAAAGCCTTGGCTGAAAGTTTCCGTGAAGGGCGCTCATTCTGAACGAACTCTTCGGGTAGCGTAACTTTGTTCGTGAAGGGCTTAGAAAGAGAAATGAAATAACTTTGAGATTAATGTTTTGAACTCGGCTATTAATGGGGAATTGTTTTTGAATCTGCCAAATTCAAATAGAAATATATTAAATTACTCATAGCATTTGATTCGTAACGTTGTCAAGAGCAAGTACAAAGTAATCATCAGTTATAGTTCACTGGTTTAGGCACCCAACACAAGATTGTATGTCCCATACTAAAAATATTTTTCGTAAATTTTCTTAGTTGGATAGTGTGATTTGAAACAAAATGTTATTGTCGGCGACAGTATTCAGAATCACAGCAGTACTAGTTCAGATTCAGGTTGTGCGTAGAGATATCAACAACCCAGTTTTCTTAATTGCAGTTATATCCGTCGTTACGTTACGTTATATTAGCTGCATCGATTCTTCATCATCAACGTTTTGTCCAGGGCCTTTTAACGAAGTTAATGTCTGAAAACACAACGCATGGTATAAGTTACAATTATGTATTTTATCTGTTTCTAACATAAGAAGCAAGCATTTAATTCTCACAGCAGTAATTTCTATCTTTTATTCCAAATCGCAT
>OW679195.1:68270078-68355269 GCA_940337035.1 Agriotes lineatus
AGTGATTCAAATAAGAGGAAACAAAAACGATTGGGTGGAGTTCGAGGAGTTGGATTGGGCTACCCTAATTGAAAATCAGGGGATCCTGACGAATTATTTCTATTCCTCCTCCGAAGAGCAGTGGTCTCCGCTGGTAGCTGCACGGAAACAGTATACATTCTTGGAACTTCAGGAAAAGAAGATACTAAAAATTGAAGAAGTGGGACAGAGTGAAGTCTACTTATCGAAAGAATCGTTGGAAGAGCTGTGGGACTTGCAGAGGCTGGTGGAATTGCGATTCGCAGTTCTAAAAGCGCAGAACTTTGAGCAATTTTATCACAAAATAGTGACGGGTATTGCAAACCTGCCTGGGGACTGCATTAGCAATATACGGAGTGTGTTGCAAGACCTGGCGGTAACAACCGAGAACACTGTTTCCATGTATGAAATTTTAAAGTATGGTAGTAACATTGTTCGGTGCGACGTTCAAATAGAAGAACTTGGTCTGCAGGTATTAGCTTAGTCATGTGGATGGGCTATTCTCATTGTCTACTAAATAAATAATTATTTATTAAAAAATTGACTCGACTAGGATTCGAACCCAGATCTCCTGAGGCGCAGTGTCTAGAATTCCCTTTAATGCACCGATTGGCTCCCCAGGTGTCATACCATTAGACCACCGAGTCCTTAAACTATTTAATGAAAAACGGCGATGACCTTCGGGATAATCGAAAGTATAAAAGGTTGCGCATTATCATGGTCTCGTTAATTGTTTTATAACTTACGTCAAGTTCGCACACTATTCGTTTACGTATAAAATAATGGATCAGACTTCAAGTGACGATTCTTCACATGAAATCACATTAAAGCACGCTGTAAAGTTGTGCTGTGCTTTCTGGTTTGAAGATGCAAAAAACAATTTAGATAAAATAGTGAGAAATTCCTCGGGACTCAGAAATTTAGACTTGGAATTTGACGCGTATGTAGTGACTGCTATGGCTGGCGATAGCCAAAATCAACAAGAAAAAAAAACGGAAACAACTGATTGCCAATTTGGAAAAAAACATTTTAAATATTTTGCTAGAGAAGGAAATACATCGCTGACGCTGGATGTGGACTACCACCTAAAGCATCCCTTTGCTGAAATGCTGGAAGAGCGTGTCTCAGTATTCGATCTACCGTGTAAATCTACAACGAAAATTAACTCTACACCAACCGGCATGTTCACACTTCAAGTTAGGAGTGGATATGGCTCGCTCTTCTGGAGATATATTTCAAATATTGATCACCTGTAACATTTAACTAAATATAATTTTTAAATGGTTTATTTTTTTAATTTTGATTTGACCTTGAGTTGAAGGCTAAGGTGATTTTCAACATCACATCATTTTCAAGGACGAACTCTAACACCTAGGCCTTGATTTCAAAGTCAAACTCTAGAACCTCCTCCCACCAAAAAGAAAAATGTACAAAAACGGTGCAGCAGCAAAATAAATCATAGTCTATTGAATAAATCGTGACAGTCTGGTTGTAACATGGACACATGGGAGCTATATGGAAAATATTTCCAGGAATTTTCGGAGTTATTTCCATGGTTTGGTTGCGATCAAATGAAAATTACCGTTACGTTGGATGGACATCCGGACTTTAAAACTTTTGCAACAGTACCACTTCCAGACGGGGATTGGTTTGATTACAATGTGATGGAGCCCATCGAGAAGTATTTAAAAAATTGGAGATTAGAACGTGAATGTGTGAAAAAAATCGTATACGAGTTATGGTGATGCCCGCCTACCCATCTGTTGAATGTGCACGCAACATCGCATTTAACCACTAGAAGCTTAGTCATGTGGATGTGGTATAGAGAAGCCGCTCGACCAACTGCAAGAGACTTACCTAGTGCTGTTAAACGATTAGTGAGTTTGTTGGAAAATTTGGCGTTTGACGCGTCTCACGAAGCCATATACGGTTTTGGTTGGTTCAGTGACGAGGAACTGAAGAAAAAAGAAAAAATGTACAAAAACGGTGTTGCTGTTGGTCGACTATTTTAAACGAAGCCATAAATGAAGGCCTCCTTGTAGATTTAATGGCTAGTCTCGGTCTGGACGAACACATGTGTGAGGTGAAAGACTTTATAGAGAGGAAGGAAAATGAAGAAGAGCGTGCAGTTTGACGACTCGAAGAATCAGGTGTACAATTTGCATACGTGGGCGTATGCGTATCGAGAAGCTCGGAGAGGACTGTGGCAACGAGAGGCTATGGATAGGTTGCGGTTCCAACGCAAGATATTTACTGTGGCTAAAGTACTGCGAGACGTCTTGTGCGCAGAACATAGGCACACAATTTATGTAGAACGCTTTTCCACTAGTACGTAGGTGTTTAACCATGTAGTAACACTGTATATATTGTATGCAAATAAAAACACAATAAAAATTAAAAGTTGTTTTATTCCATTACATAGTGATTATAGATATGGTAAACGTTAGACAAAGCACAATAATAAACTGGAGCAGAATGATATAAACAAGCGGGTTGTGATGGGGTGAGGGCCGGTTGTTCTTCAACTTCGATGATGGGGATATTGGTATAGCGGCGTAGAAAAACTGCTTTTTCTCGACCTTTCACATATACTTCGGTGACATCGTGCAGAAGACGTCGCAAATTTGCAGGAAACATGTATGCTGGAGTAAATCCCTCATTCCAATCGATGCAATGGTGATTAGTCATTACCCAGTGGGCTTGTTGTTGTAAATGAGATGGTAAGGCGGTGAACGAAAACGGTGATTTTAAGACGTAGTGTGATACTGAGGTACCGTCGTAGGCGGTTAACTCTTTTGGGCTGAAGTGCTTATCCGACGTCTTAAAGCCTTGAATGTCGATAATTAGCTTCATCGTATTAAGTGGTGAGAGCACGATCCAGTTACGTTAAAAGACGAGGTGCAACTGAAGTGGTTTTGAGAAATTACAGTTGTTTAACTGCTTTTGACAACGCGTTATAAGTAAAAACCCGATCGTGAAGAACGAGAAAATACGCGGTTGTGTTGGCTGGCACGTTAGCGGAAGTTTCAAATTCAACTCGAAAAACGACAGCGTTTGCATGGAGGTAGTCTTTTTGATGGGAACAATCGATCACAACAACGGGTGATTTGTCAGCAAACTCATTGGGCGTGAACCAAGGCTCGTCGGTCTTGTTATAATAGGATGATTGAAACTTGGAGTACATATCGTATAACGTGGCGTAATGATTGAGGCCATAATTGTTATGTAAATTATCGTAGGGGAAACGTTCGGTGTTGAGATAAACTCGGAAATTCGTAAGATTAATTTTGTCGAAATGGCTATTGTCCTTAGAGATGAGCCCCGAACGTTCCGTCTGAAAACCTACGATGACGTATCTGGGGGTTTGCAATTTGGTGGTTGTTGCAATGGCATGAGAATGTTAAGTCACGGCATTAACGCCTGGTATGATATGAAGTTGCCAGCTGCGAAACGCTACTTGCGTGTCGATATTGTTGTCAATGTATTTGGTTAGAGATAATTCTTGTGCAAGACCTGGAGTGACATGTGGAACTTTCCAATACAGCTTGTCAATCGTAACTTTAGCCGTCTCCGCTACGGTAGCACTGAATACAGCGTCGGCATCGGTATTGCTGCGAATCAGGACAAGTTCTTGTCGGATGTTAAGTATAACTTTTCCATAATCTTCTGCAAAACTTAACAGCATTCTCAAAGGTATGCAGGCACTGAAGTTGCCCTGTGCATCGGTAATGTGAGTATTGGGGGCGTACAACCAGCCAGCATTTTGAAGCTTTTTTACATCATCAGAGGTATAGGACACATATCCCTTAAGAGTAGATGTAGTACCAGGTTTGGTAACAGAATCGACAACGACACCATTAATTTCGTATCGGATTTCGCTAAATAAGTGAGCCAACCCATTGTTAAGAAATTTGGCCGTCGTAACTTTACCGGTTGCTTTCCGTAATTTTCCCTCTATGTATAGATAGCTCAAACCTGTAGAGTTGACATATCTTCAGGAATTGGAATTCGAATTTCATCGTTATAATCGAAACGGTTTGTATACGGTTGATGGGTGTGCAACTGATTGCTAACGATGGAGTTGTCGACGAGGACACGTTCCCCAATATTTAGAATACTCATGACAGCACTTTAAAACCCAACGATCGCAAGAAGTCTCTATTTGCCTTTGTTAACTGCTTGGCGGACGAAGCTGAACTGATTTTAGAAGGCTGTGGACAACGTCTCTTATACGAACTGGGTTGAACATGGTAGGGTGAAAGGTTGAATCGAAAACCCATTATAACTTCTTTAAATGCAATGTTACCGTGACGGTTTCCTTACTAAAACTGACGGGGGTATCAGTCTGGTCCAGTATTTTAACAGTTAGGTTAGTGATCTGTCTCGTGCTGATCGGTAGGTAAATGACAGGGTTAGGTGTTTCCATTATTTTGTACCCAGGCGGCACTATGGGGAAGAATTGATGAACGATGTGGCCAGGCTTACCATTTTTATAGGAACCGACATAGATATTGCAGTGGATAAGGATGGAGTTAATGTTCAAAATTTTCGTAACATGTTCACCTGCATGCCACATATTCGCATCATAAATTTTGCTGTCAAATCCCAACATGTCTCGGATAGTATTGTCACATGTAAAGTCGATTGGAACGGTCGATTTTATTTCGGTTTTTAAGGTGCTGTTGTTTCCGCGTAGCAGCACCCGCCCATTACTTCTGCTAGACTCAAGTTGGTTATGCAGAAAGTCGGCAATGTCCGTAATTTCGTATGCACCCTCAGGTATAGTAATATGAGGTAGTCCGACGAGATGAAATTCATTGTTGGGAGGTCTAATGTTAGCAATAGTATTGTAGGTTTCGAAACTTAACAACCCCAAAACATATTCGCTACCGTCGTTTAAGAAAATAGGGGGGTCAAAATTCGCAGTAAGGATTGATGAATCACCTGTCAGAGTGAATATACTAGACATGATGAAGCGCAACACTTAAACTGCCGACAAAAGCGGTTTCGCAAAGTTATATAGAAATTTGAGACACAGGTGACCACATGTGTATGACATGAGTCGTTGATATCTATTAGAATTATACGTGACCGTGTTATTGCCACCATCGCTACGAAAGTATTTCACTAATTCGGTTGGAGGTTGTAAGCGACCGATGCTATCGAAGTACAGAACAAAGGTATCCACTTTTACGTAAGCCGTCCAATGCGTGCCAGGTCCTACATCATCGTCCAGGTTAGTGACACCACATTCTCGTTTACGAATCTTGATAGGCAGAGCATCCCGCATAAATATTCCCCTAAAGTGTGGAATTTCTAGGCGTTTAACGTAGTCTGTAATATCGATGTTGGTTAACGCGCGGCGCGGCAGCTTCAACGGTAGTTTTTTGACTGATACGGTCGTAGATATAACCCTTTTCCGCGAGCAATGGATTCCATAGCTTTGTTATTTCGCTCCTTTTCCTGGAGATTCTTTTTAGCAGCCTTTGAGTCTCCCACTGCTTTAGCGACTGCTGCAGCACCACCTCCGAGGGATCCCAATGCTCCTAATGCAGCAAGTATGGGTACAAGCGGCAATATGCCTCCTCTCTTCGGAAGAGGTAGTACTCTTGACCGCTTCCGCCTCCTCCTCCTTGTTTTTAAAGCTCCTCCTGATTGCGAGCGGACTGTGATACCGACCCGTTTGGAATGCGTTCGCCGTGTACGCTTCCGTTTCACACCCATTCCGACTTTCGTCTTTCCTTTCATAATTCCAGTAACAGCAAGGGCTGCAGCTCTTTCCCCAAGAGTAGAGTCTTTTGCTTTAACACGTTCCCAAGCTTTCTCTGCTAGAACTTTATCTGCCCCGTGACGTGTCAAAAGATCGCTAGATTGTGAGTATGCGATGTCGTGTTGCTTGCAGGCCTCGTCCAGAGGATTCCTTCCTCGATCGCCTCGAGAAAGACGTTTTTTAAGTCGGGTACCAGGTCCGCAAAACTTGTACCCTGGTATGTGTAGTTCAAAGGGTAATTTGTCAATAAGGGTATTTAGGAAACCGCGACCTTTCCGCTTGGCGCTTCGGTGATGACTGGTTTGTTTACGCTTAGTAGCTTTCATCTTAAAGACTTACACACGACTGATGTTCTTCAAACGGAATTAACAAATATAACGAGAACGCACGGCGGGTAGAGCGCAGTTTCCTTCCGAGCGAAAACGATGGAAAACGTCAAAATTGTGAAGCAAGGGTGTTGCTTACCGGTAGTAAATCACACAATAAATTCCATATCCGAGACTTACAGAAAGCACAGCGCTTTACTGAGTAAAGGATGTAAACGATGTGTGGTCATAGGTCGATCCGGATTTGGAAAAACCAACCTCATGATCAGTTTACTAGTGCATCGAAATGGGTTGCGATTCGGAGACCTTTATATATATTCGAAAACACTCGATCAACCCAAATATAATTATCTAAGAGAAGCCTTTCAACCATTGAGAGACATTGGATTCTTCCAATATAGTGACGATTGTGAGGTGATCAAACCCCAGGAAGCAAAAGAACATTCCGTGATAGTTTTTGACGACGTAGCTTGCGAGACTCAAAGCATAATTCGAGATTATTCTTGTTTCGGACGTCACCGAAACATAGATTGTTTTTATCTGTGTCAGACGTATTCATCTATTCCTAAGCAGCTCATAAGAGATAATGCAAATCTCGTCATCATATTCCAACAAGACAACACCAATCTGAAGCACATTTACGACGATCATGTCAACACGGACATGTCATTCGACAAGTTTAAAGCATTGTGCTCTTATTGTTGGAATGAGGATCACGGATTTTTGGTGATCGATAAAGAAAGCGATACCAACGCGGGACGATATAGAAAAGGTTTCGACAATTACTTTAATATATAGACAGCTGCCAAAGAAGGGAAGGTAGTAGTTTACCAACAACTGAAGAAGTTGCAACATGGATAAGCGTTTAGCCAGGGAACTTATCAAAACCCGACAATCCGTTAGACGTAAATACGCAGCTTTAAAAGCAGACATCGCCCAATCCCAATCGATTTTAGCTGAGCAATTTAAACCTCTTTCCAAGCCGCTCACCGAATTGCTGACAACTATAAAGCAAGAAGGTGTGCCTGTTGGCGAACCAAAAGTGGATTATTTGCCAATAACAATTAAACGTAGAGTATCCACTCCCTCTACCTTGCCCCGTCCGCGAGCGATAACCACTCCAGGCCGAGTTTCTGCGACAAACCTTCTGGGATCGTCACACACTTCCACACCGGGGCCATCACACACGTCCACACCAGGGCCATCACACACCTCCACACCTCGATTTTTGCAGACGCATGTGTTATCCGAGAGTGAACCAGTAGAGGAATACGGTGAGCAGTTGCAAACGGAGGTTGCTGAGGCGGCAGCAGAAGAAGGTGCTGTACAAGCCGCCAGAGAAACCATCCAACAAATGCTGGCACCGGAAGTTCTTGGTCAATATTTAGAACAATTTCAAGGGTTAGCTCGAAAATACGTGGAAGGAATGATACGAGATACTGAGGACAAGTACGATTTGCACTACGGAGTCCGATTCGACATAGAGGGAAATAAGTTTGCTATAGGAAATAAAGAAATCAAGTTCGAGGGTGAAAATATCGTTATTACAGACCACGGCAACAAAATAGTCTACAAAGGCACTCCAGGATTGTACGAATTGATGTTTAAAAAGAAACCAAATATATACAAAAACGCAGATTTAGAGCAATATCTAGATTTAGTGGATCGTTCCGCCGCAAATCGTGTAAACTACGACCCCACACAAAGAGTTAGTGGTAACGCAGGGTCTAAATACATGAAAATAGTACGACCTCTAACTGCCTCCTCAACCATAAGAGCTCCCGGCAGACCAGCGACGAAGGTATCACGGCGTGGCAAGGGATTACTAACAGTGACGGACAAAAAAGTGGAATATGTTCCTTGGAAGGATCCCAACTCATTAGTGAATCGGTTGCGTATATTAATAGCTTCTCAGGCAGCTGGACACACGGGTCATTCAAATGAGATAGTCCGTATCACCGAAGCCTTACGAGACGCGAAAATAATCTTCTAAGGGGTACAAAACCTTAGAGTCGACGGAATGTCGATCAGAACGCATTCAACGACGAAGCAGTAATGCCGATAGACAAATTTGGAAGACACTACCATAGCGCGCGCTATTATTCTCATCCCAAACGTATCTTTATGAAAGTACAAAATGTAAACCAACTCCATATAGAAGTACCACTGCTGCTAGTGGGGCGTGGGTACGATGAAAGCGGATATTCCAAAATTTTCGGACAGAACGAGTACATTTTTCCGTTAACAACCGGCGAGATCATAAGTGTTCAAGTCAGCGGACCTTTGGTAGTATCACACATTAACGGCATCCCACAGGAGACGCTTGTCGGTAAGACATTGCGGCGAGGAGATAAACTGCAATTCGAATCCATAAACAATAAGTTATACGTGCAACTGCTGCTTAAATGTCCCGTAGGAGAGTAGAAAGCAACAGTTGACAATGAACCTTAAAGAAGCCATAGTTGGCGAACTCCACAAACCAGCACGAATACATTTCAAGAGAAGGCGCGTTATTCTAAAAGGCTTGAACGATTTATATCAAGCTGATTTGGTAGAAATGATCCCTTATGCAAAAGTCAATAAAGGCTTTCGTTATATTCTGGTAGTCATTAATGCCTTCTCGAAGTATGTGTGGGCCTATCCCGTAAAACGTAAAACAGGAAAGGACGTAACAGTTGCATGGGTAAAGTGCTGAGGAGTGTAAAGGTGTCACCTCAAAACTTGCAGACGGATTTGGGGAAAGAGTTTTACAACACCGATTTTCAACGATTAATGCGACAGCACAATATCAATCACTACAGCACGTATTCTAGCATGAAGAGCAGCATAGTGGAGAGGTGCAACCGCACCCTGAAGAACATGATGTGGAAGCAGTTCAGCCTGCTAGGGTCCTACAAATGGTTGGATATCCTACCCAAGATAGTAGCAAAGTATAACACAACCAAGCATCGCACAATAGGAATGAAACCTGCCGAAGTGAACTTAAAGAATGCGAAACTTCTTTTAAACACAGCGTACAGTCACACAAAGACCGTGGATCCGAGACCTCAAAAGTTTCGTACAGGGGACTCGGTACGCATCAGCAAGTATCGTTCTGCATTTAGCAAGGGATACACGCCAAGCTGGAGCAACGAAGTATTCACAATATTCACTGTTCGACTTACAAACCCAACAACCTATCGACTCACGGACCAAGAAGGTCAGGAAATTAAAGGAGGGTTCTACGAGCATGAACTGCAGAAAACAAAACATTCGGACGTATATCTGGTCGAAAAGGTTCTGAAGAAAAAAGGAAATTTGGTGTATGTAAAGTGGTTGGGATTCGACAATCGACACAACTCTTGGATATCTAAAAGCAATGTTGTATAACTTAAAGAACTACTGTAGCACTCTCAAAATAAAAAAAAAACTGTTTTTTTGTAAATTATTGTTTTATTAATGCCACTAAACACAAACAATATTTCTTTGAAACACTTTCATCTTTCTCCCAACAAAAGCGACAACAGCAAAAGAACTAAATCATTAACATTTTAACGAAGCTGCTATTGTTAAAATATATAAACTTATCGTTAACATTCAAAATAGGTAAGCGTATTTGTTTTCCCAACATTAATTACAGTAAGAATAATAATCACAAACATATTAACAAAGCTATTATTTACAAACTAGGAACTATTCGTAATCTACATATATATAGTATACACTACTAAGCGTAAGAAAGGGTTCGTTTGGTGAGACGTCTGCTATAAATAATAACCAATACTGTTCCGCGAACATACTTTAATTTACATTTGGTTTGCGGCTGCCCGCAGCAGTTCGTCAAGCCTGTAATCAGCAATACTGCAGTGACCCCACGCTAGTGTCTTCGTAGTGTTGGGAATAACGTAGCGCTTGTCATCATGCGACGAAAGCGCAACCTTATTTATTAAGTCGGTGTACATAGTGTGTAAACGGGATTTAAAGACGTACATTTGACACAAGACAGTCTCCCGCTTGTTCTCGGCAACGGCCTGATAAAGTTCGCTGGTCAGATACTACCGAACAGCGCTCTTTTTCACTCCTTTGGCTTTCTTGTCCACTTTAGATACGCTGTTTACACAGTATGATTTTGCACCGACCCCATAAAAGCTACGTACGACTACGCCAGCATATTCGTCCTTGAATTTGCCAACAACAGACTCGGTTTGCGGAATACCGTGCAGATTATCCACATAATTTGCAGTATCGAACCAATCAAGGTTGCGTTTCATGTCATCATAAAAATTGTTTGTTTTAATTTCTATAATGAAGGAATCAGTGTCTGTGTAGAGTAAAGAGACATTATTGTCATAACGTTTTTTCAGAAACCCATAAAAAAATCGTACATGACAGTTTTCGAAATATCCAAAACGGAGAAACCAACATAACTAGGTTTGGCATACCAAACCCAGAGTCTGTTCATTTCTACGGCTATTAAATTTTCATTAAAGCAGATTCTATCTTTAAAGTTAGGTCGCGCTATCAACGTTTCAGCCCCCAGTCTATTACCAATTTTCTCCCAATGACTTACTAACTTTACATCAACCCTTTTGTCCACATTCTCCAATGTTTTGCCAAATACGCAGTTGTTAGCCAATTTAAAAGAATTTTTCTGAAAGTTGTTTGTCGATTGGTTTCTAAAGTCAGTATTAAAATCAATGTAGGTTCTGAGCCATGGAGATTGGGTAAATTTCAGTATTCTATGTACTTTAACCAAAGTCAGACCCGCATTCAAGGCCTGCTGTAATGCTCTGTAGTGAATGACATATTTCCGTTTGCCATATAAATTTGGAATCAATTTGGGTTGTTTAAATTTTCCCTCAGGAGGAATGAGAAGCTCCGGACAAAAAGGAAAGTCATTGTGAGCGTCGTGCAAATGCTGTGGATAGTCTAAAACTACCTCCAACACGTACCCGGTATTGGACTCGGCAGACACTTGAAAAATATCAAAATTTGAAATTTCCTCGTCAGTTATCCAAACAAAATCACGTTGTGGTAGAAACTGTCTCATTGCGTAACCATAAAGGTTGGTTGCGTCTAAAAACATGATAAACGACGTAGGTTTAGAAGCATCGTAATTCCCGACAAACTCATTGTTAGCAATAGCTTGTCTCCCCACACAAGTGCTGACTCCTCCGCGAATACTGTTTCTAAAAAAGTCTAACATTTCTAAATCAGTAAGCAGCTCAAGTTCAACCCCCGTAAACTTTAACATAGCGTCCCAGCTTAATCCTGGGGCCGTGTAGTACTGAGCTGGATCCAACTTGTAATGTTTTAAATAAAAATTTCTAAAATTTTCGAACACGTCTGCCAAAATAAACACGTCACATTTGAGATAGACATCGGAGTAGTCGCCCAACGTTTGACAACCAAAAGTTTCCCAAACCTTCACGGCTCGTTCGTAATCAGTCTGAGAAATATGGGTTTCGGTTAGACGGTCATAAAAGTCTTCGATCGAGGGTAAAGCAGACTCATCTAATTTTTGGAAAGAATCTATATAGGAATATGGAAACACACCTTTCTGTCTCATCAACTCAAATTTGATGCCATTTCCGAATTGACTTTGAATTTCAACGCACTGGCCATCCGACAAGGTGTCGGCCAGCGATGCCAAATACGAGCCCATGAAGCGAAAGCTATCCAAAAATCTGATGCTCAGATAAATGTTTTTTCGCTTTCCCTCCATAAAAATTTCATCAACCAAAAGACGTTTGCCAAACGAAATGTACTTTTCTTTAGTTACCGGAATGACATCAATGTCTTCATTATTTTGAGCCAATTGTTTAACAAACAGGTGCGAATCGTAATTTGGATTGTGAAAAATACCGGAATAAAATTTGGAAGTTTATAATTTAAATTGCAATTGGAGTGGCCGGCTCCCCGATAGTCTCCAGTCAAATGATCGTGATCGCGTACTTTTACATCCTCCTCACCAAACGGTCGACCACAAATGTAACATGAAACGGCTTCGTTAAAGTTTTGAATTTCCATAGCAGACATAGCTTTCATAGGTACAACATTTTTCAAATGATGCGAATAGATGTTTTGCGCATCTCTATCTAAACGTTCTATAAACATGTCCACCGCATCCTCCCCCCGATAAATTTCGAATTTTGACAGGCTGTCGTCATACGAACATTTCAAATAGTACGCGAAAGAGTAAGGTATGTGTTTACAGGTTGTAATCGTATACGGTTTTGTGGGATCCGGTTGTTGGTCTCCTGCATCGATGGGTGCCAAAATTGTTTCAAAATCCACGTACACTACGAATCCAACCTTCAATTGCTTCTGATAATTTTCAAATTTGAGAATATTCTGCGGTCTTACCTGACCACACTTGTCGGTGATCAACTCTGTCGTTGGCAATTTAGTATACACATGATTACAGTCATAACTTTGATGCATAGTCAAGTGTGCTTCAGTTCTAAAGTAATTCAGGCAGCCGTCGCAAAAATGCTTTGCACCATCTCTAGCCGTTATTTGTCGCGATACTAATCTAGACAAATCTTTGATCCAACAGTAGTGACTATTACCTTCGTCGTTAGTTACAAGCAATAAATTTACATGCCACCTTTTTTTATAGGAGGTGTAGTACAAAGGTCCCACAACTTCATATTTAGTTTTATTGTCTTTAAAAAATTTCTCCAAACCGTATACGTTTATAGAAAGCTGCGGATTAATTGTTTCAAATTTAGAAATATCGCGCAACCGAACCGGAAATTCAATATCAGTCCATTTTAAAAATCGACGACAATTCGGATACGAAGAAGTTCGATAAGGCAATCCTTTTGGTTCACAGAGGGCCGAGGTTACTGCCCAACCGAAACAACGTTCGTCATTGTTTTGAACGTTCACGATCGCTTTCTTGCGCTGAATCTGCTTTGGGAGCGGGATGTACGAGGATGCCCGAAATGGATTGTATTTGTTGACGTTGACTTCAATGTACAACAACTGCTTCAAGATCTATCCTGACAATACAGAAAATCACCAAAGTTAGAATTGTTACAAAAAGCTACAGATCTCTTGCACACACCTGATTCCCGCTCCTGAAATTCCGACACCTTCTCGTCTAGCCTTCCAGTCAAATTATCATATAAGTGGCTCAAGTCTGTACCGCGAGTGACTACCTCGTTAGCCGTCTGAAAAGTTTTTACGTCTTGTAGATCTTGAGCTTCCAAAATAAAATACCCGAAGAGTTCGAAATTGATTTTGATGCTAGTTAATTTGGTTAGCTGCCCTTCTATCAAATTTAAAAATTTTTCTTTCAATTCGGTCATATATTCCACAACGCTTATATGATAATTTTCCGTGGAAATTCTATAACTGGCCACACGGGACTTGAAGGCGTTTTGAAGGGCCACCACACCTTTCCCCAATTGAAAGACGCCGCACCGCCTCGTGTGACGATTGCTCCTCAGATGACCAACGAAGCACGTTCGAGGAATGTTTTCATCGCACACGTCACAGTATTGCGTCCTTGGGAAACCACCTATCAAAACAAACTATTTACACACTGTACAAACACACCAAGCACGCATACCATCACTACTGGAGTTGTTTAGTTTTGGGCGTTTACTCGGCCCCTCACCACCCACCACCGAAGTCTCCATAGCGTCGCCTGTAATTAATACAACTACACTGAAGGTGCAGCTCTACACCAACACAATTTAAACTCACCACTCGTAGATGGATGGCCCAGCTGTTGACGACAACTTTCTCTCCGGTGGCGGAACAAATTGTCGGCTCTGGTGAAGGACTGTCCACATTCGGTGCATTGAAACATTATAAATGATTAATTGCAATTCTACACTGGGTAGGCTCTTTGCTAGAACGTTAGAGGTATCGCTCTCGCCGAGTATCGCTTCCCTAGCCAAACATGTAAATACAAGGAGCACACTCTAACACACTACCCAGGTACCACGAACGTGGACGTTAAGCCTTGATACCCTGGAGGGGATGGGGAACTAGGTTACGTCGTCTTGGAATTTAAGGGAACTTACATTTGTTTGTCTTAGTGAATTGCCGCCGCTAGTTGACAAATTCGCTTCGCTGTGTTGATTAAAGTTCGTGAGACCTCACCTTGCCGCTGCGTCAGCTGGCAGCGCCGTTGCACATATTCATCGTATTTTTTAGCCTTACGACTGTGCCCTTTGGCAATTTTGGGTCTCACCCTCACTATTTTTTTGGTGACGGCTGCCAGTTGTAACTCAATGTTATCCAACTGCACATCCATACCGTCCCTCAAGCGTTCCAAAGATTTAATTTCCGCTATTCGTGCAACCTGAGCGGCAACTCTGTCCTGGTATGATTTTAAATTGTTTTGCGTCAGTGGCATATTTTCGTCGTTGTCATCGTCGTCGTCGTCGCTTACCGAAGAGATGGGCGATATCACACCATCACCCTGTGAAATGGATGATGGTGCAACATCGACCGCCTCCCTCTCAGTGTCCTCGGACGCAACAGAGGAATCGAATGTTGCTACTGTGCCCATTGCAACTTCCGCCACCGGAGAGGCTCGTCCGCTTTCGGATGCTACAATGCGCACAGTATTGTTCTTCTGTGACAGTGGTTGCGGTGTTGCCAGTTGTGAGTTGCGGCTGGTCGGTCGCCTTGAGCCTGAAGCGACTTGGATACCCAATCCGAGGTTTTGGGTCTCTACAGCAACATCGAAAGCATCTTACGCAAAAAATGTATCGCCGAAATCAATAGCAACAAAAGTTTGTTCCGGGCGTGTGGGATTGGGGAACTGAGACCTCACCTTTTTCTGCGGTGGTGGTAAATTCTCGCGTATCCCGTCGTTAAAATCAAGACTTGGCATATCCATAAATTTTTGCGTGTTAAACGTTGATGTGTCTTGCACACCCTCGATGCGAACGGCCCCATGTCCAGTCTCAATCGCACAATCCCTTACTGTCTCCTCAATCAATAAATCTACTTCCAAATTTGGCTCAATTTTGCGTTTCTGCCCTCTAACCAAACATTCTTTTAAAATTTTACCACTTTCCGGTTTTTCAGCGGACGATGTGATGGGACTACACCCCGGAACTGCATCAAGTTGGGTTAAAATTTTGCCCTTATTCTGCTTTTTCGACATGCTTTTCCTGCTACTCACCGGTTTTTTCATGTTCTCAAGTCGGCCTCAGATTCTGAGGACACCACTACAACCGGTGGCTGCAGCTGGACATTTTGATGTATTGTTACCTTGTCGTCGGACGCTTTCGATGTAGAAGGTTGAGCCAGTGCGGATTTGGGGTAAGATCCGCTAGCTCTCGGACAGATGCAGAGTACCACATCCTGCGGTTTCCGCAAACTCAACTTACTATACCCTGGCGCCCGCGTAACACCACCACAAACCGTGCAAATCACAACACCTGAACGATGCATCACGAACGAGAACAAACTTAAGAGTGACGCTCCTTACCGCCACCACATGTATTTATACTAACAATATGGTGGGGGCTTGTCCTTGCCTTGAGACTTACATTCCGAGCGTTTCCAAATAACAAGAAGGTCCACCGACCTTGCCCTTGAGACATTATAATTCGAGCGTTTCCAATAACCAGAAGGAGCACTGAGCTTGGCCTTGAGACTTTGAAATTCGGGTGCTTACAATAACAACAAGGAACGCTGACCTTGGCCTTGGTCTGGGAATGCAGTGGATGTCGGTATTAAGAACTTGAATTTTACGGTCGCGACGTTCCTTACCGTCAGCGTCACCTTGGCCTTGGTCTGGGAATGCAGTGGATGTCGGTATTGCGAACTTGAATTTTACGGTCGCAAAGTTCCTTACCGTCAGCGTCCTACATAAACATAAAGTCTACAGTGAAATAGCGGCGTCTAGAAACAATTGTCACAAACTATCGGAAATCGGAGGCTCAGATAAAAATAATTCAAGAAACACCACACTGATTGCCCACTAAACAACGGAGATATGAGCGTTTTAAAATTTACAAGGTGGAAAGGTTGGACAAATCGGAAAGCAAAAGCTAATATATACATAATTTTAAAAAACACTCCGATATCTTAATAAACAACGGAGCTATGCTATTTCTAATATTTAACCCCAAGTGGTTGGGGTAGGTGGTAGTTTCAGTTTAAAATCGCAAAGTACAAGGCAATAGGAACCCAATAAAAAAAACTCCGATCAAATATCTAAATAAACAACGGAGATATGTAATTTTTAATATTTTACCCCAAGTGGTGGGGGGGAGGTTGTAGTTTGAGTTTATAATCGCAAAGTAGATGACACTAGGAGTATAATGCAAAAAACCGCGTTTAAATATCTCAATAAATAAAGGAGATATGAGCATTTTAAGATTTTACATTTTTTCAAAAAAAAAAACCAAAAAACCAAAAAAAACCAAAAAAACCAAAAAAAAAACCAAAAAAAAAAATTATTTTCGTGTGCGACATTTTTCAAAAATTTTTTTTTTTTTATTTGTTTTGAAAATAGTATCGGTTGATCGCGACTTGGTTGGGTACTTTTAATGGTGCAAACACGGCTTTTAGCTTTGTGCATTATTATAAGGTAGATTAGTTTTTTTTTTTTGCCCCAACCCCGTCCCCCACCCTTACCAACCCAGCGAAATTTTTTTCCCTATATGCACCTTCCATTAAAATATTTTAGGCAATATATATACTAGGGTTCCACCTGTGTTTCCGCTAGAGGTTGATAAGAAAGCGTAACCCCATTTAATTTGGAAGGAAACATTAACAAGATCTGGGAGAATAGATTTCTTCCTTAATTGAACAGCTATCATTAACAAGATCTGGGGGAATAGATTTCTTCATTGATTTAGTAGCTATTTTTATACAACAGCTAGTTAACGATAGATGGCGACAACAAACACATTATCCGACATATATTCAAATATTTATATTATTGAATTTAAAAATCTACTTTATGTTTTTACAAGGAAACTGTAGGTTTTAGGGAAAAAACACAAGAATCAAAAAACTCTTAAAATTCATCAAGCTTTACGAAAACTTTTTTCTATTACATAAATTTTGCATTTTGAGCCTTCTCAAGGTCAGGCGTTGTACCCCTTCTTTAAAACGCCCGAATTGTATAGACGAAGGCCAAGCCCAAGGTTACCCACTTTCATCCCCCTCTTCCTAAAATTCCTCCATTCATTCTGTCTCCGACAACCATCCAGTGCGGTCATCATGTTCTTCAAGTGCTTTTTCCATGAGTGGCCTTTGTTATCAACTTTCGGACTTGTGCAAGGATCTTGGGACGATTTCCGTGCTGGGGAGCATATGCCCTTGGCCCCAACTTACAATTACAATCGGTTCATCCCGTCATATGAGTTGGAGGAAGCCCTCCTGCACTTCCTAGGAAGGGAAAACCAAGTGGTGGCCTTGATTTCGATTAACGGTGGGGCCCTTATTGAGGACCGCGACAGGAGGCAACTTTTCGTTGCCTCACGAATCATCGAGCCCTTCCTAGAACAAATGGCGATGGAGGACCGCTCCACCGAACATGGAAGTGTGTACGTAGACCTCCCTGAACCACTGCCCGACTTCATCAACTTAATGTGGCCACACCTTCCGTGGAGGACAAAGCCGGAGGAGTAGTTTTAGTTGTAATTTTAGGTGTAAATAAATTTCTTAGTATTATTCGTTATAGTTGTAATTATAAATTTTAGTTGTAAATAAATTTCTTAGTTTTATTTGTCTTTGTTATTTACTGTCGAGGTGGTTTATTATAGGGTGTACATGCTTAGTACATTCATATTGAGTTGAGTGCTTCAAGGCTGCAGAATGCCTATCAATAAGTTTGGACAGCACATGCATAGTGATTCTACTCGTCACTCTCAAGTGTTCCTCTTCGAAGACCTGGGTGGGCTTGATAACCTATATTATGAAAAAAACCTACTTCTCTTCGCTGAAACTGCACTACCTGGTGGATTGTTTGGTCTGAATAACACTGGTACATCCGAATATATTATACCCTTCACTAAGGCTAGGATAGATAATGTTATTGTTAATCCTCGCAACACACCAATCATAATCAATAATATTATACACACCCCTAACGAAGTAATTGGGATGGTTTTACAAAAAGGTGATAAACTCAAATTTCAACAACTTCATCCCTTATCCAAGCTGGCCGTTGAATTTCAACTCACAGCTCCAATTATTGCAACCTCTTAGCGTGGTATGTATATTGAAATAATACAACTTTCTCTAATTACTACTTTTATTTCTTACTAAGTAATATCTCACAACTGTACACATTTATTCATTACCATATCACACTTAATTAATTCCATGAAAAAATGCAACATCTCATACATGCATGCTACATTTTCTGATTTTATACGTAGAGTATCCAAAACGCTCTCGATGTTGGTTTTTACATCCCCAGGTAAAGTACAAATACCTCGAGTTATACTTAGATAAAACTGTTCAAACTCTTGACACTTTAAGCACTCCAGTTTGTATTCTAACAATTTTAACAACTCCCAACATTCGAACACTGATTCGAGTCCTAAGTACACTTCAGATATACCTATTTCTTGAAGCACAATAACTTTCCTCAGTCCTATTGTTTTAAAACATATTCTTTTCACAGCACTCAGGTTACGTGGTTGTAATTGACAGTCTCTACTGTAAAAGTAGTTACATATGACTCCCTGATTTTCTACAAGCACTTTAAACTCAGCTTGCTCCAACAGAACAAAATCGCCTTTGTTGCCGTTAATTACAACTGCTGGTACAAACGATGCTCTGGTACAACACAATCCCACAGACGCGAATTTACTTTTTGACTTATTTAACGGATACATCGTTGAGTTCAATAATATTGGCTGCTTTACCTTAACACACATTTCTTCTGTCTTCATTAACACTTGCTGTTTAAGACTTTCAACCGACTGTTGTAACTTATCCATTCTTACCCACCAAACTTGATACTACTCATCGACATCACACCGCGTTTATATATACATCTTTCAAGGTTATTTGCCAGCGTTTATATATACATCTTTCAAGGCTATTTGCTTTAACGGTGGGAGATTTGTATGACCTTGTCTTTCATAATAATATAGTAGTGCTTTCTACTACAGCTACCAGTTATCATCATGCCTGCTATTTTTGGAGATGCGCTTTTTGAAGATGCCCCAGCATTCTACGAGGAGTTTGTGGACTTTCTTAGTTCGCAGCCACCGCCTCCATCACCTCATCGACTCCAGGCTGTCGTGACGCTCGACTATTCCATGAGCCTTGCCAGTGAGCGCCTATGGCAGACGACCGTCCTGAGAACGGTGCCTACCACATACGAGGGCGACCCATTCCTGTGGTGGAGGCAACATATAGAGGTCCCCATCCAGCGCTTTCTAGCGCAACTACCAGATGGGGATGTAATGTACATTAGTTATTGTTGGACTGATTAAATAAATCTATAAACGTGTCTGATTTTTTTTGTGCTTGTGGTATACAGTGTGTCCAAGATAAGGAGGGCCAGTATGGGGATCTCGGTAATGGTAAGAGATACAAATTTGGTTAAATGGGAAGAAAGTTGCGCAATTAAAGGACTAACAAAATGACGTCTAGAAATCCTTGATACGATTTTTCGTTTTTGAATTATCTCAAAAAAACCGAATTTTTGGATTTTCTTTTTTATTTTTTTCTGGCGTTAATATTAAAGTTAGAGCGAAACTGATTAAAGTTCTTTATAGCAACTTTTAGTGGACTTAATGATTACGTTATCAATTTTTTTATCCGACGTTTCGTCTTCGAGAAACCATCATCAACTTCATTTTTTTAAATACGGTCCTGGTTTTTTGATGCCAAATTTGCAAAGCCCTTGTTACTCTGAATTCAACAATGTGCCACATATTATGGTTTAATTACGTTTCGAGCTTTTTTCTGATCATCATCAGAAATTTTTTTAGATACGGACCTGCATTTCTCATAATTTTGTAAAAATAAGTTCATACAGTAAGTTAGACCTTTTTACATGCCGTTAAAATATTAAAATGCACATCATAATGTCATAATTCTGATACATTAATTTAATAAGCAACCAATAACTATTAACAATAAACAACAAATAAATGAACAAAAGATAGACAGAAAGAATAACAAAACGAACACCGAAACCATTTAATAGGTATTAAATTTACAGAAGGTATTCAAAAAGGTTGCCATCATTCTCTATGCATAAATAACATTTACCTGTAGAATCTAAAACATTATTCAGCAATACTGGCGTTATACTTTGAAAGGCTTCAAGAACCAGTCTTCTAAGTTCTTCTTCTATTTCAAAACGTTAAATACCTATTACATTGTTTCGATGCTCGTTTTCTCATTCTTTCTGCCTATCTTTTGTTCATTTATTTGTTGTTTATTGTTAATAGTTATTGGTTGCTTATTAAATTAATGTATCAGAATTATGACATTATGATGTGCATTTTAATATTTTAACGGCATGTAAAAAGGCCTAACTTACTGTATGAACTTATTTTTACAAAATTATGAGAAATGCAGGTCCGTATCTAAAAAATTTTCTGATGATGATCAGAAAAAAGCTCGAAACGTAATTAAACCATAATATGTGGCACATTGTTGAATTCAGAGTAACAAGGGCTTTGCAAATTTGGCATCAAAAAACCAGGACCGTATTTAAAAAAATGAAGTTGATGATGGTTTCTCGAAGACGAAACGTCGGATAACAAAATTGATAACGTAATCATTAAGTCCACTAAAAGTTGCTATAAAGAACTTTAATCAGTTTCGCTCTAACTTTAATATTAACGCCAGACAAAAATAAAAAAGAAAATCCAAAAATTCGGTTTTTTTGAGATAATTCAAAAACGAAAAATCGTATCAAGGATTTCTAGACGTCATTTTTTTAGTCCTTTAATTGCGCAACTTTCTTCCCATTTAACCAAATTTGTATCTCTTACCATTACCGAGATCCCCATACTGGCCCTCCTTATCTTGGACACACTGTATATAGGACCCTAATACCTAACTCGCTGTTAGTCAGTTGCTCCACTTTCTACAGTCATGTGCGTCGACGATCGTGAAATACATTTCCAAAGCTTTTTGGAACGATTAGACTCCTTCAATACTTGGACTGGAGTTCAAACTCCAGAATCGTTGGCCAGAGTTGGTTTCTTTCATATAAAAAACGGTGAAGATGATGTGCAATGTTTTTACTGCGGAATTAGAATTCATAACTGGGAGCCTCATGACGAACCCCTCTCTGAACATCTCCGCTGGTCTAAGAATTGCAAATATGCAAATTACATTCGCGCCTTACGAACTGCGCAAGACCTATTACTAAACACCATGACACTTTTCGAAGAGTTAACTACTTTCGGAGATGGCGGTGGTATCGACGTAGTTGGTGGAGGGGCGCTTACCAACCAAGGTTGCTGTTGTTGTCGCAAAAGATCGCCAGTGCATTAGTTGCATTCATACGCTCTACATGGTGCCCCTAAAATTTTTAGTCGCTCTCGCGGCCGTTTATGATGGTGTCGTCTACGTGCTTCAACCACCACATTGCAGTTCGGCGTCTCTTGCTTACAACGATGGTGTGCACAATGTTACGTGGCGTAAAATGGATACCAGTTCGTTGGCAACTCTTCCCGTTTTTAAATTGCCTGTGAAAAACTTTACGAAAGATGGTGTTTTTACGTTCAAGATCAAATACAATTGTTCTACCTATACAGTAGACACTAATTGGCAAACCATTTTAGTGAAGACCAAGCCTGATGTTTTGAAGATGCTGCATCAACCACCCAACAGCTCCTGTTGTGTTTCCACGGTTGTTTTAAGCGTTATTTTATTCTGCATTTTGTGTATGTGTGTTACATATTTCGTTATCTGTTGGTACTATAATAAACTAGTCTAATGTATATGTAAGACAAATAAATATTACTCTTCTTTATGCGTTCTTTTAATTCTTTAAAGTTATGGCGCTGAAGATTATTTTACGTTAACTTAACATAACTACATACACACTCAAAAAAGAACACACACATATATTTATATAAATATTTATTCGATCCAAAAATAATTAATGGCGACCACGTCGCCATCTACCAATCTCGATAAGTATTTTATTGTGGGTAGCTTCACGTGCCGGCTCCACCACTCTTCTGTCTCCTGGAGACCTTGGAATGGTTCTGGCAGCGTTCTCAGGACGGCGGTCTCAGCTAACTGCCCGTTGCCGATCATAATCGTGTAGTTGACTGTGATGACAGCCTGGAGGTGACGAGGTTGTGAAGGTAGCGGTTGCGAGGCTATGAAGTCCTCAAACTCTTTGTAGAATGCTGGGGCATCTTCAAAAAGCTCATCTCCAAAACTAGCAGGCATGATGATAACTGGTAGCTGTAGTAGAAAACGATGCGACTTATATAGGGCAAAACCTTGAAAGAACTAACCTTGAACAATAGCCTAGAACAACTGATCATAACCTTGAGCAACCGAACTTGCAAAATAGCGCTGACCTTGATCGTTGACTTAGCCTTCCAAGTGGCCTCGACCTTCAAGTTTAGCCTTGACCTTGAAGTTCAGCCTTGCAAAATAGCCTTGACCTTGAACTCAAGGACAAGTGGTGGGGGGAGGTTCTACAACTGTCCATTCTAACCTACTATAGCAAAGTGAGCTACATTTGTGAAGTCAAATGTTCCATTTTTATTTTGGGTTTTTCGTTTCCATCCTAGTTTGAGGATTCACTTTGGTATTGCGACATCTTCCGTGGAAAATTGATGGAGTTCCTGGAAGAGATATTTTCGCAATATTACAACGATAAGCTCGTTTTTGTATTATTTGCTCAAATTCTATGCGCTTCCTTGTTAGCTCTTTCTAATTATAGGGGAATATATTTTGTCGAGTGAGCCCTCCCGCCTGTTTTCGTTTGACGGATTTGTGTATGTGAGGATTCCATTTCTGCAAGAGGTTCAATGTCACATTGTTCGTGAGACCTTACCTGCAGTCGAAAATTGCAACTCAGAACCGCTGTTCAAGTCTAGCGTAATCACCTGGCCTCCTTGACGCTTATCGACAGGGCTTTTGATACGTTTACTTGCTACCCGGGGAATTAACTACAGAAAGTCTGTTTTAATCTACTCTATTTTTCTCTGCTCCAACATTTTAGACTGTTACCTAACCTGTAGAATGAGATTATTTTTCATGTGTCGAGTGTTTCGCGTTAGGTTTTGTTGTATTTGTCAAATATTAGATTCTCTTTGGGTTGAGATAATTAATAGTATAACGTCGAGCTTACCTGCGTAGAGCTAATTATTTTGAATTATTTTAGAGCATTCAGACCACTGTTTACAAACTGTCAATGCCAAATCGATTTTGGGATGTGTCTCACATGCCATTTAAGTTACTATTATTTTGTTTGTGGATCTTGTAAAGCAAGTCTGCATGTTGCATTTTGTAATTTAAAGTTTTAGATTTTAACATCATGTTAGTCATCGAACATCACAGTTGAATTACAGTTAATTAGTTTCCTACTTGCAAGATATTGCCTTAATAATTCTGTTTATCCGACAAAGTGAAACTGATTATGAGTAATGAGTAATTAATTACTAAGCATATTCTGGAATATATAGGCCCTACTCTGAAGCAAGGTCTTGCGTTCTGAAGGACGAAGGACGTATCTGATTGATAAGTAATTACATAAGAGTGTTTCTGCATTTGTGGGTTTAGAGTCAAATTCAAATCGAAACCAACATTTTACCACTTATCATTCTATCGCGGTCATACGCTTTTACCGAGTAACCTACCGGTAATGCAAATTGCGAATGCTACCGTCCCTATAATTTGTGTGTATTACTTATTTTTACTAAATATTCATAACTTTTTATTGTATTTATGAATTTTAAAACGACTCTTTTACTGTTGTGATATTTTCCCACTACTGAGATACTTATTGTGATATTTGTTCTTGTTTCTCGTGCTTTATTGTTGTGCTGCGTGTATGTGCTACCGAATACTTTTGACTGCTATAATTATACTGTCCTGATTTTATGCCTGCGTATTTTATTTGCGCCCTTGTGGCCCTTTATTTTTTTCAGGGATTGGTTAGTAGCGCTTTCGGCGTGTACCTTTTATTTGATTAGCGAAGTGCTGGATTACTTGCTACTCGGCGGCCATATTTTTTCAGTTCAAGATTAGGGTATTTTGTTTAACCCACGACCAGCTGTGGCTGAGAAATTGGCCTTGCTTCTCTCCTATTTACTGCCAGAGTGACGTAACAAACCACTGAAATGTATGTGAATACCCTAGGAAATGATTGTTCATCTAATGCTATCATAAAAGGTGACAACAAAAAATCAGAAATGACACTGACTCTCCTGAAATCAGATTATCTTGAACCAAAATGTAAAGTAGTAACAGTAGGCTCTTTCTATGAACACACTTTTCAGATAGTTTGAATAAGGACTATTAGGATATTACAAAAGTTCTAGCAAAACAAATTCTGAAATGCCCGAATGCTGATCACAAAAGAACGTCGCTATTTATAGTTTTAAACGAGATTCTCAACCACATTTTCAACTATAACTGATATCGGGTTTTTGAATGCTTGTCATATTTTTATGTTTAAATGAAGAAAAGTTTGAAAATTAAACGTTTTATAAGAAAATATTCGGCACCCCCCACCCAAGAAAAGCGCCCTTCTGTGCTTTCCAAAAATACTTCGACACTCAGCATCACTTCGTTTCGCTAGTACAATGAAATGTTATGAACCAGTTACTTATTTTTTCTGTGACGTGGACTGTCAACCATTTTTGCATTGTTCTGTCTGTCTTCCCAACGATCTTCTTCCACCTATTGATTTGCTTTATTAAGGGATGCGTGATAATTGGGCGTTTGCTATCCTTCCTTCGAGTCCCGAAAAATTAATCGTAAACAATTCACTGAAAACAATTAAGCAAAGACAATTCACCGAAAGAACAATTCACCGAAACACAATTCACCGACATAGCTCTTTGTGTATCTAAAGCGCATAGTGCTAATTTTTCGCTCGTTCAAGAGCTGCAAACACACTCGAGATGCGCAAATGATTTTTCCCACAATTGTTTTAAAGAGTGAAAATAAATGCGAGTGTATTATATTTTAAAATTTAAAAAAATATTTTGTGTATACGCATTCTATTACTATCACGTTTGCGATCGTTGCTATAACAAAGCAATGTAAACAACTGTCAGTTGTAGCATTATTACTATTTTTTTGATTTTTCCAACTTCTTTCTATTCGTTTTTAAAATTGCAAGAAAAATATCAGGCAAGTAGGGCAACCCTCAATTTGTTGCCAGAAAAGTCAAAAAGAAAATATAGAAAGCAATACCAATTATTTACTGAATGGTGCAACGGGAAAAAACAAGATCTTTTCCGAGAACGTCTTGCTTGCTTATTTTTCCATGATCAAAGAACCTGAAATGGTCTACACTTTGGTCTGCCTATTCAATGCTGAGATAAATCCTCATCGTGAAGAATCATTTGAACTTAAACAAATGTAAGAAGTTGATTGCTTATTTAAAACGATAATCGATTGCTTACCAGTGAAAGAAGTACAAAACGTTTTCAAGAGCAAATATTGGAAATTTTCTGGTAGAAGCACCTGACGCCCGTTTTTAATAATGAAGTTTGTTTTAACCATAGGTAGTTTCGGAGCATGTCGACGAGATGAGCTCGTTAAACAGATGATATTGAAGATACGGGTTCAATTTTTATAATAAGGTTTACAAACAAATAATAAATAACTATACAATACAGTTAAAATGTAATAGAGAAATATACTGAAATAGTATATAATACTTATAGTAATTTCTAAAAATGATCCTTTCGGTAAATTGTTTTTCGTTGAATTGTTTTTCGGTGATTTGCTTTCTATGAATTTTCCTAGACCCCTTTCCTGTATGTCCATACCAATATATTTTTCCCTGTCTTGCTCATCGAATTATATGAATTATCACTCAACAGCATGATGTCTTTACTTCTTACTCGATCTCTAGGTGACTGATCACTATTGTTCTGTTCGTTTTATTTATGTATACTCCTGATTTTGTGTCATAAATCCAATTGTTTTTAATTCCCATAATTTATTATTCCAAACTGTACTTTGGTTGTCGTTGCACACTTTTGTAATGTTATTTTTGTTGATGATATGTATCGTTTATACTTTTTTTCCGAAAACTTTTGGGACATACGTTATAAAAATTGAACTATTTATGAGATAACAACATTTCGAAGTAAATTGCTACAAATGAAACATAACGTTTGAAAATGCAACAATTAATTTTGTAATCTTAATGTTTTTGGCATAATTTTGGAGCATAGGGGCAACAGTTTTTTTGATTTTTTTTTCATTAAATCTAAACTTTCCGAGTTTTTTTAATCATTGATTAAAAGGGTTTCTGATTATACTATTGATTAAATACAAAATATCTAATTATAACAAGAAATAATGGTTATGTTACATATTACTCCGAAACCTCGGACGCCACTCACAAATCGGAGTAGCTATAATAATTGTAAAGTAAATCCACTCAGACGTTTATCTCAGCTTCTGATCGAGGACTGATGCTTAAATTGTCAAAAAAATAACAAATGTTAATTTCATCCAGGTATATGCACCGATAGCAGATAAATCCCAAGAAGAAATCTAGGAGTTTTGTGATCAAATAAGATAATTCAAAAAGTTACCACAATAATGGGCAATCCAAATAATAAAGTAGACTCCCAAGTAACTGGGGGAAGAACTGGCAGTTACGAACAGGTTGAAATAAATTAAAGAGTTGACCAGCCCGTTAACTTTGGTTAAGGAGAACATTAGCATGAGCAATATATGGTAAAAAATCGATTACATGCTTGGAAATCACAAGCAGACCAGCAATGAAATATCAGAAACCAAACTGATTTCATTCTAATAAAAAAGAGTTTTAAAAATGCTATTAGCCCCAGATCACATCGTGCTGCTTATTAAGATTCACATTAAACTCTAAAAAATCAAACGGTCAACTTTCACTGTTGAAAAAACAAGATATGAATGAAAGTTTCACAACAGCAATGAATCACATCTCACAAGTAATATCACAGGAAGCCTAACCAATTCGAATACAAAACAAAAAATGGAAAACATTGAAAAATGTAATAAACTGCTCAACTACAGGTCTAAAGAGTAGCTTCAGCACTGCGAAAACATTAAGTATTATAGTGCACCCAGAATGTGTAGTTCAAAACGTGACCACCGAACTTCTGTAGATGGCGCCAAGTGGACAAGCCGCCACTGTGCTACAATGCTTGGAAATTTTGCAAAGTGGAAAATCGCCACCTTTCGCCAAAAACAAATAGCGCATGAAGGTGCTCGGGACCTTAGCAACAACTTTGCCCCCTTTCAAAATTTCGATATCTGTAGCCGTTCGAAAGTTACAGGCGATCCAGACAGACGGACGGACGGACGGACGGACGGACGGACAAAACGTTCGCATAAGTACGCTGAAGCTACTAATAACGTAAGCAGGAAAACAACAAAAAATCAAGATTGGATGGCCAACGAAATACTACAACTAATAAACCAACGTAGAGAAATGAAAACGAATATACCGAATATGCAGAAAAATCAAAGAAGAATTAAAAGCGAAATGCATGGAAAAAAGTGTAAAGAATTAGAACAGCTACAAAGTAAACACTGCCAATTAATCGAATATGAAAAGGTAACAAAAAGTCAAAGAGATCACAGGGACACAACATACAAAAATCTCCTATATATGTACTGAAAAACCAAAAAGGAAAACCTCTACTCAAGACTGAAGAAATAAAATAGGAACGAAAAAAGTACACTAGCGAACTACTCGTATTTGAGAATCGTACAAAGTAAGCCTCACAGAATCAGGTTCAAGCAATTAGACAAAGAAGAAATGGAAAAGCTCTAGAACCGGATCAAATACCACCAAAATTTATATATTCTTCATAAAATACGAACAAGCAATCGATCGGGTACAACGTACAACCATGGTAAGCTTATAGAAACTCTAAACAAAATCGGGTTGGATGACAAACACGTGAAGCTCCTTACAAGTTGAATGAGAACCAGTCAGCAGAAGTTGTCTTTAACAACTAATAATTAACGGAGATCCATATCAAAAGAGCTATACAGTGCCGTGCCCTCTTCCCAATTCCCTTCAACATCTACACAGAAAGCATCTTTAGAATAGAGAAGAGGAAGGTGTTAAAATTGATGGAGAGTGCTTGGATAACATTAGATACACAAATGATATAGCAATCGGAATCGTGGTTGTTTCAATATAAAAGGACAATACTTGCTTAATAAAGCAGATGAAGAAGGTAATAGATGGGGGGTCTCATCGTAAACACCAAGAAGACAAAATTAAGTACTGGCAAGACAGATGTAAATCCGATAAGAGTAACCCTTAAAGAAGAAGTCATAGAAAAATTATAGCAATAGACTGTAAAACAGAAAGACTGAAACAACCTATAGCCATATTGAAGCATTTGAAATGGGCTACACAGAAGGATACTTAAAACACTATAAACAAGAAGATAAGAAATGAGGGGCAGCAAGCAAGCATAAGATATAGTTAATTTCAGTAGTAAGAGTCAGGAAACTAAAGTATGATAAAAAATTAGATGATTTTTGAGGCTTTCACGGACATTGTCATTAAGTAACAAACGACTTCCGGGATTGGACCGTGTCATGATTGAGAACAAAACAGCACGGTAATTCAACGTGTTAATCACTCCAGAGGCGAAACTCTTTGCAAGACAAGGTATAGAAGAGCACGGTAACTCAATGTGTGAACTACCTTAGAGGCGAAACACGACTAACTATCGGAAGAAGAAAAGCGAGAATTTATAGGCAAATGCCGTCGCGGTTCAGTGGCGGTGGGCGGGCTTTAGGAATTGGCACTTTCCACATAGAAGGAAGGGGAAAGCCTTCGTCCCGATTGAGATTATTAGGGTGTTTGTAAATCTCAATGGCTTAGCGAATCTTTCTGCTAAAGAAGAATGTGAATTTGCAGATGATGGAAGTTTCATAAAAAGGATCTTATGACCAGTATCGCGTTGGTGTTCAGCGATGGCTGATGATGAAACGAGACCTGACTTGAGACAGCGCTGGTGCTCAGAGATGCGAGTTTACACTGAACGACCTGTTTCACCAATGTATACAGCATTACAAGAGCAAGGGACTTTATAAACACCTTTAGATGACATAGTGTTCAATTTATCTTTAGATGAAGGAAGAACCTGTGAGATTTTGATCGGGGGTTTGAATACTGTTTTGATGTTTTGTTTTTGAAGAAACTTTTCTATGCGATCGGTGACTTGGTGGATATAAGGAAGAAAGACTATTGCTGCAGGAGGATCGGGTTTTGGAGGTTTGGGTGGCCGTGGATGAAGATGGCGATTGATGGCAGACTGTATATCCCTAGCACGGTAACCGTTATTCCTAAGAGATTTCCAAATGTGATTTAATTCAGTGTGGATATTATGGGGTTGGGATATGGAAACAGCCCGGTGTACAAACGAATTGATAACGGAAAGTTTTTGTGTAGGATGATGGTGGGAATCGGCATGTAGATAGAGATCAGTGTGAGTGGGTTTGCGATATACAGAATGACCAGGTTTGCCACTGGGTTGGCGAGAGACCTGTACATCTAAGAAAGGAAGGGAACAGTTACTTTCTATATCCATGGTAAAGTTAATGTCTGGATGTTGACTATTGAGATGATTTAAGAAGACGGGTAACGTGTCTTTACCATGTGGCCAAATATAAAAGTATCGTCAACCTATGGATTCTCCATTTCCTTAACCACGTTTCGGTCTTGTTTATGTTGTTCCTCAAGCTGATGGAAGAGCAGCAGAGTTGTTGTTGGATAAAAGTACGTCAGTATTGTCCTCAAATGTGGCTACCATTGTTAGTCTCTTTGTTGATATGTCCGCGATGTAGAAAAGGTAGAGTGCAGTCTCTAAAACACTATCCTGCGGTACCCCGGAAGTACCAGGGCGTATATCGGTCTATTTATCTTTCCGTTTCATTAGAAACCATATACGGGTTAGGTAAAATTTAGGAATTTGATAGAAATTATATGGTAGACCTTTCCTTAATTTGTAGCATAAGCCATACCTTATTGAACACCTACCTTACGTCCAAAAATGCAGCGGAACAGCACCGTTTATGTTCTAGATCCCTGCTTATTTTTTGACAATTCTGTGTAACTGTTGTTTGTTTCATGCAATTTTGTAAAGCCAATTTGGTGACTTGCTACGAGTTTTCCGTGTTTTGTTATTGGTTGAATCGCGTAAGTAATATCTTCTCGAATAATTTATGTCTAGATAAAACGGGTAGTGAGCTTATAGGTCTACTTTTTAATTTCTTTTAATTTGACGTTTGTTTGAAATGGCGTTTCTAGAGAGTGTAACGTTTATTTTGACATTTTTGGGTTTATTGACTGTCAGCCATAGCGATATAATTCACCTTAGTTTACCATAAAAGCTACTTAATGGTTATGCTAACTTAAAACGATATAGAGAATTTTAGCTGTCAGCGTCAATGTTGGGTTGTAGATGCAGTCATATATTTAGTTAGGATTTCTTTCCTTTACAAGTAATGAGACATTTCCTAATTGTGTTAGGCCCGTCTGAAAGAGTTATTTCGTTTGGTTGGGTCTGGTAATTTGCACACTTACCTGTTTGTAATCGAAGTGTCTACATTGATGTTTTAGAGGTTAACGCTATTAGTGACCTTTTTGTTTATTTATCAAATTTGGAAGACCGCAGATTGTAAGGCAGTGTGTCTTGTTTCACTTGTGTGAATTTATTTGCAAGATTATTCTCGTTATTGCAGTGTCTGGCGTATTTAATCTGAGTGTAAAATCCTGTGCAGTCTTGGTTGACTGGTGTTCTGTTGGGTTTTGGCGTATCGCATGCTCTATTTCCTTAATTAATATACTGCTACCGCGAATGGTAACGCGGTTGCTTAGAGACTTCTTCCCATGGTTAGTTTTTCTAGTACTATTTCGTCCCACTATACTAGGATGGTAAAACAGTTTTGTCTTTTAATTGAAGAACTTTCAGCCGAATTGTTAAAAACAAATCATCGCTATTTCTAAGACCTCGCGTCGGTCTCGTAGGGGGGATTTGCGATTCGATAATCGCTCTTTCTTCGATATTTGTTTCTCAATCTGCTCCATTATTCTTTTTAAATGTCCTTGAGTTCACTGATCTTACTTGTTTGTTGTACTATAGTGATTGCATTCGGTTGATTTATGTTGTTGGAAAATTGTATCTCTTGCGAGTCCTGTTTTGCTTGTTGAGAACAGAGTACTCCAGGTTGTGTCAATCTTGTAGGTGTAACGGGTAAAATTATTGTTCTAATTGTTTGTGAACCCAGCATCCCTTATAGTTGGCAGAGTAGTTATATCTTCACAGTTCTCATACTTCATATCTTTATTTCATAATTTTTATATGCAGACCTGTGTTAAATAATTACCTGCGAATTTTGCACATATTGGTGCTTGGAGACAATAGTTCTTGATGTGTCCAATTCTCTGACACTTAGAGCATTGTGGAATTTCTCTTTCAACCGTGCTTCTTCAAAGTGTACAGTTTTGGAGTAGTTTAATATTATAGATCTTTTTGTTGGTTTCATTAGTTTTCAGTTCTACAAAAAAGATTGAAAGAAGCGATTTGCTGACCCGATGTTTCATATTCCATACTTTGATGACCAAGTATTTCTAGTTCTTCTCTTAATCTCTCTGAATCTTGACTTGCTCATGCATTTATAAAATGTTTCTTTGATTGTGCTAATCTTGCAATTTTCCCCTATCCTATCTCTAAATACGTGACATCTGTTGTTAGAAATTTGTACATCTATGTTTATTATTTTTATTCATCTTTTCTTTTTTAAATTTAGGACGACGTCCCGTCTTTCATATTTTGCCTCCTAGATCTTGTTTTGCGAGCCCGATGTCCAGCTCTCGTACCTTCTCTTCGGTAATCTTCCAGGTGATCGTTTTGTGTTTGATGTTTGTGTCATTGTGCTATTTGGAAATCTGGTATTATCCATATTTTCCACATGATCTCGTCAGAATTGTCGTCTTGATCTGATACATCTTCTATGTCGAATTTTTCTCGTGTTTTGTCATTTCTAATTGTGTCCTGTTATAGCTAGAAGGGGGGGGGGGGTAATTATCGTTGTCCTCACAGGTTTTTTGGGTGTTTCAGCTTTCGTCTCTATTGCGTATTTTCAGTGCTGATGTGCTTATTTCGCCATATTATTTGATGTAAGCAGATTTATACCTTTCCGGCTTTAGATGCCTGCGTGCGGACTTCGTTATCTGTAGTTCTGTCACTGGATATGATGGCGCCTAGATAATTGAATTTTGTGATTTGGTCGATAGTGATGCCGTCTGTCACTTTGCATCAAATCGTGTCCTTCGATATTACTAGCGACTGCGTTTCCTGGGTGAATATTTTCATGTTTAGTATTGTTGATGTGGCGTTTAGTTGAAATAGTAAGCGCTGGAGATTATTATATATTACATTAACCCTTTCAATGCGAAAGCCGTATATATGCGGTTTGGATTTTTCGTGCTTCTGCTGCGAAAGCCGTATATATACATTGCAATACATCTTATGCGTGTGGAAGCCAAATATTTGCATGTTTCGGAGTGGGGGTTTGTTTTATATGGTGCGAATAAATATTCGTCGTCACCTCATCCCCGCGGCGACCCAGTGACACTTGTTCGACGGAAGGTGTGTGACGATATCTGACAAATTGCCTACTCCAAGAAGCGGCATGACCTTGCGAGTTATGCCTTGTGGAAATTTGGATTTTTATGGGTAAAATGCACGAGTTGGCATCGGTAATTTCCAGCACACCTAACATTTCGTTGACAAATCTGTCTGGTAACCCTTAGCCTAATTTCTTTCTATGGTGATGTTCTTGATTATCCTATGGGTGTTTTCTGACTTTGTTCGTCTTATAACTTTAAAAAAATACTGAACACTTAATTAAAACTGTACCAATAATTCCCAATATATTAAAAATAAGTTGAAGCAATATTCACTATATTTTTCTTGTTTTTTTCTTACAAATTTGTTTTACGATATAATCAGCAAGCAACTAAAAATATATTTTGGCATATTGAAAGCTGAAATTTACTTAAATGAGGCAGATTAAACTCCTTAAAGACTCTTCTATATAATTTGGAAGAGCAAGACTGCAATAAATTGATATGACTGGTGTGTCGCATAGTTTTGTCTCTCGTCTTAAGATTTTAATTAGTGTTTACGTTTGTTCCAGATGCCAAGCCGGAACAGGTCGCTGCATAGTCGACAAAGCCCACAGAAACCAATGCCAAGCCTGCCGCCTGAAAAAATGCCTTTCGATGGGCATGAACAAAGACGGTGAGCGAATACAGCTTTCTGTTCCAAAGCAAAACGGATTTTCAAATCCCAAAAATCGCACTCGGTTAATAATATTATCCCCGCGCTGTATTTAATTTTTCACAAATTCGTTTAAAACTCGCCGAATAACCCCGTTTAAACCCTTCGCGATGGCGACGGCAAAAGGAACCGGGGGCGGGCAGGATAAAGGATGAGAGTTAGAAATGCGAGGTCCTGAGAGAAGTGAGAAAGCTCTCTATGAACATTACGGAACTGAGAAGTTCCTCAACACCGGCGCTTTCTGCATACTGAGCAGCCTGGGGAATTTCCCCGCCGGCGCTACTTTTTTCGGCGAATTACTAAACAGCGACTAGTAAACTGTTGCTAAAAGAGTGCCGGTGATTAATGAGTCTTGAATCGGATTCACTGATTAAAGTAATAAATTATTTTATATAAATCAACAGTAGTAATAGATATTGATATCAGGTAGGCATTTCATGGTAAACCGAAGCAGAAACGATAAATATGGTTAAAGCTTTAAACTTTGGTTTCTTCAAAAATTGAAAAGATTCTTAAATAAAGATATTATCTTAATAAATTACAAGGTACACGAATTTTAATACCTATTTTAATATTTTCATACCTCCAATTCCCAAATAAATATCTACAAAGGAAATTTTTATTTTCAATTTGATATGAACCTACGCGCTTCAGCTTGAGAGCTCATATCTTTGATTTAATAAAGTTCTATCAAGTAAAAATATTTGTTGGAAAATAAACTCACCGGCCTTTGGTGTGTATTATATTGGACAATTCACTGAGGACACATTTTTAAAATAGATACAAGACGACAATGTGTATTTTCTTCGCCAAGTAGATCATTTTTTTACTGTTTGCCGTTAACACAAAAAGAAGCAGCGACAGCAAAGATTGTGCACTATAACTATTAAAATAAAAAAATACTTTATCTAATTTTCTGATAAACCAGATATTGGAAAATTATTATTTAAACATTCTTAATATTTAAAAAAATGGTCGTAAACGTTTTCTGTGCAATCAATCCAGTTACTGAATTTTTTGGTTGAGCATAATTCAGAAGAACCAAATTATATATTATCTAATAATGCTACAAGTTTTTTTGATTGAGTTCCAGAATAACTTTGATTAATTTTTGTTCGATAGTAAGATACGGGTTTCGTTTAGGAACATCCAGTATCAAATCTCCCATTTTATATAGTTTCAGCATGCAAATTCCATGAAAGTATGTTATCTCATTATCTCATCATTTAGTGAAATCTGTATAAAAACATATCTATTAGTTTAAAATAAAGCTCAATAAAATTTAAAGATCACACATTGGAGGTCAAAACCGAAGTTCAGGTTTTTTTTATTAACCCCATCGTTCCGTTTACTTCGGAACCTCAAAAAACTCCTGGGAGGGCAACGATTTTCGTCCACCGAAAAGGTTGTAGCAGCCGTAACAGAGTATTTTGCAGACAGAACGAAGCATTTTATCAGACTGGGATCACAGTATTACAGTATCAATGGACCAAGTGTAAATACTTAAAAGGGGATTACGTTGAAAATAAATAATTAAACGCAACAACATTAACGACCTTTGATCATTCAAATGTAGTCTGCTATTTTAATGAAATCATTGCACTTGCGGTCGTTGCATTTGCGGTCGTTGCATTTGCGGTCAGGGTAATTATCGTTGCATCTGCTGTCGATGAAAAACATCTTTAAAACATTCTGTGTGTGTCTCGCGAAGTTCTCCCAGCACTTAAGGAGCATGTTCTTGAGATCATTTCAAGCAAAAAAGTTCATATAAACATGTGTCCTATTCTCAGTATTGCATTGGTCGAGGTGGGCCACACAATTGGTGGGCCAGATCCCTTGATCTAAATCTCCTAGATTACAACGTATGGGGTTGGATGAAGGAGTTGGTGTACGAAGAGAAAGTAGAAATATGCGAGGCTTTATTCCAGCGAATTTGGAACGCTGCAACAAAAATAAAGGACAGCCATGCTAAGCTAATGAATGGAACGCGTGGTATTCACAGGCATGCGGCTAAATGCATTGAAGTAAAGTACGTTTTTTTCCTATAAAAATTTTCAAGGTCAAATAAGTTAGGGTTTATGTTGGCATAACTTGGATTCCTTTAAAAAATATATGTTGGCAAAATTTGTTTTAGTAACTTTATAGAACTAAAAATTGGTGGGAAATTTAAAATCTGGCATTAAAGTTCTATGTACATCAAAAGCTCTTGCTAATCTTTCGTAAACGTCTTCTTCTGGTGTGTTAAGATGCAGATCCAACAGTTCCTCTGCACACTTCACTACATTTAATTTTAAAAGATTCCGTTTTTTACGGGTATTTAGTTTCAAAAAAGAAAAACTGACAATTTAATTTTAAATGTCAAAGTGACAAAAGTCGTTTACAGAACAACCTGACGAAAATAAATTTTCTAATAATTTAAAAAAAGCAGTTTTGCCAATTTTATCTTGACCTTGAAAATTTTTATAGGTAAAAAACGTACTATAGTAGGTGGAATTTTTGAAATCTATGACTACGTTCTTTACGTTATTTTGTTATTTTTGATGTCATAGAAATAAAAATTATTTAAGATTAATTTAGTTTGAAATGTGTATAGCTCAATAAATATTGAGAATAGGACACTTGTTCATATAAACTTTTTTGCTTGAATTGCTCTCCAGAACATACTCCTTAAGTTGTGGGAGAACTCCGCAAGACATCCTGTATACTTGTAATGATGAATGAAACTTTTCTTCAAACTTTTTCTAGACTTAAGACAGGCAATGTCATTATTAACATTGACGTGTTTAAACGTTTGTAAAGTTACAACAAGTTTTTAATTTTTATATTTTATTGTTTCTTTTATTTTTTATTATTTATTACTCAAACTTTTGGATGTAAGCAAGTAGCCTTAAATATTTTTTAATATCACGAGTATGTTCCTAGTTAAATAATACATTGCTAATTCTCTGATCGAGTTTAATAGAAGTCAGTTTCCTTTTTTGTTTCCATATTGAGCTCCTACGTAGCCAAAAGGAAATTATTGTACTCGGCTTGGGACTTCAAATGTTTGATTATGCTACATATGTTTGGATGTCGTTTTATTAAAACTATGTTAACCATTATTTCTAGCAAATTGGTCAATATGGAAATTTCAGACCACACCCCCCAACGCAGTAAAAATAATACAGAACGAGAACTAGTGATATGCACACTTAACACAAGAACATTAAGAAACGATGAGAATCTATTAGAATTAGAACCATTTTCGGTTTAGCAGAAGCTAGGTACATGATTAGGACAGTTGAAACAACTTAAAGATGAAAATCTACTCTATTAGCACCCTTTGTATTGAAAGTAAAAATCAAGTCAGATAGATGAGCCGTTTTAAAGTTAAATTTAAATTTTAAAAGTTTGGTAGTAATGTAAATATACAGCCCAACTGAAAATACGACAGACAAAAAAATTGGAAAATTTTATGAGGACTTGAAAATAACATGGAATCCCAATAGACTGAACAAACTTACCATCGAGAAGTCAGTAATAATAGACAAAAATATATAAATATAGAACTACAAAAATACAGTATCAACATTACATCTCAACGTACAATAAAAGTACAACGCATTGGAATAAAAAATACAAACAACAATTAAAATACTGATAAAAATACATAGTTCCGAAACCAACAAAGAAATTTTCACAAGAAACTTGCACACTTATCCAACGAAAGGAAGGCCTAAAGGTTAACAAACATTCGTCCTTAGCAAATAGAATTGGATTCTGTGGAATAAATAAAACTATATAAAGAGTAATAAGGAAGGACAATAGCAATCAAGAAAGCCAGTTAATAGAAAAAAATTTATCAGAATCCAACTCGGTGAGAAAACTCCACAAAGAACTTATAATAGTAAGAAAACAAGGAGTTATAAACTAAGAGATATAAATAACAACAAGAAGATATTAACTATTAAAAACGACACAAACAAAACAATAACAACCTTCTATATGCATCAAATGAAGAACAAATAAAAAAATATAAAAAGGTGGCGAGAAAGCAGAAACAAATTAAAAAAAGAAAAACCAACAGCAACGAATAACATTCCAAACGAGTTTAAAAGGAAGTTCATCATCTAATGTCATATACGACTGTTGGACTATATTTAACGATATAATATAAACAGAAGAGATTCCAAGTCAGTGGCATACAACGTTAATGATACTTATACGAAAGAAAGGAGATGCCTTCGATATGAACGACTATAGACCAATATCGCTAATGCAAATATTGTAAAATTATTTGTCAACATATTGCAAACGAGAATCTATAAAACGTTGGACAAGCACCAACCCTACGAGCAAGCTGGTTTCAGGCGAACATATTCCACCATTGATCGTTAGAAGACTTTCTCCTTTGGCTTGGTTTGCATGTTAAGTTACCGTGTTTTTTTGGTTTTTCTCCTGACGAAGCCCCTGACCAAAGCCGGCGACACGTTGATTTCTTCGACCTCAGTAATGACACGGTTCAATCTCAGAAATAGTTTGTTACTACATAAGAATAATCCAAAATATCTACAGAAATAGCATAGCATATATTAAACTAGAAATAAAATAGAACACGTTTCCAATTCAACTAGGGGTCAAGCAAAGAGACCCATTTTTACCAATGCTGTTTAATGAAGTAGTACAAGAAATCTGCGAAAACCTAAATTGGAAGAACAAAGGAATAAACGTCAATGGCAAACCCTAACTACGTTCTGATTTTTGCAAGCAACAATTACAAAGGCTACAAACAAAATGCTCAGATATATAACAGAAGTAACTATAAGGGACAGAGTAAGAATAGAAAATGTAATGAAAACATTATGTATAAAAAAGATATATCAGAAATATGCAAACTATAAAAATGGAAGTGACAAGATTCAAGATGAACAAAAGAAACAACGACATGGAACCCAGCAAAGCAGCTACACACGAGCAACAGAGGTCATCCACGAAAACGATGGACTGGCGATATAGAACGTTGCGCAGGCCACAACTGAACGCATACAGCTCAAAAGAAAAAGAATTGGCGCAGTCTTGGGGAAGTATATGCCTGGTCACGAGACAACAATTACATTTAAATGATATTGTTTTTCTACATCATTTATTTTTTATCATTAAATAGCTTGCATATTTATTGTTAATAAAGGCTAATAATAATAATAAACATTATTCCAACTCTTTACAGAGATATTGCGTCCGTATTTTCTACTGTTAATTTAAAAAACCAGGCAAGGAAAGCATTAAATTTGATAGGCGCCAAAATTGATTCACAATTGAATAAATACTAAAGCTTCGATCTGCAGTAATTTAATATTTATGGTCAATCTCCTTTTATTTTAAGTTTTTATCATTCACTTATTCATTAAAATATTTTGCAAATGACACTTCTCTGTTAGAGTATATTCTAAGATTTACTCAAAATTTTCGGCGTTGACCGCATATGCAACGATAATCACCATAACCGCAAATGCAACGACTGCATCTGAGTCAGATGAGACTGCTAAAATTTTATGCGTAGGTGTTTCATGCAAAAAAAAATGCATAAGCTGTCCAGAACCCAAATTCGTTTGTTCTGTACAAAGAAGATTCTCTGGTAACTTTAACTTTTCGCACTAGTAGACAAAATGTGTATGGTTCGAATTGTTAGTTATAGATCTAATTTATTAAAATGGATATTGGCCGTGCAGGTAAAATTATTTTGCTAGTGACAAAACTGTGGCAAAATTTGTCATTGGTATCCCTTTGCAATTTTTGTTAAAATAAGTTTCGTGGAATATATGAAATGTTTAAAAACATCATGCATTAAAAGTAGATGACAAAAACGAACAATATAAAATTAAACTTAATTTTAAATTTACAAAGTATCAAATAATAAAATGATAAAAGTAGAAATACATGTCTGTATAATTTTTGGTTGAAACTTTGTTGCTGTATCTTACTTATAACAGAAATTTTGTTAAGAAAAACCCTTGAAACACCTGAATAGTTCCTTATGTGATGATAGAGATGCAAGAAAAAACTGTGGGACACCAATGACAACAAGGGACACCAGTAACTAATAGCAGGTCTTAAATAGTTAGTTGTATAATACTCATAGAAAATAGAATTTGCTGCACCAAGTGATCGTTAGCAACCCGACTGTAGGAAGAGTTACAAAAGTATAAGGTCAGCAAATAACTTTCTACGCGCATTATAGACATGATTTTTTCTACGAGTTTAATCAAATACGTTTAAAAACTGTTTAACAGTCGGTAGCTCAGTGGTAAGCATCCTGGCTACTGATCGTAGGGTCGTGAGCTCGATTCCTGGTCCCGGTGAGGTTTTCAAAAATAAAATATACGGTACCCCCACCCAAGAAAAGCGCCCTTCCGTGCTTTCCAAGAATACTTCAATACTCAGCATCACTCCGTTTCGCTAATACAATAAAATGCTATGAACCAGTTATTTATAAAAAAAAACAAAAAAAAAATTTTTTTTGCCGATGACCATAGCTCAAAAGTTGATGTTGCTTTCATTTTCGGAGGACCTATCGTATGAAAACGATCCAAGACTTCAGGAAGGTTCCTGGCGACCGGAATCGTGTACACATACGAACATACATCCCCCGCACAGCACGTTTAGGCACCCCCCAATACGGGGGATTGATCTAGTGGGCTGGGATCTTCACCAAAAGATCCTCACCGCCGAGACGGAGATTTGACATAGTGGGTTCATTAGTCGGTTGGCTCGAATTTTAGAGATATTTGACTCAGAGTGGTTTTCGATATGAGAGAATTTCAATACTTCGTACACTTCGTGTCGAAGTAAAAAATGCAGATGAAAGCCTCTACAGAATGCCATCATTCGGAAGTGATGTAAAGCCGTGGGTCCCATGCTACTACGATGTGTAGCATGTAAAAGATCCGTTGCTAGGGTTGGAACTCCTTAGTCTCGGCAAAATTTTAAGTAGGACTAAGGTACCTGGTACTCTGCATGCCTAGGCCTTGTCCATTAACAAACAAACAAACAAACAGTATCTAATAATTTACTAAAATACTGCATAACAAGTAACGCCCAATGTAGTCGCTATGAATAAGCTTGTTTTGTCAAAAAATATTAACTGCCAGTTTAGCAAAACATTTAAGGACGAACTAAAAATGTTTTACTTTCTGTGCCTCGATTCCAAACGAAGCACAGAAAGTGTTTGTCGCAGTATTTCCATAGCAACCATCCTTACCTGAATGAAGTGTAACATTTTCTATGTTATAAAAAAGCCGTCTTTCTATTAGCGAGTAGGAAATAGTGTAGTAAAATGCTTACCCCACCAAGTATTGTATTACATTTTTTGGTCGACATATATTTCACATTTTCTATAAATTTGCGACTTTGCTTTCGAATGTCAAGCTATCAGGCAAGATGCCTTTAGTAAATTTTGTAGTTGACGCTTGAAGACGTCAAAAATCAAAGTCCTAAATATCAGTTTTCTTTATTTCTCCACAACTCAACTGAACGATGAATTACGTAACTAGCATTTCTGTAAATGCCCTTTATTAATGCAAAGCAAATTTTCTCTTTAAGGGTCTCTGAAAGCTAAACATTTTCTAGTCATTTTACCGCACCGGGATGTGTAAAAACACTCACTGACTGTAATTTTGTAGTTACGGTGGACGTCAACTATGTATGAATGTGTTGTTTACGTCAGGAGACCAAACATTTTTGTTTTTAATAAATTTACAACTATCATCTTTAGGCTGCTTGTTTTAGTTACTTTGCTTTGCCTTCTACTATTCATAAATTTCTCTTTCCATTAGTTTATTTAACTCACATTTCTTCTTCTTTTTGTATTCTTTGCTTGTATGTCTTTTCCTTAAGATTTTTAAGTTTGACTACTAGGTTTTTCACATCAATTTTTGATATATACTCACGATTCTCCATGATTCTCCTACATAAATATTTTTTGAGGGACGCCAATGATACGTTGGTACATATTCTAACGTAACAAAGTATATATATATATATATTCTAACCTTATCAGCACGTTTATGTTTTTAGGATAATTTTTCAAAACGAATAAAAGAAACTTGTATTATATTATATACTCTTTTGTTTTATGTAGACTTTCCGCAATACGTAAAGGTAGTCAATGTCAGAAATCGTCTAAGATGTACTTTTTTCAATTTAAGTAGTTTCGAAAGTACTAGATATTTTTACTGTTTTTACCTATATCAATATGTTTATTAATAATATTATTTTTCCGTTTATTATCGTCGTCTGCCCTCGTGATATGTTATTCCCTATAACATTTTAAAGCTGTAATATTGGTCTTTTCCGGATTAAAATAAAATTCATCAACCAGAGGAGCTTCGTATTATTTGTTGTTATCACTTTGTATTCCAAAAGAAATGTCCTTGTCTTAAATAAATATTAATACATTTTTTTTAACTACTGTTGCCTCGTCTGAGCTTCTTTGGTGTGGGTGGTATCAGCATTCGTATGACAGAATTATATGTACCTCATTTACTTCCTGATATCACACATTTGCTAAATTATAATTTATCTAACTCAGCTTTCCGTATTCCTGGCGTTCTTCCTATGTTGTTAGCTTACCTGAAATATCGGCTCCAAACAGTTTTCAAGACCTTCGTCCTATAAGTATTTTGCATGCTTTGTCAAAATTTCTTGAAAATCTTGATGCTGTACAAGTTTCTTCTCGATCTACAGTCAGATTCAGATCTTATCATAGCATAATATTCTTTTAGTTAAATTGCATTAAGCAATTGCAGTGTGTGCAGAGGAAATTCGTAATAGAAAAGACATCATAACGTTTTTTAGTATCACATCTAGGCACAAATTTACTACACTTTCAACACTACGGATTACATTAATTTCGTAATTTCTAAAATTTGCAAAATTGTTTGCTAGTTAATTCAAGGAAAATGTTATGCATTTTATTCAGGAAGAGGACTGATGTTACCAGCGTTAACAGTGATGTGAAAATAACAAATTTTGGTGAAGTCATACGTTTAATAGAACACTTTGAGAGTGGGTTTAGTTGTGAACAAGAATTTGCGTTTTAGCAATCACGTTAATTTAATTCTATTATGCTACTCAATAGTCCTTTTTATTTATGTACCAGGTTAACTTTTGGTATTAATGTACGTAATCTAGAGCTTAGGTTTAAGAGACTATTAACACTATCCCTCCGTCAAACTGAACTACTTACTTGATATTTTTCTTGTATTATTGCACATCTTTATAGTAATATTTATGCGAAAAACAGTTTTAAAATTAAAATAAAAAATATGTTTAATCTTATAATCATCAGTGTTGTTCATGTATCGTATGTATTATTTCGATTACTTTCCCTAAGCATGTTGTATGAAGTCTTCTTAATTTCTTACATTTTTTAGGAAGCACTTCAGAAAACGTAACTTGTAGATTGTTAGAACCAGGTTATTATGCTGAACGGGTTGGAACTTGTTGAAGGGATGAACAATTGGAGGGTTAGGTGTGAACGGAGTAGCCAGACGTAACTACCTCGTAAGACATTTGTAGCTTATGTCTGTTCACACATGAACACACCTCCGTATTTGAAATTGTATTAAAAAAATATATAAAGTACACAATCTAACAAAAATTGCATCCCAGGGAGTATACTTTTAAGTAGTGAACGCATGCGCATTAATTCAGAAGAATTTAGGGCGTAACAAAATACTCTTGAGTTTTTATATCAAATGCTAAATTTGCTTAAAATAATACGTACGGTAAAATCCGTTTCTGTGAATGCAAAGTGGTTTCGGAAAACTGATACTACAAATACTGAACGGGCGTAATAATTATACCTGTATAATACAGTGCCGCTCATTTGAAATCAGCCAATCAGAATTAGCTGTTTTGCGATATCATGTTTGGCAAATGCCCTGATAGATGGTACTGCCTGTGGGCCAGTGCTACAGTGACTAGTAGGCCTTTTAGCGCTAGGTTTTGTCACTAAAAGTGACGTTTTATAATTTAGCGTGTTTAAAATGAGATCAGCTGTTTACTTTTAGCCCATGTACTAAGAGTGAAGTGACGTTATAAAACTACAATTTCGAACTGGAAGTGAGGTTGTAAAGTTATTCTAGTTACTTCTTCCGTTAGAGGTAAAGTGTTTTTTAAAAAATTAATGCGTTATGTAATGAATAAAGTCATATATGTACTATTATAATTACTTTTGACAACTGACTTTGACAGTACTGGCTCCACAAACATTCACGTGCGCGTCAAGGCCATCTCTTTATTATGACATAAATTATAACTGTCATAAATTCAAATCTTTGTTAAATCGACATTTATTGATTGATAACAGAAAATTTAAGATCGTAGAAAAAATATTTTTTCTACGACCACTACTAAAAGTAGGCCTTTTAGCACTAGCTTGTTTCACTAAAAGTGACGTTTTATAATTTAGCGTGTTTAAAGAGATCAGTTGTTTACTTTTAGCGCATGTGTGGTATAAAGTGAAGTAAGGTTATAAACAACAACTTTGAACTGGAAGTGAAGTTGTAAAATTATTCTAGTTACTTCTTGCATTAGATGTAAAGTGTTTTTTAAACAATTAAAGAGTTATGTAATGAATACAGTCAGATGTGTAGTATTAATAACTACCTTTGATAACTGACTTTGACAATACTGGCTCCACAAACATTCACCTGCGCGTCAAGGTCTACTGTTTATTATGACATGAATTATAACTGTCGTAGATGCAAACCTTTGTTAAATCGACATTTATGGATTAATACCAGTAAATTTAAGGTCGTAGAAAAAATATTGTATGCAACTTGTGCTAAAAGTGGTTTATGTACGAGACATGTTATAATTTTCATGTCTCGTGCTTAAACATCAACTTTTAACACTTGTTGCATAAATAGCTATTTGGCTTTACGCAATGCCATTATACCTAAAGAAAAAATCCCCAAAACTATTGTCTTTCTTATTGCACTTGTGAAATTTATATTTTCTATCTGTAACTTACAATTTTCTTACGCGAATAATGAAATGGCCGGCCGTTCCTCACACTTAGTTTGTTGATCTAGTGACCTGAGCCAGTCCAACGCTGTATTAGACAGTATATAGAAACGAAATAATATACTACTCAAAAAAGTAAGGAGTCACTTTTTTTAACAAATCATAACTTTCTTAGGAGAGTAACTACTAGTGCTTCGGTTCCACGAGACTGGTCTCGGTCTCGTCTCGGTCTCGTCTCGAAATTTGAGACGAGACCGAGAACGAGACTTGTTAAAATTTTCGAGACCGAGACCGAGACTTGAGCGGTCTCGGTCTCGGTCTCGTCGAGAGCCTCGATTTTTTTTAACATTTTATTCTTAAAAAAATTACTTATTCTAAGTTATACGGAAAAAGGCAGTTATGTGTACTATTTGCATACCGCAGGCTCGAGAAATACATTAAAAATGCTGCACTGACTTGATTTAAAAATCGAATTGGGGGAAGTACCGACTAATGAATCACCTCATTCGCACACAACATGTTTTATTTTAAGATTTGCGATTAGTAGAACGTCATCTACATCGGTATACGAAGCAAGGTCGAATGTTGTAACATCAAATTTTACTTTGCATATTACAATTTGTTAAGACTCTCGTCGATACCGAGACCGAGACCGAGACCTACAAATTTTTTCCAGACCGAGACCGAGACTGAGACTTGGCATTTGAACCGAGATCGAGATCGAGACCACTATAGGTCTCGACTTGTCGAGACCGAGACTACCCCAGTCTCGGTCTCGTCTCGACGAGACGAAGCACTAGTAACTACGATGTACATGTTAATATATTTTATCAATCAAGTATGCAGCTGTCATGTTACCTTATTTTTGTCAATTTGTTCGCGGTTTCTAGAAACAATAGGTAAACAACTATATTTTACGGTTCTACATCTTGGCCCTTTATTTTCTTAAGTAGTATAGTTTGTGATGACTCTTGTAAACCGGTGTTGAAATAATTATAATTTCTTATGGAACTTTACCATTTTCCAATTCGCATGCAGTGTCTACTAAAATTTATAACTGACCAAACATCTTGTAACTCACGATAGATGAAAGATGATTTACACCTCTGGAATGTTAAGATCAGTGATGATATTATTGTGAACATAGTATTTATATGGATAATGGATTATTAGAACAATGCTTTCCAAGTATAACGTTGCCATCTATAATAATTATAGTCATCAGTTATTGCTTGAGTGTCTTATGTTCCTACCCCGTAAACCGGGGAGTACTATGTACTATACAGCGTGATCAGAATAATGGGTAACAAAGGGGCAACTTTTTTATTATGCATTTTAGAGGAAAAAGTTGTTAGGCAAGAAAAGTCCTGCATCATCTTAAATTAACAATAGCGTGTACATTTTGCTATTACCTTCTACGGGGTGTTCAGAAAATAGATTATCTTTATTTTGTGTGACCTGCTTTTCACACTTCTAAGAAAATTTATAAATTGCGTTATTTGTTTCGCTAGTTTAATTTTTGTTTTGTAATATGTTTTTCACTTAAGTGTCATTTGCACTACAATTTTCACTGAATATGCCATTAACCAACCAAGAAAAGGTTGAAATTGTTTTCATTGTGGGAAATAACTACAGAATATACAAAGAGGCAGCAAATGAATTTAATTTAAATCATCCTGGCACAACCATCAGTCACAAAACTGTTGCGCAAGTACTAAGTTTAAACAATGCTCGCCAATTTTTTTCAAAAAAGAACGTATTTTAAATCATGCCAATTATAATGAAACCGAACTGCAAGTTTTATTAGCTGTTGAAGAAAATCCAAAAATTTCAATAAGACAAATTTGCCGGAATTTAGGTTTGTCTTATGGTACTGTTCAAGGAATCTTGAAAAAATGCAAGTATAAACCATACAAACCAAAATTTATACATACCTTAGAAAGGGATCTGGATTTACATTTGAAATTTAGCGGATGGTTTATCGAAAAACTGGAAGAAAACAGAAACTTTTGGAAGCAAATTATGTATACAGATGAAACTATGTTTACTACTAATAACCCATAGCAACAAGGTACAATATGATTCTGCAGTTAGATGGAGCACCTGGACATTTTTCATTTCAAGTAAGGGAATGGCTTAATAATAACTTCCCAAACAAATGGATTAGCCGTTGTTCAGATGACGATTTATCGATAATAAAATGGCCAGCAAGATCGCCAGACATAACTCCACTAGACTACTTCATGTGGGGTTATTTAAAAGAAAAAGTGTATGCTACTCGGCCACATTCAAGAAACGAGTTGATAGAAAGGATACGTACTGAATGTCAGAATATACCACCCGAAATGATAGCAAATGCTACAAAATAAATGCGCAAGCACACTGAAAAGTGTATCCAGGAAGCTGGGGGACCTGTAGAAGTATAATTTTTTGCCTGTTACTGAATTTGTTGTTTATAATTAGATCTATTAAAAGAACTTTCAATTTTTTAACACCTAATGTAGTACAATTTTAGAAATTACCATCCTGTTAATAATTTAAGTTAACGCAGGACTTTTCTTGCCTAATAACTTTTTCCTCTAAAATGCATAATAAAAAAGTTGCCCCTTTGTTACCCATTATTCTGATCACGCTGTATAATGTAGAAACACGCCAATATGAACAGATTAAGCAACTATTTTAATACGATTGTTATTAAGCACAGAGGCGAAAACTTTTTCGTATTACAGCTGTGAGGTTATATAAACTACAGAACTAGACAAGAAAAAATGAAAAATTTTTGTAGTTAATAAACCTTAAGAAACTAAGTATACGTTTTCCTAACCGAATTTTTTATTATGATCATAAATCATTAATGAATAAATCATTTTTGAGTAAACAACTTTATATGTGTTTGGCGGCTATCGCTATAAAGTATTCGCTGTGCTGTCGGGTCGCCGGAAGAGCGAAAAGAGGAAAGCGAGCGGGAGAGCGAGACCTGCAACAAACAGCCATAGCCGGGATTTAGAAGACGCTGATTAATGCGATTCAAAGCCGGTTAATTCCCACCAAACGCTCTACCAAAACTCCCGGGGACGGTGCATTAGAATATAACCGCGCCGCCGCGTCGCGACGCCGTTTTCCCGACGCCCGTCCCGCACGGGGCCATTCTGACGGCGGAAACTAAAATCGCATGCGTATTACACTGCTGTAATTTACAATCTTGAATAGATGGCTGCGAAACGGTCATGGAGTCCTGCGATTTGCTCGAATGAAATTGTTTTTGATCCTCTGCCCTGTTTTTGTTGGATTAGGACAGATACTCGTTCCGTTTTAAACGCTGCCGACTCGGTTATCCCCGATTTTGACTTTGATAAACTGCGCCTCTTTGTTTTTGGGCGGCTAATGAAAATGAAAACGAACTGGCAGTTACAGAAAGGATCCATGATGAATTCCCTTGTTTTTTACAATGGCACGGGAATTTTTCCCTAAATTACAGGTTGCTACGGTATTGTCGCTACTAATACACCGGATGTCTACGATGCCATTTATTGCTATAACGATTGTATTACACGTCGTCAGCAGTCTTTTTCCAGTTTTGGTACTTTGGTACCAAATTTTTATAGCATAAATTGGCTGTATTTTGGAGAACATGAGGGGATGTAATAAAAAAAACCATTACAAGTTAATGTCGAACGATACATTTTCAGCGAGATACAAACTGGCAAAAATAATAAAATAAAAAGTGAATATACGTATTACGTATGGCTTATCCGTCAGCGAAAGCACCTATAAGCTTAATACCCTTAGTACAACGTTTATAAGGTTATTTCATTTTGGGGCTCCTCATTAGGATTTCGAAAATGGTTAGAAATACAAGGTCGGTTAAATTGGGGCAAAGATGGAGATTCGGATGCTGAATAATATTAATATATAAATTGTACCTAACTGTCTTAGTTTTCGCTTTATGCTTAAAACTCAAACATTTTTTATTTTCGATTTTTTATAAGTCGCTTATCATGTTACTTTGAATAGAACTATTTCGACATTATTTGGACACTTCTTAAAGAGCAAATCTATTTTTAAATTTTCATGTGATTGCATAGTTTTTTAGATGCTGACTATCTTATTTTAAAATGCACCTCAAGGATGACTACAACATCATTAAGAAGGTCATATTTTCATCTTTTCATCGATATGAGGTTTACTGCACTCATTTCATAAATAATGGGGATATGTGATAAAGATAGACTTGGTATTAGACAACGTGCTATTAATGAAAAAACAAATAAATGCTTCAATTTGTCTTTTTATTAAATTTTTATCGTATTGTAAAAAACTAAATTTACGTAAATTGATATGTTTAAAGATTATGCTTAATTTAAAATTAATAAATGTCAAGAAATTGTGTTGAGGTAGCTATTTTCAAATATAATTTACTTGAAATGATGAGACTTATGTCACCATTTCCTCTTTGATGTACGTTTGGCTGCATAGGCCCCTGATTTATTTTTGTGCAGATTTCAAAAGTAGGGAAATATCGGACATCTTAAAAAATGCTTATATTGCCTATACCGGGTGTCAACGAATTTATTAGACAAGTCATAACTTCTAGAGTATTAGGTGTATCAAAATTATATTTGGTATAGGTAAATGGTATAGGGAGAGGAAAGTTTTCGCATATTTTTCACTTTCTGGTCACTTCCGGTTTCACCGGAAATGGCTCCCGTTTCGAATTTTTAAATAGAACACCCTGTATATTTTTGCATATTTGGATTTCTGAGACAATTTTGGATCAGCATGTGACATTTTAAAAACTTATCCATGGCACACTTGACAAAAGTAAATAAATTATTATCTAGTATTTTGCTTAGAAATATTTAACTTATGAGCTTATTTTTAATCCAATCTCAAATAAATTAGTATCGTTAGATTCGCCAAAAAATTCTCTTTTCCGAAAGTGCTTGTCAAAAAAGGGTCGCCATTTGAACAAAAAAAGTTAGACAAGAAAACGTGCTTTTGCCAACTTGTCTTATTCCTATCTATCATACTAATCACTCAAACTTTGCGATTGTAATTTTCTGACATCACCTGAGGTCTTTAGATTAGTTTGCGTCTGATCATGGCCACCTAGATGCCATATTAAAACTGGCTCTAAAAAAATCAAGTAGGCTTAAAAACTTTTTAAAATGTCACATTCTGATCCAAAATTGTCTCTAAAATCCAAATATGCAAAAATATACAGGGTGTTCCATTTAAAAATTCGAAATCGGAGCCATTTCCGGTGAAACCGGAAGTGACCAAGCAGTGAAAAATACGCGAAAATTCTCCTCTCCCTATACCATTTACCTGTACCAAATCTCATTTTAATACACCTAATACTCTAGAAGATATGACTTGTCCAATAAATTCGTTGACACCCGGTATAGGAGGCAGCGGTTTCCTGTAGTCATTTTGGGCAGATTAGCGATTGCTACTGGTGCCTTGGTTTTCGGAGATGCACTTTTTGGGTTTTCAATTCTTCCGATATCTTGCAATTTCTCAAGCAGCATTGATATAGCCGCTGAAATTTATCTAGCAATGCTAGGATTCAAGGATATTTCAGAAATAAACTTACCCTAGGCTAGTTTCCACCTTCTGGTAGGTTCACTTTTATAGTCACTTCACGGTGTTAAGTAACAAACGACTTCCGGGATTAGACCGTGTCATGATTGAGATCGAAGAACTCAACGTTTCGCCCACTTTCGTAAGGGGCTTCATCAGGAGGAAAAGCAAAAAAGCACGGTAACTCAACGTGTTAACCACGCCAGAGGCCAAATTCTTTGCAAGGGAAGGGATAGAAGAGAACGGCAACTCAACGTGTGAACCACGTCAGAGGCGAAACTCGACTAACTAACGGAAGGAGAAAGGCAAGAATTTATAATCAAGAGCCGTCGCGGTTCAGCAAATGCCGTCGCGGTTCAGCAAATGCCGTCGCGGTTCAGTGGCCGTTGGCGGGGCTTAGAAATTAGCACTTTCCACATAGAAGGAAGGGGAAAGCCTTCGTCCCGATTAAGATTGTTAGGGTGTTTGTAAATTTCAATGGCTTCGCGAATATTTCTGCTAAAGAAGAATGGGGATTTGCAGATGATGGACCAGCATCTCGTTGGTGTTCGACAATGGCTGATGATGAAACGAGACCCGACTTGAGACAGCGCTGGTGCTCAGAGAAGCGAGTTTTCACTGAACGACCTGTTTCACCAATGTATACAGCCCTACAAGAGCAAGGGACTCTATAAACACCTTTAGATGCACACCGCCACTGAACCTCGACGGCATTTGCTGAACCGCGACGGCGCTTGCGTATAAATTCTCGCCTTTCTCCTTCCGTTAGTTAGTCGAGTTTCGCCTCTGACGTGGTTCACACGTTGAGTTACCGTGCTCTTCTATCCCTTCCCTTGTACAGAGTTTCGCCTCTGGCGTGGTTAACACATTGAGTTACCGTGCTCTTTTGATTTTTCCTCCCGATGAAGCCCCTTACGAAAGTGGGCGAAACGTTGAGTTCTTCGATCTCAATCATGACACTGTCCAATCCCGGAAGTCGTTTGTTACTTAATGACAATGGCCGTGAAAGCCTCAGAAATCACTTCACGGTGTTGGAATACTTCAGACCTTTTTATTTTTTACACCAGCTTAGTATCTATACTTTTGTCTTGGGGGTCTGATACCATCTCACGAGGAACACCTAGAGAAAGAGTAGTTTGAAAGTACCATTCAGCTACCCTGAAAAGAATTGCCATTTTCAACGATCTTTCGCTCTTAGGATTCCACACCGTCATACTGAAAAAAAGGCTTGCCATTCCCATTCTGTAGCTTTGTTGAGGCAGTTTTATGACAGCACCTAGGATCAACACGTCCTGTGGCTCTTTTGTGGTTAGCTGCTTGCAGCCTGCAATGTCAGGTATCTTCTATACTATTTACGTACGGGGAGTTGTAGAACTAGAAAAACACGTTTCACGTATAGGCCGAACTCTTATTGTAGCGTGTTGCTCATGGATTGCGGTACGATTCTAAGTAGATCGTTAAAGAATAAGCCGATTACAACTTTGCTTGTTGAGTTGCTTTGTGCATGGCGAATTAATTGTTATGCCCTAGTACTTTTTAGTATCTATTTCTATAGTGGCCGCTAGGTTGGACGATTTTTGGTCGCGTTTATTTGGGTAATTAACGTAGAACACGTTCAAAACCCTTGTAAGCAATAATGATATTGCGAGAGAGTACTGATGCTTTGTCTGTTAATCGTGGACAGCTAGTACACAATTCGATGTATAATAAAGATATTCGGACGCAAAAGGTCTTACGCGCCAAAAACTTCGTAAAATAAATTAACTTCACATGCGAATGTTAGCATCCGCACTTCGTTTTCGCCTGGCTTTCATTTATGGTTGGGAGACGTGTGCTCATGTAAGCAATTGCGAGAAATATTGTACACCAATTTACTCTCTATTCAGTTTATTTTCTAATAAAAGTGTGTACATGCACAACAATTTTACATTCACAACAAATTTAAAAAATCAGATAAAATCAACACTACGAATACTACATTACACTACTACATTTAGTATTTACATAAATGTGAGCATTCGCCATTCCCTTTTGCCCCTTTTGAACATTTCCGTCGACGCAAATATTGCGTCATGTTCTGGAGCTGATTGTATATAGTGTAAATACACATTGGGTGCACTAATTCCTGATTTTTATTTGTTGTTTTATGGGAACAATTATATGGTTTAGGAATTTACCTCAACAGATGTAGGTCTTTTCATCTTCTGGTATATTGGGCATTATTGAGCAGGCATTTTTAATTTATAGAAATTTTCTCGTGTAGCAACATCTTCATCGTATTTCATTTTCAACGTGCATAAGTTCAATATCAAAGAATATAAATAAATCTATTGATTCACACCTCAAAACGGTTTAGTTGTCTTATATCGGGCCTGTTATTATTTGACCTATCGACGATCATTATTTTTGTTGTTGGCGTATTTGGTTCTAAACTAAGTTCTGGGCTTTCGTTTTCCACTATCCGTATAAGCTTCTGTAATTCATTCTCGCTGTTCGCAAATAGGACAGTATCATCTTCGAATCTCAAGTAAATGACACTTTGTTTGTCGTCTATTAGTTACTTAAACATTCGCTGTTTAGCTTTAGATTCGGCGTCAACACGTATATTGCTTTAATCTAGTGTTGGTACAGAGTATTACAACAATAACAATGACTGCAAATAACCGTATAAGCTCGACGGGTGCGAACTATTTTGTAATTCGTAGGCGCCCACAAACGTCCGCAATGTTTCCTGCCGTGCCGCTACGGCTTTAAACTATTTTTCTGATATAAATTAGTTTGTAATTTGAGGTCCAATCCTAGATTTTTTCCGTTTGGAGTGCCCTCAATACTAAAAGTTGCGTGCACCTCGACGGTATTGAATATTCGGTTCTTGAAATACAACATCTAGGGATTTCTTTTAAACTCCAAAATTGTTTGGCAAAAGGATAATAGTCATATAATGAGAATCTAGCAGCTGTAAACAAAAATCAAAGGATTGATGGATTTATATTCATTTGCAAATTATTATGGAAAATTTGATTTTGCTAACTGGTGTACGATACAATATTATACCTACATATTGATCAAACCTATCAAACCTTAATATACATTTACTTAACAAAAAGAAGGCCATTCTTGTATTCTACACGAATATATTTAAACTAGCTTTTACCCGCGACTTCGTTCGCGCGAGGTTCGTTATTTGTGTATTAAATAATGACTAATTATTTTCTGTCATCCCATCCCATCCCATCCCATCCTATCCCCGTCCCCGTCCCTTTCTCCGTCCCCGTCTCCGTACCGTCCCATTCCGTCCCGTCCCGTCTCGTCCCGTCCCGCCTCTCCCCTTCCATCCCATTCCTTCCCTCCCCTTTCCTTTCCGTCCCGTCCCGTCTCGTTCCTTTTCGTCCCGTCCCTTCCTTTTCCGTCCAGTCCCTTCCTGTTCAGTCCCTTCCCGTCCAGCCCCGTACCTTCCCGTCCCGTCCCGTCCCTTCCCCTTCCACCCATTCCTTCCCTTTCCTTTCCGTATCATCCCGTTCCGCCCCGCCCCGCCCCGTCTCGACCCTTCCCGTCCCGTCCCGCCCCTCCCCTTTCATCCCATCCTTTTCCTTCCCTTTCCGTCCCGTCCGTGCCGCCCCGCCCCGACCCGTCCCACCCCGCCCCGTTCCGCTTTGCCCCGTCCCGTTCCGTCCCTTCCCTTCCCGTCCAGTCCCGTCCCGCTCAGTCCCGTCCCGTCCAGTCCGTCCCGTTCCGTCCAGTCTAGTCCCGTCCCGTCGCGTTTCTTCCCTTATGTCATGTTCACCGTCTTCGACTTAAAAATAAATGTAATTTTCGCAATCAACGTCCCAAAAAACCTCAATAACGACACCCATATCGATTTTTAGGCTTACTTACCCCATTTCACCCCCTAAGCGGTTGATTTTCGGAAAATCACGAAATATGTGTTTGATTATTTGTTTTTAGGAGTACTCCTACGAAGTTTCAAGTCGAAATGTCTATTTAATATTATTTCTCCATACAAAATTGGAACCCCCATTTTACCCCTTTAGGGGTTGAATTTCGAAATATCCTTCCTTATTCCTTGTATACATCATAAAGGGAACCTCTGTGCAAAATTTCAGCTTTCTAGGTCCAAGGGTTTGGGCTGGGCGTTGATGAGTGAGTGAGTCAGTGAGTCAGTCAGGACTTTTAGAAATATATATAAATAAGATATTCTATATATTCAGTCAGATTACCAATGCATATTGAAAAGGCAACTATCAATGATTTTGTTATTTAATTGAGAATACATGCATCAAACGTACACCAAGCTTTAAAAACAGAAATTGTACCATCACTAGTCTATATCTACAGTCGGTATATTTTATCTCTGCTTTATTGTTATAAATGTATATCGTAAGATAGAGTTATCAAGAATTTGAAAAAAAAATACTCGTTTCTATAGCCAATTATGTAATTATACTAACTCTCACTGCGTATAAACGTTAATTGAGAGGTGTATTGTTATTTTTTTCTGCTTAAAACCTTTATATTTTAGTAGTTACGTATGTTTGATAATAAATCCATGTCGATTTTTTGTATGATATTACAACAAACTTGGTTGGAATGCTTTTCTTCATGGCAATTCTGTTTTTTGTTCTGTGAATATGTTAAAATTATATAAATATTTTTTTTATTGTTCCCACTTTTACGAAAATATTGAAGATATTTTGTTAGAAAAAATAAATTTGATATACAGAGTTAGAATTTTGGAAAATCAGGTCACAAATCTCAAAATTAAACTTCTTATGTGTTATGTGTAAAGTCACAATTCCTAAATAAAAATAAAAATTCTGTGTTGACTGTGTGAAACCACAAGTTTAAAATAAAAAGTCACAATCCTGAGGGCCGGATGCAAAACAGTGATTATATAAAAAAAGAACAAAAATGTAAAAATTCTGATAGAGAAATAAAAGCAAAATCGGAAAGGTGAGCGAACAAAGCCCAGACTTTTCTCACAAGACTCTTTTTATTCAGGGGTCAATTTCGGCAGCCATTAGCACAGACTATACTACAAAACGCAAACAAGAATAATAGTTAGACAAATAACAAACATAAGATAGATAAGATCAAGTCGAATAGAATAAATCAAAATATAAAACACAAGCTAGAAAGCTAGTGAGCCTTAGCAGTAATAGTCTGTAACGAGATAATAAAGGTGTAAGTTTGCTGATCGTTGTACCGACGTGAGGCTTTACCCCAGTGTCGTTAGAAAGTTGTGAGAGAGCGGATCATATGGCGTACATCTATTGGTGTGAGATGAAAACATATCTGGGTTTGTGTAATAGCCTGCGGGTGCACAGTGCTACAAGTTTTCATTTATTAACTGAACTATGTAAATTGATATTGCATGCACTCGTTGAAAATATTTTTAGAACAATATTACAATTACGGCGTCATTGTTTTAAGATGGAGAATTTAAATAACTAGTAGTACCGCTTTTATGTTTGTGTTAACTTTTCTTAATTCAAATTTTTAGACTGAGCATGCTACAAAATGTTTTATTTACAGTAGATTCTGAAAAAAAATTGTAAACTGAGTGCACTAGTGGACGAACTGAGAGACGTAAAGACGCAGAGACGCAGGCACAACATAAGTTTATAGATATATACGGATACTTACAATCAATTCTTCTGTCAATTTGACACGTGTCTGATGAAGGTGAGTTTATAAAAATTATTCCCTGATAAGAAATGAATTTAATTATATTTTCGAAATGAGAGTTTGCATGGAAACACAGGATTCAAGCTTGTGAGTACAGGAATTTAGACATAATTTTTAATGATAAAGCAAAATGGTAACGCTGAATACATTGCTTTTAGTCAGACATGCCGTTGTCAAAATTTTTTATGATGGCACCTTATAAATACGTAGCAGGAATTATGAAAAATGTTGACATTTTATCGGATTATTATACATTATTCGGATTTATCATTTTAGAAATCTGACTTTTTATTTATCTGCATTTGTGTAAATCGTCTATACATATTCTACAATAATGATTAGGTAAAAAGAAAATGTGTATTGCATGTAGGACTTTCTATTATAGACTTATATCCTCGTGTCTTAGAATTTGAAGTGGCTTTCTATTTATATACTCGCATTTTTGAGGTTGTGCGAGCGCTTCTGAAGTAACCTAACGACTGTCACCGAAATTATAACAGGGATCGACGGCTTAACGTGTTCTCGGAGGCACGGCTGGCTGCGATTTTACTATTACTATCTATAGGTCGGACACCCATCCGAGTGCCGACCGCTGTGAACGTTACTTAACTTTCGAGACTGTTTGGCCAGTCCTGGGAGCATGCGGCTATGCAACCAGCCATTTTTTAGTATACACATATATACATTTTGATTTCCGTCTATTGCTAAATTTTAGGTGAAATTGATATCTTCTATAGATTCTGCAAGGTAAACCGTAGCCTCTGTTTTACACGACTGTCAATATCAAAATTGAAGTTGACCATTTTCTCACACACAAATATTTGATTTAAACAAACATTTTCTTGCTCCAAGTGATAATCCGGAGTGGGTTCGATTCCCAGTAACTACACAAATATGTCAACACTCTCCGATTATCACGCTAACAACTGTGGTACTCGTTAGCCCTTCCTCAATTTCTAGGGTGGCCACTGACCCGACTTACGAGCAAAGAGGGCTCCTAGAGCCACAACTTCGTGTAAAACAGACCGCTGGCAGAATATAAAAGAAAGAAGGATGGTAACTTTAATAAATTCATTAGAAACGATAAAATTATTCCTCGTAGACATGAAAATGTAATAATATACACTTGAATGAATTTCTATCATTCCAGATTTCCATACTGCTCAATAAATGAACTGGACCATTTGCATAAATTGATGCAATTTGAAAAAAATATTTTCATGGCATTTTTGGTAACCTTTCAGGATTGTGTCCCTATAAAAAGTCCATTAATAAAATATTATCATTTGAAAATTTTGAGTTTTTTCCAAATGTTGATTGCACATTGCATACAAAGTATGCCAAATCGTTGTAAAAAAAATTTACATTCCGAGGAGATTCAAAAAACTATAAATTTCCTTTTTTTTGTTCTTCCCCTTATTTTTGTTAAATATTGTTTTTTATTATTTTAATTTATTAATATGATTTTGTTAATGCTTCAGCTGACATTTGAGAATAGTGAAATTAAAATGCTTGATATGAGTATACTGATTTTCTGAACTTGGTGCATTGTAATTTATTAACAAAGACTTTTCAATATATATGTATTTGGCTAAAAAGTTTAGTAATAAGACAGTGAAAACTATCCTAATGCAGCTTTATTATATTAAACAATGGTTTTTGGGTGTTGGCTATAAGCTATGTCTTTTTAAGTAGAATAGTGATGAACACAATCCCCACAGCATCTATCCGAATTTAATAATCGAGCAACCTTCGTGCACATCGCCCTTTGCTCATAAAGGGCGTTTGCCTCATCCTGGAGCTGCGAAATCAAATTGTGGAAGAACCGCCTTCTTACTGATCATCCATTTCCTCAAGTTACATGTCCGCAAGGCAGAAAACTAAACCCAGTAATGACAAAACGAAAATGTGCTTTATCAGAGCACAAATTTACAAATAAACGAAGCTAATAACAGAGTATAAAGCAGGCCCTGAGCGAGCACACGACGCCACCGACGCTTAGCGTCGCCTGCGTCACCCGGCGCCTCTGACACCCTCTACATTTGCATCTCATCCTTTGTCACTGTAACTCTACCAATTACACCTCAAGCAATCCCGGGCTCAACTCACGTAAGCTTAGGTTGTGGGGCGTCCTTTTCTCATCCCGTGCGTCGAAGAAGGACGCAGACGGCGTACGCTCCGGAATCGACGCCAAACCGACGACGACGTGCTTGACTGTCGTTAACTGTTTTATTTTGCGTCTTTGTGTGGACCACACGGCGCGGAAATTATTTTTAAGGGTAACTTGAGCAACACAAAGGATTCTCTAAATTTGAATGAGTAATAACCAAAGGAAAACTGAAAAGTTGTTTGTTGGGAGTTTCTTTGTGGTGTAAATTTCAGCTTGTTTTCGCACTCTTGTGTTTCTTGTTAAATGCAACCGCAACGAAATGCAAGTTGCTCCACTGAAGTTTACAGCAACGGCCGGTCTATTGCCCATTACGGGCCTTAATGCGATTTTGGTCCTTAGAGTCGGATTTTTGATTTTTTATAGCCAATATTAAAATTAATTGTTTAAACAATATATTTCTACAATATGTTTTTACAATTTAAAAGCTAAAGCTAAACAATGGCCACACTTTAGTAAGAGTGCTTCCAACAGACGCTAAAAGTAACTCAGTAAGAAAAGATTACCCCTAAAGCACGAGCAATTTCCAAAGCTAAAAGGGCGTGAAGTAACCGACATGAGAGCACGTCATTTAAATATAACGCTCAATTATTTTACATACATTAAATTGCGAGCGCAAACGTAACACGCGCGTAAAACACGTGCCGCCCACAGGAGAGCCCCATTTCGTCGGAAAGGGGTAATTTGGCACGCAAATAGAAACCCCAGGCTGACAGCTTGTGGCCGCGATTTAATATTTTTAACTGTAATTTTGGCACGCTCTGCTGAATTTTAGTAATTAATATGGGATTTGATAAAAATCAATAGTCGAACTTGTAACGGAACAGCCTTTCAAAAAAATTGTTCACAACGTATACAAAATTCTTTTATATTTATGAAAAACGAATACTTCAAAATAAAATAAATAAGACCTAAGACGTCGTACGAACAGGATTTGTTACATCGTATTTTGAATTTTTTCAGTAATTGTAGCTTCTTATGATCTTCTAGCTGTGCAAAACGAAAGACAGCCTCGAAACACCGCCACAATTCGGCCCGAATCTCTTAGGGAAATGAGTGCCGAGCAAGAGAGAGCTCTGCGAGAAGCTGCTGTCGCAGTTGGTGTTTTTGGGTATGTATTTGGTATTTGATGTTATTACAGATGTGAATGCACTGGACCTCCCAAATAGCAAATATTAGTACTTACGGGGTAGCGCAAGGCTCTGGTTGAGGACCTGACTTAATCGATTTAAATGAAATCTGTTTGATGATAATTCCTGGTTTGAAATATTAAATAAACAAAAAGAATTTAGATTAATAATAAAGGAAATACAATTTAATTTGTTTGTTTAGAACGAAATTTAGTAATGCGAGCCAAAAAACGAGTGCTGCATGGATTCGCTCTAATTCAAGACAGAGTTTTTTATACTTGTTATGGACAATTTTTACCCACTGTATTATTCTATTTTTTACTTCCCGCTCTGACCTGCCACTTTTTGTATCATTCTTGTGGAATGACTTTGAGATGAAAAGTATTATTCGAAGAGTCAATTTTTCCCACGAAAAAAACGCTTATTTAAATATTATTAAAAATGGCACTACTGGTTTTAATTTAAAATCAAAAATTATCAAAATCTGGCAAGTCATAGAGTTAGACCCAAAAGCTTTAGCGTATCAGTATTTGATATCCTGGTTTGCTATAATTAATAAACATTTGAAGCTATTTTATTTAAGATGTTCAACTGATATGCGGATAATTAGTTTACACCTTACTAGTACATTATCCGTTGTTTATATTTGCGCCACAGAATACCTAAACAAGTCCACCACAACTGAAGCATTATAAGCGGGCATTATAATTCATAACGCCCTCTCATGCTGGCATTATGATTCATCTCATCGTTAGCTACCAATCACGTACCTCGTTGCATCGATGGGTACATACAATTTTGTATGTACCACGGGCATTACTTATGCTCTCTGTCGACATATAAGCCCTCGGACGGGCATAAATGTTTCATAATGCCGTTGATACATAAATAATTATTAATATTGGCCATTAAATATTTTCTTTAATCTAAACAAACTCTTAGTAAATAAATATTGGCAGGTACCTTTACTTACGAATAATTTTAGAGAGAACAAAAAAATGAAAAAATGAAACAATATATGTGCGTTCGAGTATGCTGGATGTTGCATCTACCTTTCGTGTCCTTTTATAGCATCTCCTCTGCACCACCCATCTTAGACACATTCTTCATTCTGTATTTATTGATTATTTGGATCAGTCCGTGTGTTGAAATGAATAATAGTCAAACGAAACATTTAATCTTCTTCAATAAAAATTGCTAGAAGTCATTCTCAAAAACTTATTTACTATTAGAAAACCGCTACAATTGTTTCAGTATCTTATGTTCAAGGAATGTTTGCCTCATTATGCCATCATCAAGCGTAAATATCAATTCGATTTCTAAAATTCTATAAGTATCTAAATTGACTGCAAAAGGTTACAGGTTCATTAATATTATTCGAAATGAACAAGTAACCTTTTGCACAAAATTTTAAGCATGAGATTTTAGAAATCGAGTTTAATTTTACGACTGATGATGGCATAATTTTATTGTACCACCCTTAAACGAAAAGTAGAACAGCCCTAGCTGGCTGTAACACTTGGCACAATTATGCTGTGAGTAAGGACTAAGCAGCGATCCTTAGGGTTATAAAATAATCTTCACAAAATCAACAATTTGGGCGTCAGTTGTTAAACACGACATAAACCAAATCTAGCTATTAAATGAAATCACCACCTACCTTGAGAACTTTTTAACTTCATACCTAGATAAAAAACAGATTTACGAAAAGTTGTAACAATATAACAACTATAACCAGTAAAAGTGGCAAACTTTAATTTCCCCAACAAGTCAGCGGTAACAAAAGTAAGTTATATACAATTAACTCGCAAGCCTAGAATGGTTAAATAACAAAATAAATCAGGCAAAGCCCGCTGCTTAATAGCGGTAAAGAAAATATGGTTAATGAGAGTCAACTCCATCTCAAATACAGTAATTCATAATAAGTGTGATATGTAGCAAATACTGACATCTGAATGCCATGAAATCGTCCAGCTAACGTTATGAAACGTAGCGCACTTCAACCGGCTTGAAAACTGTATAAATTGAAATTGCTGTGGGCCGGGTACCCAAGGGCACACTGCGTGAGGATACATACACAATTTCAGCTGTCCATATGTGAAAACTCCATGACCGTTAGTAATACTACGTATTACATTGACACGTGCTATTTTTTATATTCAAAGGCCTTTGCATCAAAACACGCAATACTGTAGTGGCAATCGCCCTTATCGACACAATCAATTGCTGTAATTCGTACTGCCAGCATACGGTGAAATTCCAATGCGGCTACCTTCTAGACTTCATGCCTAATGGTAAAGACATTACGCCAGGGGGGGAGGGGGTTGAAAAACAAGCCTAGTTACCACTAAACTAGTACACAGTAAATAAACTAGAAAATATCACACCAAAGATGGAAACCGGCTTAACGCAAGTTTTCGGAAAGACGCCGCTTGAAGCGTACGCCTCATTTGTCGACAGAAACAATTTACGGCTATAAAACCGAGTAGTTGGTCAAGCCATTCAAATCCCTTAGGAAGCTTGAAATTGTGCGGAGATCACAGCCGCCTCGACGAGTGCTTGCAATCGAAGAAAGCCCTCGCAAAAATCTCGTTCTAGGCACCTTTCTTATCGAAGATCGAACGCCATTTCGGAAAAACCAAATTGTTTCACTCCGCGCGCCCTCAAAAGCAGCGCGCGGGATATTCAAATTAGAGATGCGAGCCGACTCGAGAAACGAATCCCAAAAGAACGCACAAATGAAATGGGGCGTTACATAATGCGGGAAACGTTCCTTTTAATATCAGATGCTGAAACAATTGTAGCGGTTTTCTAACAGTAAAACAGCTTTTGGGAATTACTTGGAACACTTTTATTTGGAAAGTTTATGGTAATCCAAAATTTGAAAAAACAGTTCAATAATGTAAATTATATTCATACAAAAAAAATTTTTAGTCGATAAAATTTTATTTGAGCTCCCAGACGGAATCTATATTTTAGTCAGACGCCATAATAACTCGACCAGGAACACCACGTAACCCACAGGCTTATCGTTCTATTAGTAAGTTGATGGAATGACTTAAGGAAGCAAGACCGATCGGTGACGATCCAGCCTGACAAACGCAAGCAGCTTCACTCGCTTTTATATTGGGTGCATACAACAACGAACTCTGTTTGAAGCCCGATAACTCCGGAGTCCGGTTACGGTGGAGATACAGATTTGAGGTTATCAATTCTTGTGACGGAAGAGTGAAAAATTATGTAAACAAAATAGTAACCATTTATATAATTAAATTTAATGTATTTGGCCCCCAAGCTTCTTTAAATCTTTCCAGTAATCCAAGTGGTGTTCTAATAGGCTAGAAATAAACTAATTCTCTCTAGAAGCACTTGCAGAAGTGACAACATAATATATAGGCATTTGCTTAGTGTACGGAAAATAAGATTCTGTTTGTGTATACGAAACCAAACCACTAGAAGATGATGCGTAGAAAAGCATGATTCTACATTTTTCAACAAATGTGAAACTCGGCATCCGAAATTTACAATGTCTTTTCTGCAATAATCCAAAGTCTCACTCCAAGAGTTGGTTTAGTAAGGGAGCTTCACAGTGACCAATTAGGATCTGTTTTATTATCCACCCGTTATATATATGATGTTAGGAGAACAAAATGCAAGGTGTAAGATCTGGTCAAAAGATAACCACTGGTATCTGCTTCAAATCATATTCAAAAATGGTCCATTTGGACGGTACCTATCGGCTTTCAAAGAATGTTTCAAAAATTGTTATTTTTATTAATAATAACTAATGTTTTAAACATTTCAGTTTACATTTATGGTACGTGGCTTCGTACAGCAAATGGTCATATTTCAAACTGGTTTTAACTTATAGCTGTAGCGTAACTGTGCGGTTTTCAGTTGTTTTTAAATTAATTTACTTTGGATGATGAAATTAATATTGAACCATTTATTCTAAATTTGATCTATGTTTATGTACTCCAATATTGTGGATAATACGATACTAACTGGTTTTTTTAATGGCAGAACCCTACCACGACCAACAATAGCCAGTACTTTAATTTTCAACTTTTTAGCTCCATTGAGTACACAAGTTTAGATATTGTTTTATTTTAGCTGAACCAATGCTTTGATGAAATCTATAAATGTGTCTTTCGGGGTAGTTTGATATTGTTGCTTGCGCTTCATCATACGAAACTAACGGGTGTTCATAAACAGTCGTCATCCCAGTTGCTTTGAAAAACAAAATGTTATGTCTTTGATTAATTCGTGCAACACAATGAAACGTCATTGAGTACTGTCACAGCGCATTTTTTCTCAATTTTAATAGACATACGTTTCTGAAGTCAAAACCTACTGGGATGACGACTGTTTATGAACACCCGTTATGATATACTAAAATTTCACTTTCGGTTTCAGGTTTTCTGCTTAAACAGTTATATATAGATATATAAAACTAATAAGTGCGATCAAATTTAAGTCATAAGTTCATCTTTATTTAAAAATTTAAAATTTGGTCAAACAACTAACAATTTTGCTAGCAAATGCTAATTGTGAACTTGGACATATGAAATCGGTTATAATGTCGCTAACTACTGTAGTATTCCAGAAAGCAAATATCAACAAAATCGCGTAAAGCTTTTTGCTATTATTAATTCATAATGTTTAGCCTCGTTTACCTCCCGGCATCGAGAAACATTCATATCGCGCGGGAAGTGCGATGAAGGTAACGGGTCGCATGCAACTTGCTTTACGCTTCTCTGCATTTAATAAAAATCAAATTTTCTTTAAGATGTTTGTAACTCCAAATGAAGATAAATTGGGTTATAGGGCTTTAATTTGGCCTTGAAAATCTGTGGATGTTTTTTTAAACAAACCGTGAAGAGACACTCTGTATATATTACTCTTTTGTGAAAATATAAGAAAATACAATTATATTGGAATATCAAAAGCTTGTTGCTGCATATATTCCTTTCCTGTCTTTGAGTAGCACGAGTGCTCTTTACTGATCCATAGTTTTTGATCATGGTGTCGCAGCATTTCCATCTTGATCCACGCGTAAAGAAGCTTTGCCAAAAGGCTAAATATAGACAGGGTGGGTTTTTATCTGTTACCCATGACTTGCCGTGGCATCGGCGATGGCGCCGCAACGTCGATCAAAAGATGACGCGCCCTTTGTCAGAGGCAAAGCTGAAAAGCTGACGTTCAAGCTTTCGAGTTCAGGTAACTGGCACTGCTTTTGAAGCCCTAACGTATGATGGAACCGTCGCGGAATCACCTGTTTTTAGCGCCCTGATGCTCACAACCCTGGAAATGCCCGGTTGGTTTAACAGCGCGATCGATATACTTCGTTTTACACCTGTGGTATTTTTAAAAAGGGACTGCCTCCAGCGAAGTGAAAATCCGCTGTCCCTTATTTCTGTGATTTAGAGATGTATACGGAAATCCGATTAAACAGACTATTAGATGGCTTTGTAGCGTACCTAATAATAATTATTAGGCATTTCAATAAAAAGTCAAATATAACAAACAACCGCATTTGCTAAACAATATTCCACTTTTTAAGGCGTTTCTATTCTAAGTAGACATCTCATTGTCTCTCGATACGTACATCTTCTGAATCTATCAACCACAGAGAATTATTATGTTTGCTTTGTGTGCTATAACTGAATCATCATCAACAAAACGCATCTTATTTAAATATTTCTTATGTGGTTCAAAAATATAAAAACTTCTTCGTACCAGATCAATTCCAAGTTATTCTATTACTTTTTGGTTTCTATCAAGTTATGGGTGTGGGCACTATCATGTCGGTGTTAAACAGTTGTAGGTTGAGGTCCACCTTATCTGTTCTATTGACTGTTTACAATCAATATTAAACACTCATACGTTTCGTCGAGTATACTTTCTCCTTCATTGTCTCCAAATATAATCAAACATCAGCTTTTGAGCTTTATTTTTTTACGTTTTGGAAATGATGTTCTTCAACAATTTTTACTATTCTACGATTCAACACCAATCACTGTACGGTATAAAACGGCAGTTCCCTTTTCCCGTAACGAGGCAGAAAACAGTACAAGCTTTAGCTTTCCCTTGTTTAAATCCAGGCGTAAATGCCTAGGAACCCATCTTCGTGGTGGTTACACTTATGTTATATGAACAAAACCAATTCAAAAATGTATGCAATTTATTATAGTTTTACATTTTTCTTGTGTTGGTAGGGTATTCGGTATAGGTTCGGCGCGTTAAAAAAATCCCCATTGTTATAAGATTTTAAATATTTTTACATGAATATCAGAATAATTTACTTCTTCTACAGTTAAAAATCTTTGTGGGATGCATTTCTTCGCTGTTGAAATTTTGAAGCCACTTCATAGTTGCAAACTGAATGTGCGAACCACTTAATAATTTCTATTGTTAGCCATAGGAAAATAGCTCGACTTCATTAGAGACGTATTCCGAATTATATTTGAAAGAGACTTCTATACAGGATGATTCATAAGTATAGTCATTAAATTAAAAGAGTCTATACTGACCTCAGCAGAAGTACATTGCGCTGAAAATTAATCGATTACGGAAAAAATCGTATTAAAGTCTGATGCAAACTTTTGAGAACTACTGGTTAAATTAGTAAGAGTACATTAACCTAACGCATCAGATATGAAATACCCACACTATTTTTGCTTTTGCATTTTATCCCAATTCGGTCGTAACGCAAACTACCTATATGAAATTATGTTCACAAAAATTCATTCCAGTGACCAGTTTAATTTTTTGTGGAATTATTATTAATTTTTGACGAATAGTTTAACATACAACTTGGTTCTGTTTGACTTCTTCGAATCACCCTTAATTTTAACTACCATACTTATGGACCACCCTTGCGTGGCGTAGTAAAGAGCATCCGACTTGCAATACGCGACTCTTCGGTTCGAATCCATGGATAGGCGGAATTACTCCGCAGCCCATTGGATTGATGTCGGGCTCAGTCACCATTCCGTGTTGGACGCTGTTTCAGAAAGACTAGTCTAGAGAAAATAGTGACCCGACCACACACAATACAAGTTACACACACAATTTACACTAATATAATACCCTCAAGGTGTCATCAAAGTTGGTGGCCGAACTGCTCAAGTCGCAGACCCGGGCTTCCCTGCCAAAATATACCATACGAAAAATTCTCTGTATATTAGGTACACTAGTTAGAAATAAAAATTTAGAATTATAAATATGAAATCAGATTAGAGAAAATTAGGGTCAGAATTTTGAACTTTAAAATCGTATGGTATAATCATGCAACAAAAGAGAATTATTCCAGAAAACACTACGAGATATTCGAAAAATCTCCTTTTGAAAAGATGTCCAGTGTGTAAATTAATAGTGTGTATACAAAATCTTGTTGTACGTGACGTCAGTACAAGTATTTTGATATGCAGAACTCATAATTGGCGATGTCGTTCTCGGACACTGCAACTCGTTTAGACTGACAACCCAACGTACTACGTGTAGAAACATGAGTTGATAAACGCTTAGCGATAGATGGCCTATTGCTTGGTCAGCACGGTCTCAGGAACGTTTTAGTCCCTTGAAACTACATTGGTCAATTGTATTGACTATTTCCCTCACACACTTTAAGCCAATCAAATTTTTTAAATTTCTAAGATTCATCCAATCAGATCCTAATTGTGCGATAATTTTGCACTAGTGCAAATTGCCTCGTCATATAATTAGTGACCCGCATGAATGGATTAACGAGACTCCCACTGTCTCTACCCACTAGCTAGTTAAACCACTGCCAGATTAACCAAATTAGCGGGGAAAGAAGACTCTGTTAAGTTTTGTTCGGGAAATAGTCTGCAAAATACCTCTCTTGCATACCAAATTGGTTCTAATTATTTACAATTTGGCATGCACTACGGATATTACTGATGAAAATATATTCAGATGACTTTTACAATCATAAGTTGTGGACTGTTATAGTAAATGACATTAATAGGCCATTCCCGTTAATAACAACTGGCAATATCGTTGTTGGCCTCTAGTAATGGCAATTCAAGATAATGTCCGGCATTTAACGTCAATGTCCAGTTATAATGGACAATATCGTTAATCATTCCTGTTGCAAAAATGCAATATACTACAACAATCGAGTATTTTCGTTATTAACCATTTCTTACTGGACGATGTTGAAAACTAAAAATAAACATATTGAGTTAATTATTCAATTTTATTGTTGCACGGTAAGCTTACGTGCCATTTTGAATTACATTCTAGCTAATCTACGAGCATTTCTTTTATTTTTACATTTGGCTCTAATTTTGCAGAACACAAACTAACCAAAAACCTACATCGCCAAACATTCCTGACACAGCTGCTTGGGGAACAACGAAAATTTCGAGCTTATACCTATGTGGTTTAATGCCATTTACAACGAACACGTCATCGAAAATAACAACTGTTCTTTTGATTCTCTACTAATAAGGGAAAATTATATATCGCATTTAGTGCACTTTTAAACTTAATTTAATGAACATTTTTGGATACACTATTACATCCATCTCGCTGATAAGGAAAATAAAATAAAAATTACTACTGTTTTCATTATCATGAAAACTGCAATTTTGAAGTGACGCACTATATACCTATTTCAAGATTTATTTTCTGAAAGTAGTTCACTGTCCACCACAAATGGATTTAAAAAAGCTTAGCGATAAATCGGAAAGTTTTTGATAAAAATGCAAATACTCGTTTCCTCATATGTTTTTTTTTAAATTTCGTAGTAAAACTAACTGTTTAACTGTCACTGCATTTGTTCTTCGATAATCAATATTACAATGTGGTATTATTATTAGTATTCTTAAGGAAATGAATATAAATTGAAACAGGTTAAAGGGGCAAAATCATAACGCAAACATCCAATAATCTTGACCCCAGTGTCCAAAAAAGAATGTTGTCCATGAGAAAAAATAGTGTGCGGAATATGTTAACTTGCATTAATCTCGAAAATTTTCTGGCACAACACAACCCGATTCTTTCAAAGCAACAATTTGTTTTTGTTATAAAAAAGCAATCCGCACAAGGGTACCTAATGACAAGAATGTGTTGATTGAACTTTGAATTTATATCAGGTGATCAACAAAATGTCATGTCTAGATTGCTGCGGCTCCATTTAAATTATATGGAGCCACAGCACTATAGACAATTTTTTATGATAACCCTCATCGGTGTGTGGACGGAAAATAGCTCCTCACTCAGACAATATATTCAGATTTTGTTTGAGCGAAACAATAGACAACATGTATACCTTTTGTGCATTGTTAAAAATTATTTTCGTTTACATACATATTGTTGCACTAAATATATGTTTTTTTTAACCGGAATGACTAGTATATTATGACAAGTTTAAAAAATCACTTTAGTGCTGATCATATTGACAAAACCTGGTATCATTTTAAAAAATATAAAAATCTACATCCAACAAGACCAAAATATACAAGGAGTTGCATTAAAAAAAATAGTTAAAAAGATTTGCATATTAAAAAGCAAAAATGCCACATATGTATGGAATCTGCACTACAAGAACATTTTTCTGTAAAAAACCCGATACCAGTATCTTAAATAGTTTGACCACGAAAACCGACTCTCTTTAGTCGCTATTTTTTTAGAATTCACTTCCTGCAACGGGAGAACGATTGAAAATAGCTCCATAGAATTTTATATTGATTTGGTCACCATTGACGTGGCTTTTTAAAAATGCCGTAATGTACAAGGCATTTCATTTTAAAAACATATGTTTACTGCAGCACTCTGTATGTGAACACCCTATATTAACTGAAATAATTTTAAAATGTGCACACAGTATGTACCCATCGTCTCTCCGTACACACACTGATGAGACACCCTGTATATACATTTACACCCTGTATATACATTTAAAAAGAAAAGTATTATTATCAATGTTTTATATAATTTTTCGTTGATGCTGCTGCCATCTATGTTATCACATTGAATATATAATTTCGTATTTGTTATATTTACCTTTCAGAATAATTTCCCATGTTTATATCTTCCAAATATCAAGTTTTGCTGTACTCAATTTTTAAATTGGGTTATGTACCACATATCCGTACTAGAGATGGGAGCGTGAGTGAATTTTCGCTCACGTCACGCACGTTTCACGCTTGCTTTAAACAGTCACGTTCACGCACGTTCACGTTCACGTTCACTCACGTTCACGGCGTGACACGCCGCTCACGACGTGACACGCAGCTTTCATTTCAAAATTTTAATTCAGATAGAACAGAATATTCAAATTTAAAACCAATGAAAAAACCCTAAAGAGAATTAAAAATATGTTTTGCACCTGACAAAATTTACGTGATATGTTGCAACCAGAATAGTTGACATAAAAAGAAAAAAATGAAAATTGACTACAATAACTTCGACAAGGGATAAATACTGATTTATCGCAAATATATTTCTTGCAGCTGTCTTCAAAGACATTACTTTTAATACCAAAGTTGTCATTGGAAGTGACGTTTCTCTTATCGGTATGAGTATAGAAGGTATATGCTGCTAGGGAACACTTTACTGTTATTAGAATAATAAGTTCATCTACACAAGTACACAATAAATTGGTTTTTTCTATAGCACATGTTAAAGTGTGCTTTTATCAACTCAAAACAAAAGGTCAAGTTTTACTTTAACAGCAAGGGTAGATAAAGTAGCACTTTAACATCAAGGATAGATAAAGTAATTTAATTTTCTAACTTTTGTTTAAATTAAATATGACAGCTTCGTATTATCGTAGCAACCCAATCTAGCTACTGACATTTTGAAATGTGATTGACTGTCATTATTTTCTTTTGAAATTGTTAAAGTTCTTGCTATAGAAAAAAATATTGTATTATACACGACGATAAAGTTATTTCTATCCACTCTTGAATCATTAACGTCTCGACTTCGTCTCGACGTTAAACGATTCACTCGTGGATAAAATTTAACTTTATCGTCTTGTATAATAAATTACTATTAAAAATAAAACGTAGTCAACATTTTCAGTGTTAAGTCGAGTATACAAAACAAAACATTAGGTACTTTTCTAAAAATAGGTTCATCTACACATCTACACAATACATTTTTGGTTTAATAATAAAACGTAATTAACATTTTTAGCGTTAGCCGAGTATAAAAAACAAACCATTACTTTTATTAGAATAATAAGTTCATCTACACATCTACACATTAAAATGTTGATTTAAAAATAATATGTAATCAACATTTTCAGCGTTAAGTCGAATTCTGCGCTCTTCTAAAATTCCACCAGCTGTAGAAAATACTCTTTCGCTTGTAGCGGAACTTGCCGGTATGTTTAAAATTTCTCAAGTTTTTTAACAGTGGCGTATTTACACTGTTTTTCCAAAATCCTAAAATGTCATCTACATTTCCGAATTTTAATTTAGCATACTAATTTAGTTCTGTTTCGACATCATCCTAATTACATGTGTGATCGTCAGAGCTATCTCTAAGTGTAGAAAGATAAGAATCTGATGCTGATGTGCCAGTTTTAAGTCGTTTGCTATGTATTTCATCATTATCATCTATAGTTTTATTTGCATTATAATCTTCTCTTTTATGTGAAGGTATGAACTTTAAGGATTTATAATTAGGGTCCAAAAATAAAGCCACATAATGTAACTTGTTTGGCACAATTTGTGATTTAATGAATTTAAAAGTTGCTGCACCCTGCAGTTTTTTATTCGTTACTAAATATTTAACGTGAAATTAACGTGAAACGTGAATCACGCCTTGGAAATTTTCACTCACGTTCACGCACGTTTACGTCACGATTTTCAAATATTAGTCACGTTCACGACGTGACACGCCGTGACACAACGTGACACGACTGTTTTCACGTCACGCGCCCATCCCTAATCCGTACTAAGTACTAAAACATGAAAAATATCAAACAAGCTAGCAAAATTAAAGAGTTATATTCTACAACGATAATTTGAAAAAGTATCGAAATAAAAGACTGTTAAAGTAAACAATTCAAATTAAAAAAGTAGGAAAACTAATAGATAATAACCCCAACACCAGTGAAAATTATACAAAATCATTGCAGTTGTTTTAAAAATAAATATCCAATAGCCATTTTATTAGTCAGGCATTATAAGACACCTTGTCTAATTACTTATATTTTTAGTTAAGTTCACGTTTGGCTCTGCAGTAGTACAGTAATTTAAAAAAATTGTAGGCACACAAATGCAAAAAAAAAATAAAATAAAGAGAATGATAAAAACATTTCTATCAAATATTCAAAAAATACTAAACAAATCCTTATGTCTAATTTTTAATTATTTTAAAGAAATTATAATGTCAAGATTTTTTCCATATTAGAAAGTATTTTGCTTTTGCTGAAAATTCAAAAAAAAAAACGAAAGTCATTGACTTAACGTTAAAGTATTATACAGGTCTTTGCGTTCTGAAATTGTTGTTTTCACTAAGCTTTACAGCAAGAATAAGTGGTGATAAAGCAATAGGAATAAGACAATTAAACACCAACCGAAGTGCATATTGATTATATTTTTGATTCAATTTGGCGAGCATTATTTAACAAATTGTTTTCCAGGTATCTTGGTCTTTTATTGCATTATACATAGGATTATCACAATTTCCATAACGGTACTCATTTGTCGATAGCTGTTAAGAGTTTGTGTCATTCACTTACATACGAGTACATGTATCGATATTTTTCTTCTCACACTAATCACTAATCACTCTAACGTTCTTTAAAACTAATGCGGCCTATTCGAACAACAGATTCTGTCTAGGCATCCTTGGCATACAATTTTTTAAGAAATTATTTTATTTTGCATATAACAAATATACCTTTTTATTTGTTCTATTTATAGTATATCATTTTTGGTTTGTACATATGCTTAGAGTCTGTTTTGACCATGGTTGGTAAATCTAAATTTTTATTTTGGAAGAGGTTTATACATAAATTGTTAGTATGACGACTCTCGCTGGGCTTAAAACGCTCGCTCACTCGCGTTTTAACTCTGCCCCCCTCGTGACTGAAGACTAGCTTTACGCACTAGTATCGTAAATTACTATTGTCAAACGTTAAAGTTGTCAATTTTACATCAACATTTTCACTTTTAAAATGTTAAAATGGGGTAGAGTCTTGATTATCAGACATAAATGGGAACGAATGGTGGTCGTATAATCGCGTATGTCAAATAACACGGAACTACTGAAATTCGGTTATTACATTATTAGTTGAAAACCAAATCTTTGGAAAATAGAAATATGTCCATTACATAATAATAAAAATAATAGTTTCTACACACATAATACGAAGCCGGTTTTAGTGATGTGTGGGATAAAATGCGTTGTCGACGATCGTATAATCGGGACTCAACTATATTTGAATTATGACGAATGCATATTCTGTCTCTATTATTACATTTAGTATAATTACATTATGCTGTTGTGTTGGTTCTGCCATATAGTATCCAATGAGATGCTGATTAAATATAAAGTGTGCAATGGTAATTGACATTACAAGACCGTTGCTTGGAACTTTACGGGTGAGCACAGTAGTTAACGAGCGAGCGAACCGAGCATGTTATCCGTGCGAGCCAGTAAAGTTCTAGTAACGGTCAAATATTGTACAATATTTTATGACATTTTGAACCGTAAACACCTTGAAACATTTTTTCCTGTAAAAAAGCTCTTTACCCGAAAAAACCCAGTAGACGGGCGTTTACAATTCAGAATACCGTAAACATATAAGAATATGTTCAGTCACAATTATTATAAATCAAAAATCTGAAAACTTCCGCCATGGGAGATTTACTACTCCAAATTCCAATTTTTTAAGTTGTGTTTTTGGACAAACGTTTGAACTAAAAATAGATTTGTTATCTACTGTTATTATAAAACTAATTATAGAAATTGATATACTCCAAATCTTAGCTTAAATATGTTGCTATATTAATAAAGCAATAAAAAAGACACTTCCATTGGGAATATGGCCCTATTGTCCATTTTAAAGAACATATGATGGTATTCTTAGCTAAATAAAAAAAGTGGCATTTAAAATAAGTAATTAAGATTTGGGTTTACTGCGGAATCGAGAATATATCAATAATTGTCAAGCAACTGTCATATCTCAGAGCAGATGGGTTAAAAGAAGGTTCCAGCTATTTATTCAAGAAGGTGGCGGTCCCTTCCAACATTTACTATGAATTTGATACTTAATTTCTTATAAACCTTCATTCTGAAATGATATTTACTATATGAATTTTGTAATTGCTATTTAAACTTGACAAACACAATGACAAAATGACAAAAAGAAAATACTGTGCATGTCCAAAATAGTATATATCTAAACGAGAATTTGAAAGGGACTGGAAAATCGGATAAAGAAGTACAAAATATGTTCGTTATTAATATGTTGATAAATAATCCAAGGGTTATAGGGGGCAGTTACCGAAGCAAAAAATACTGTGAATTATAAAGAATGCCTGTAAATTAATTCTAATTTCACATCTTCTACACTTCTTAGCTAGGACTATAATTAACGAAATATATGCTTAAGGTTTTTAACTTTAACATCGGATTTATAAAAATACAAATGGCTGTCAAAATTGATAATTATGAAAGGGATGCCAAATATTAAAAACTTTTCGTGGGGTAAAAAGTATACATTGCTGATAGATTATTACACTGACAAAATAAACAAGAAAGTGTCATAATATACCAGGGCCACTGACTATTATTTACTTGTATATGTAATAAGTGAGGTACAAATCTGTTTCTAAAGACATGCCTTCTGTATGTACAGTCGTGTTCGAATAAATCTGGGACAATGTTTTTTCATATGCAGGTTGAGTTAAGAATTGAACTATATCTCCATGGTTTTCTCCTATCAGAAAGGGTTACAGATTTCATTACCTGTTAAAGTTTAATGTAACTCTTTCTGATAGCAGGAAATCCATGGAGATATTCTTCTATTTAACTGAACCTACATATGAAAAAAACATTGTTCCAGATTGATTTGAACACGACTGTACATAATACTCCATAAACAAATGTTGGAGACCTGAAAAACTGCAATTCCCGATTTGTCTAAGCTCATTTCGCATTAGGTTCTAAGACTGCATCTTGTTGATCAAAACAAAACAGGGTACCTTAATCGTCATTAAAGTTAAATCTCTAAAAAAGATATTGAAAATTCATTTGAAGAATAGAGACAGGGCATGAAGTCAGGGTTTGGTCGTAGGGTCACGTCATTATCAATAATTCTCAAAAATGGCATAATGTTTTTCTTCTTCATAACAATACAATATTTTATGATCCAATGAAGTGATCTCAAGAAATAAGTAACGTTAACATTTTTAAGTTGAAAACATTCGTTCATGCATGCAAACAGTCGTCGAACTTTGTGAAATAATTATGTATGGTACAAGTGAATAAAGAAACAATTTACCTATAAAGGCGAAAACCTTAGCTCACAAAGCAAAGCCGAGTGAGCTACTTTCTCCAAATAGATACAATCCCTTTATTCACTTCCGCTGATTGCACTCAAAATAAATAGGAATGAGTCCCCTATGACGATTTTCTTTCGTAATTGATATACAATAACCTAGACAAAAATCTACGTATTTAGAGAAACTACAGCTACCTCGACCTTATACACTGTTTGTATTCACTACATCCTCATTAAATGTTTTTAACTTTGACCCGAAACAGTATTGATTGGTTACTTTGAATTTAATGGAACATTAGTGATTTCAGACCACCAGTATCCTTAACCATGGCTCTTTCGCCAGTAAGATACGGCCCTAGTCTTCTTCCTCCAGTTCCACCACCACCGGTTATCAATAGAGAACCAAGCCCAAAACAAGAAAATAGCGACAACGATGGTAAGACTTAACAAATATACATATAGTTTAATTTTGAATGAATTTGGTTTCACATCTGGATTATCATTTTATTAAAATAATTTAGTCCGGATGCGATGTCAATGCTAGGATATATTTCGGTGTTGCAATTGCAATCTAATTGTATAAAATTAAAAACGAGCGAATAAAAAGGTTATGGGCCGCCACAAACGATTGTAACTCGTTAGGTGTGCCATAAATGTAAAAACAGGGGAAAGAGGAATCCGACGCATCAGAGTCTTGGATTAGCGAAGCAGCTGCTTAAACTCTGCCACTAATTACTCTTTGGGGACGGTGGCCGATCCAGCTGAGTTAAATTTAAAATGCCCTCCGAGGCCCTCATCAGGCAGAGGACGCACAAAAGGCAAGGGAGAGCCCAATCCGAAACAAGATTGTAAATTAATAAATTTAATTTGAATAAAGTGACGGACCGGGTCACTTAATGGCTAAATGGTTTTTTGCTTCTCTCCCACATTGCGACGTCATTTGCCGGTGGCTGTCTTGATTACTGCTGGATTTCCGCAATTTACATTGGCCATTTGACCGAATCAGTTAGAAAGAAATGTGAACACATTTTCCAGTAAAGATAAATTTATTGGGAAATTCAGCTTGTATAAATATATGAATACTTAATTTTTGTTTTTAGAGGAAAGTATAGACGTTACGAACGAGGAAGAAGACACACCATCTTCAGGATGTGGCGTATCCTCCAGTAGCGGGCCAGTACGTCCAGAACCCCATCAAGCCACCACAGGTCTGCCAGCATTAGGATTATACCCCAGCAGTCACGAAACTGTTTATGAAACGTCAGCAAGGTTACTGTTCATGGCAGTAAAGTGGGCCAAGAATTTACCTAGTTTTGCTAGCTTACCTTTTAGAGATCAGGTAAGAAACAGGTAAAAAACACTTAAAAGAGAAAATTATGTACAAGTTAGTTTATCCTGTGGAATTTTAATATAAAACAAAAAGTTGTATAAAATTGCGATTCGAATACTTTTGTTTTTTAGACTTCTAATATTAATACCAATCATCACATTCTTTACTTTATAAATTGTTTTGTAGTAATAATAATGCATGTTTTTCATTTTTAAAAGCGGCATCTGGTTTTCGTCTCCAGCCTAAATTGTAATACTGATACGCGATTTTATTGGATGCTAAAAACATCTTCTTCATCGCTGCACGGTGACTGCGCACTACCACCGATTTGGATTACCTACCACCAATGTAGATTTACATCTAACTGAAACTACCACCGTGTTGACTTACTGCCGACTTTAAGAATTTTATGACAAGTATAGAAATTTCCACTGAACTAAAATCCACCGACTTGGTTTACTACTGACGTGTATTTACATGCGACTGGAATTACCATCCACGTAAACTACCATCACTCGTTTAGTACCGACTGGAAACACCTTCTACAGCAGTTGCTACAACACATCTTACATGAACGGCCACGAACTCGCATTTCTTCCGATATTAATAACTTGGCAGCAACTTAGCTTGTAAAAGGCTTTAAATTTGGTCTCAAAATTGTTAGAGCTGTAACAAAATGTCAATATTATGTTTTAACTCGCACATATTTGCATTCTGTCAAAATGATGTGGGTATGTGATCTCGTTGTAGGTCACAAATTAGGGTTTTTATTACCAAATCCGGGATATAAATATCACCATTCTTGTTGAATAGATAAAATGTCTTATGCTGGCAAGTAAAACTGACACATATCGCTTGAGCAACTTCTCATCTTGCAAAGCAAGCGGATTGATGGTTTTCTATATGACAGTATTTTATTTCGGTGGAAAACAATTTCTTTGTTGGTAGTAAATCCTACAGAACCTGGCACGCTTAAAAATTACACACAATCGAAGGTAAAGCCAATCGGTGGTACTACATTAGAATGTGGTTTGAACAATTGTTAAAGAGTTGGAAAAAAGCAATACGGTGGTAATTTACATCGGTGGTACTATATGCAATCCGACTCTGCTTCAGTATCTGATTTACAACAAGCTTTGTTACGAATACGTTGTTCTTTTTCTACGTTTATTTGTTTTACTGGTAAAGACGCTCGAATTATTAGTGGCCGTGATGATTGTACTGATTTTAACCAACCCTGTTTCTAACATTTTAGAAGTATTTGGACTTTTCTTCGGTATTTGGTAGTTTTTATTTCGCATATTCTCATTTGATTTCTATAGTGATTCCATTGATACTAACTAACTGTGTTTCAAACGTTTTAGAAGTCTTCAGAATTGTCTTTGGTGTATAAGTTATGAAGCTTATTATGAAGGCTTGTGCTATTATTGCAGAATAAACGATTTCCTTCCTTCTACTTTTGTTTGGGCTATGCTTGTTTTAATTTAGCAAATGTTTGATTTAATTGTGGTAGTGATTCCATTAATGCTAACTCGTTTCCAACGTTTTATAGTTCTTCCGACTTTTTTTTGTATATAGTTTATATTTATGTAGCCTAGAATTGATTATGCTGACTTACGACATTATTGTGTGATTCTACCTTTATTTAGTCTATGCTTATTTTTGTTTAGCACATGCTTGGTTTACTTGTGTTAAGGAATCCATTGATGCTGGCTATTCTTTTTCTTCCACTGCATTTAAGCTATGCTTGTTTTTATTAAGCACATGTTTGATTTGATTGCGTGGTGATTCAATTGATGACAGCCAACATTTTGAAGGTCTTCTGACTCTCGTTTGGAACCAGATTTGTATCGATATAACCTAGTTTTTATTAGGAAGACGTATAAGATTGTTGAATATGTAATAAAATCTTATCCATTCACTGTTTTTAGGCCAGGCATATTTGTCTTTAACAATAGTTTAAATTTTAAATTGGTCGTCGGAATAATTCAAGTGATGATAGCCAACTATGTTTCCAACAGTTTGAAGATCATGCGGCTCTTCTTTGGTATCTACTTATCTAGCTTTTGTTTATGTAGTCTAGATGGTATTCTATCTTCTACCTGTATTTAGGCTATGATTGTTTTGGTTCCAGCGATGATTCATTTGATGACAGCCAACATTTCGAAAGTTTTCTAACTTTTTTTAACATTAAAGTGACATTAAAGTGTTGTAAGTACAACATTTTTGCTGTGTGAAAATGAACGAAGTTCACGAAGTTCAAAAATGTACATCTAAATATGTTGAAATTATACATCTAAATTTAAGTCTGCCTAGTTAATGGTAGTGTTAGTCCATTCCCCAATAAACTTTTAAGTGTATCTGTACAACACACCTTTGAACACGACTGTATATGATTTGTATCAATACACCTTAGTGTTTTAGGAAGATCTAAAACATCATTGAAGGCGTAATAAAATCTTTTTTGTTCATTGTTATTTAGGCTATGTCTCTTGTTCTTTAACAATGGTTTAAAATAATTCAAGCGATGAGTTTTTAACATTTTGAGGACTATCCGACTTTCTCTCCGTATTTAAGTTTTATATACAATAATATAGTCTGGATTTTATGTTTATGTTTTGTTCTTTCACAGTTGTTTAAATTGGCCACGGGAATAATTTAATTAATGATAGCCGTCTCTGTTTCTAACATTTTAAGGGTCTTTTGAACTTTTTAATATATAAATTTATTGGTATTACAAAGACTTCTGAGATTATTTAATATTAAAATCTTCCAATTTTATATTTAAGCTATGTATGTGTTTTTGAATGATTTAAGTGTTATTTTTTGTTAAGTAGCTTTTATTAATATAGCCTAGACTTTATTATAAATACTTATAAGATCGTTGACTAATAAAGTATTGTACTTCTTCCCCTTTTATTTAAGTTATGCTCTTTAACTACATTTAAACAAGCGGTTAAAATTTATCCCATCCACATCAGAACTTCTTTTTTTCGAGTTTTTATGAACTGTGTTATTTCTTAGATGTTGAATTGTTGTCTTAGCTCATGGTTTGTAATCCTGGAGTCTGATACTGATTGTCCAAAGTTTCTGTCTTATTTATATCATCTTACAAGGTTCGGTAGCTAAGTGGTTAAGGTTCTAACTACTAATAAGTTAAATTTGACTCTTTTAATTAAATTTTTAAAAATTGTAATAGGAGATTAATTAAGTCAATTTGGTGTTAAAATTTGCATGATGAATATTATATTAAATAAAAATCATTAAGTCGTAAATAGTTTAATATATAAGCAAAAACGTTTCGCACAATTAAATTGGTTTCATCAGTTTATGATAATAAGAGCATTATGTTGACATGGTTAATTGGAAAATTACAAATGGTTTATTAACTTTTGTAGAATATAATATTAATCATTACGACTTTTTTATATATTTTTTTTATAATATTAAAGTATGATCAATTATTTTCATACTTTAATATTATAAAAAAAATATATAAAAAAGTCGTAATGATTAAAATTATATTCTACAAAAGTTAATACACCATTTGTAATTTTCCAATTAACCATGTCAACATAATGCTCTTATTATCATAAACTGATGAAGCCAATTTAATTGTGCGAAACGTTTTTGCTTATATATTAAACTATTTACGACTTAATGATTTTTATTTAATATAATATTAATCATGCAAATTTTAACACCAAATTGACTTAATTAATCTCCTATTACAATTTTTTAAAGTTCTAACTACTGATTTAAGGGCTGCAAGTTCAATCCCCGGTCCCGGTAAAGTTTTTAAAAATAAAAAATGCAGATTTAACTTCTTCAGAATACCAGCACTTGGAAGTGATGTAAAGCCGTGGCTCATACTTATGTTACTACGTGTAGAAAGTAAAAAATCCCTTGTCAGGGTTGAAATTGCTTGGTCTTGGGAAAATTCTAAGAAGGACGTTGACTATATGACCAAAGCAGCTGGTGTCTAAAGTGCCCATGGGCGTAGCCAGAGAGGGGCAGGGGTGGGCAGTTGCCCACCCCTAAACATTTATAAAGAGCAAAAGTCAGTTGATTTATAATTATTATTGCAATTCACATTCTACATTAAAAAAAAGAAGCTACGATTTGCAGCAGATTTCCGGAAACTGATGATATTTCAACTTTTAATTTTAGTAATTTGTAAAAAATGAAAGAAAACTATAATAATAATAATAATAATAATAGTTGATTGTGTAATTAAATTTATGCCCCCCTCTAACTGGTATCCTGGCTAGACCCTTGAAAGTACCTGGTATTCTGCATTTTTTAGACCTTGTCTATAACAAACGAGCTAACTAATTATATCACTTCGTGTCTCTTTTGCATTGGTAAAATGTGATTTCACAGCATATTTCTAATTTTTAATATTTTTTATGGACATACTTATTTGTTTCTCCATATAACATCTCACAGGCATCTTTATTCTACAGCAATGAGAATGATATCATCTACGTAACATAATATGTATTTTTTCCTATCCCATTTATATCCATTAAGGCAAAATAAAAAATACCCAATGTCTTACATTACGTACATTTCCATTACTGTATAACTGCAGTCAATATTACCATCGGTACTTCGAAAAGTAGCCGTTTGGCCCTTTTATTACAATTTTAAATACTTTGAAAAGCTCTGAGAACTTAGTTTTGAATATATCAAATTTTCAACCACAAAAACATTATGTTATTTATAGAACATATCATCAATTGTTGTATTCGCCAGTAACACTCAGTTGAGGAAGCTGTTGATATAATATGTCCCTGTTTTCTTGATAAGTTTAATAATAATCTATTCATTGTAGGTAATCCTGTTGGAAGAAGCTTGGAGCGAATTGTTCCTCCTAAACGCAATCCAGTGGTGCATGCCCCTAGATGCAACTTCAAGCTCACTTTTCAATCCCAACGAACACACCAAAATGGGACAGTCTGCTTCTGATGTCAGAATCCTCGCAGATACACTGATGCGCTTCAAGGCAGTTCATGTGGACCCTGCAGAATTTGCCTGCCTAAAGGCGATTGTCCTATTTCGAGCAGGTACGAGATTCAAGTCTTTACATGTCCAGACTGTTCTAAATCACTAGATTGTAAAATCCAGATTCAATGTTACCAATTCTATGAAATGGTTGTTCCAGAAACCCGTGGTTTAAAAGATCCAAGCCAAATAGAAAACCTCCAAGATCAAGCCCAAGTGATGCTGTGGCAGCATTGCCGAACCCAGTTGCCAGGGCAGGTAGCCCGATTTGGACGTCTCTTGCTGATGCTGCCATTGTTGAGAATAGTACCAGCTGTAAGGGTGGAGGCGGTGTTTTTTCAAAAAACTATTGGGAACACTCCCATGGAGAAGGTGTTGTGTGACATGTACAAGAATTAGAACCTCTGATTCTTATAAAAGGGCATCGATATTATTTACTGTGGTATTATTAGACAATGATGGGTAGAATAAAAGGAAAGATTGTTGCTAAATGTACAAGTGAGACTTGGAAAACATAGGTTGGAGAAATTTAAGTGATTATTAGAAAATTTTATTAGCAAAAAAAAACTTGAAATGTTGTTTGCTCTGGATAGAAAATTATTGAGATTTTAAATCAAAATGTGTACCTTAAATTGCCAGCCTGTGTTCCTTTAGAAGAATGGCACACACGAAATGTAGCAACTATAAGAAATGAATTATATTAATGCAAGATTAATGTAAATTAAATATGTTCTAATTGTTGAATCAAGGCCTCTTCGTATTTCTATGAAAACTGTATTCTAGTCAGCTCAAGTACACTGGATATTGTAAAAACGAAAAACTTTCAATAAAATTTAGAAATAAAACCTGTTGTTTGAATACGCATCAACAAGAAACACTGGAATTCACGAATAAAAATAAATGCAACTAGTGGTTTTGTGAAATAATTTGTTTTTTTTCTATAGCACATGTTAAAGTGTGCTTTTATCAACTCAAAACAAAAGATCAAGTTTTACTTTAACAGCAAGGGTAGATAAAGTAGCACTTTAACATCAAGGATAGATACAGTATATTTCAAACCAAGGTAAGAAAGTGCAGTCTTGCATACCGAGCGCAAAGTTTATAAACCGAGCCGAAGGCGAGGTTTGTAATTGCGCAAGGTATGCAAGAGCACTTTTTTAACGAAGTTTGAATACTATTTTTTTCCCATCCGGCCTCAGTGGGGCAAAATTTGACACTATAAAAATAATGCAACAGACTGTTAAAGTTGTTAAAGGTGACAATATCCTGCAAAATATGCAGTATGTTTTCCGATTTTATGCTGTTCTCAAAATGTTTCTAAACAGTTTTATTCATAAGTAACTCTGAAAACTTAAAAATTTTGTCGTTAAAAAATCGCTTTACTATTTATACTTTTTGAGGTTATGTCCACTGAGGTCAAACTGTCAAAGCAGTTTTGGTTGGATTAAAAAATAAAGCGCGGGCGCGCACGGTGATTTTTAGCCTCTCCTGTCGTGAGTACGCAGGCGCGAGATGTTAATGTAATTCCTTCGAATGAAGGGCCACTAACGGGGCCACTTAAGGTTTCGTACTTACCTGCATCAAAAGGAGGTGAACACTCACAGAATGCATTTCTAATTCCTCGTATAAACAGACTGTAACACAAGTCATAAAGTCAATTATCCGTCAACTATCAATATGTCAGCTGTCAGAATCGGCACGCGTCAGCAGTCAGCTAAAATGCGGTAGAGTTTCTACATAAAAATTGCATGATTTACTTTCTTACCTAGGTGAGAAAAACAAACTTTCTTACCTCAGATGAGGTGAGCAATGCCTACTTTTCTAACCGGCTGGGAAAAAAAGTAATTTAATTTTCTAACTTTTGTTTAAATTAAATATGACAGCTGCGCATTATCGTAGCAACCCAATCTAGCTATTGACATTTTGAAATGTGATTGACTGTCCTTATTTTCTTTTGAAATTGTTAAAGTTCTTGCTATAGAAAAAAATATTGTATTATACACGACGATAAAGTTATTTCTATCCACTCTTGAATCATTAATCTCATTACTCGTAGATAAAATTTAACTTTATCGTCTTGCATAATAATAGCAAAGAGCATATAATGAGAAGACGCGCAAGCTTATGGCTGTAAACGTATTGCTTGTTAATTGGGTTGCATACCACTTTTCTCGAATTAAAATGTGGAGAAAGCAAACTTTATTTTGGGTTTTCTACCTGAAACCAGCGGCCAAACCCTCAAGTGACTCGAGCTCGAAGATAAATTGCCCATGTTGCCAGATTTGTTGCCGCATTCTAAGAAGGTCGTACGGACCAGCAAACTACAAGGCCTTTTACAATCCAGATATTCGAATTTGTTAAAATCCGGAAAGGCATTTTTCCGAAATTAAGTAAGATTTCAATGAGGTCGCCAATGCGCGCGCAAAATTCTTCGTTGTTGTAAAAAGCGTGTTTTAACAAGAACGATGTTATTGTTATTTTAAATTTATTAATCGGTATCATTCGAATATCCGGAGGTAATAAATTAAAAAACTTCGGTGCATGGTATAATGGCCCCTTTTCGGCTATTATTGAGGCCCAGGTAATCAACGCAGATATTATTTTTATGTATGCTTGAATTTGGGGCAACCGCCGACGGAAATTCTAATCTAGCCGTGTTAATGAATTTAGTTACAAAAATTCTGTAAATGTTCTTTTACAATTGTCTAAATAAGGAGATTTTTAGAACATGTAATTGGACAAAGACAAATCTCTTTATTTGGACAACTGTAAAAGAACATTTACGGATTTTTGTTACAGCAATTCATTAACAGGGCTAAATTAAAGTTTCTAGAAGCCATCTAAATAGATATTAATTAGAATGGAAAAATATTCCACTTAAAAAACGCCTTGCATGGAAAACCTAAAAATTATGCAAACATACTACTTTTCGGTAAATAATAAAAAATCTAAAGAAGTAATTAACATTTTATATTATTTTTCCCAATTATAAATCTTTAAAGTGTTCACATAAAAAAAATGAATTTTAATATTACACCTTTGTATGTGAAATTTTGAAAATATTTAAAAAAATTTAAAATTACTTTTTAGCTAAATTTAAAAAATAGGTGTTTTCTGGCTTTGAGATTGTTCAGTTAGCTAAAAATAACACACTCTAAAAAAATCTCAGAGTTTTTATTATTTACCGAAAAGTATTGTTTGCATAATTTTTACGTTTTTTATGCAATGCGCTTTTTAGGAGAAATATTTTTCAATTCTAATTAATGTATATTTAAATGGCTTCAAGAAACTATAATCTACCACTGTTAATGAAATGAGGTTACAGATAATGGATGGTCGAAAACTTTCAACGTCTAGAGAGCTGTGGTTATTTAAAAAATTAAATTTATGTTGGCAGTGATGAGTAAAGCTACTTAATAATATAATCTATACAATTTTGACAGATAAACCTTACTTTTACAGGATGTTTAATGCCGAGCACTAGGTGGTTCTGTGTATAGAAAATGCAGCAAAACATTTTGAATAGCTGTAATTGTTTTTGTTACTAACATTTTTATGTATTCAGCAAGAATGTTTGTATTTGTTGAAATGACAATCCTAACATAACCTTAAACTGACAGATATAAAATTCCAATATGACTTTTACTACCACAACTGCCAACAAAAAATTTTTGACAATATAATTCCACAGCCCTCTAGACGTTGAAAGTTTTCGATCATACTGTACATACATACACAAAGAATCATTGAAAATGAACAGGGCTATGCAACTAACACTACAGTAGTTGATTACGTTTTCTGAATTCCCCTTGTCTCTAAAGTAGAATCGTGTTGTTCTAACTCTCTACCTATCGTAATAATAAAATAACGTTGCAAGCAATTGCAAAAACGTGGGTTAAGTCAATTTGAAATGCATAACCCTGTTCATTTTCAATGATCGCAAGTGTACATGTAGTGGATTAAACAAAACGCATGTCCTAACCTGGAAGGGATATTCATGTTCTAATAATTAACGATTAGGCTAGATTTTTTTAAATATAATTATTCATACATAAATAATAATACCAGTTTTAAAGTAATTTTAATAATCTACATGAATCGGATGATTCCTTTTAATTTAAAATGACAAAGGGAGAGATATTAATAAAATATAAATATGTAGTTTATTACCTATATTTATTAAAGCTATGTTATTGCAACATATCTGTTTTGATTTA
>OW679195.1:68355369-68373710 GCA_940337035.1 Agriotes lineatus
GAATTTCGTAAAACTGAAGTTCCTTAATAAGTTTCAATGTATGTAGAAATTCAGGAAGTTAAAAGTTACTCAAAAACCTGGTGTAATACACGCACACAACTTCCTTTTACAGTGATCTTATAATTAGCAAAGAATTTGATTTTTAATTTTTAAGCATTTGTCAATAATTACAAATTCTACAGAAACCGTACAAAATAGAGCGTTAGTTGAAGAGACAAATTTTCCCTAAACTTTTAAGCAGAATTCAAAAATGTAAAAATATACCGGGTGTTCCATTTAAAATAGGAATAAATAAAAAAAGAAAAACAAAAGAAACCCATTTTAGAGGTATTCAACTATCTCACATCAATACACATTAAAAATGTAATAAAAGTGCATACTTCCGGTTATGCGATTTGCTTCAAAAGCTTGCTGTCGCATCTAGGTAGTACACAAAACATATATGAAGTTTCACCATCATACCTCTTTTCGTAACGTTAAAAATCACTCTTGGACCTTTTAGCTACTTTTTACTTCCCTCGTATTGTAATCGCGAAAATATCCCCTTCCGAGATTTTTTCAGATCTTCACGTTTGACGAAAAAGAGGTTTTCTAAATTCCGTCAATCTGTCTGTCTGTCTGTATGTCTGTCTGTCTGTCTGTTAACAGTATAGCTCAAAAACTATTTGTCGGAGGAAGACGATATTTTGCATACATATTATATATCTACCTCGCATGAAACCGGTACAATTTCATACAAATATATACAGGGTGAGAACCTTAAAAAATAGAGTTTTGTTTATTTTTGTGTTAACTTTGAAATAAAAGAAAGTAATAACTTTCACATAGGTCAGGCTTTACATTTGCCAAAAATAAGACTCAACCGATAAAGGATAATGTCACAAAAGAGTAAAAATGTTTCAACCATAACACCGCGACGTTCAACAGAGGCGAGCGCCGGACGTATCTGGAAGAGACTCGGTAGCGCAATTGGAATTTCGCTGCAGTTAGATCCGCTGCGGATATGAAGTTAACATCGAGCGATCTGCAGAGCTGCAGATGTGGCGGATTCAAACCCCAGCGGGATACATTTTTTTTTAAATTTGAAAATGTATTTAATTTATTAGAAACGTGAAGATAGTTTTACTCCTAACTTATTTCTTAACGGTAACGCACTTGAGGGATATTATTTGTCAAAACTATAAGGATTTATCACTGGCTGCGACGAATTCGGGAAGATAAGTTCTTAAATAAATTAATAATTTTTACAAAAGCGAAAAGCCATTTTTCTGACAAATTAATTCGACACTTCATTATAATAATATGTTTATTTTATTTTATTTAGGTACTCAGCCAACAGCCTTTAGGCCAATTATAGGCGTCGCACTGTAAGTCTATGTCAAATTCGAGGTTAGCAGGTTAGGTTTTACGTCAGTTTTGACACAGAGTGACGCAAAACCTAACCTGCTAACCTCGAATTTGACTTAGATTTACAGTGGCATCAACTTGTCATAGGATACTACTGAATTTTAATTAGGTAGTTTCCATGCTGATTGAGAATCACCCTAGGGTCGTTTTCACTTCAAGTGTGATCTGATTTGTCAGACTGACTCACGTGATTAAAAATAATAAAATTTGATTGGTCTGCAATATATGTAAGAACTTATCCTTTGAATTAAACTTCGGATAGATGGTAGCGATGGTGGTTCCTTAATTACTTAATATCTGTTATAAGTTTATATTCAACCAGAATTACTTCATGCCTTGCTTCTCCATCATACAAATAACAAATAATATTAACAACAGCAGTGAAATAAAACCTGCTTAATACAAATAAACTGTAACCCCGTGTGATTCACCACCGAAATATTAAACGGAAGGATTTGCTTCTAGAATGTCTACTTTCTCTCTGCTTAATTGCTTTTCGACGTCACGCTTTGTGTATATTACCATGCAAGAAACATTGGGTCCAGTGACGTTAAATGTGTTGCCTATCCAGAAAGCCAAGCTGACGTTCGGGGTGACATTAGTTCTGTGGACAATTGTACCATTAAAGCACTAGCGACGTTAAAAGCACTACGCTTCGCGGCGTGCTCTTAAACTCGTTGCACGTGTTTTAAATGCGTACGTATGCACTAGTACCATAATATAGTATTCTGTATATAGCCCCTAAATTGTATAAGAAATTTCAGCGTTTTATTAAAACAAAAAATATTCAAATAACCGGCAGAAACTATAAAAGAAAAATTAGATCGTTTTCCTTTCAGTGACATTAAAGCTTAACCTTAACTTCAAATATTATTTTGGTTTTCATCATATGTAACGCATGCAATAAATAAATAATTTTGTAGTTTGATATTACATATTCGTGTATATGTGTGATACCACGCACTGCTGTATTTACAGCTAAGTAGGTTTCAATAACTCAATTCAATTCATTTCATCAATTTTGTACCAATTTTGTTTTAATTTTGTATTATCAAAATTTGTTTTGAAATTGTTATGCATATAATATGATTTATTGAAATGTAATGCAATTTAATTTATGTTAATAATATTGAAATAAAATGTAATATTCTAACATAATATTAAAGAGCAATGCTCTTTGATAATATGTTAAAATAATTTTAGTTTAAACAGCTAATAACAAAAATGAGAAAATCATGTGTAATATCTGCAAGGCTATTCACAGTTCTTCCCATTTTCAAACTCTTGCAGCATTATTTAAAATCTCCAACGATTTGTTATTAGTGAAACAGTTTTCTAATAATTATACAGCATGCTTGCTTTGCAAAAACGAAAGAAAAATATGAATTTTAAAAAGGTCACAATTTTATCATGTCTATCAAGCTTTGGAATTTTTTTGGATTACTACAGATTTTTCTACATTTTTATACTGTGTTATGCTTGTTTTATTTCTGGGTTGATAGATTTAATCTGTAAAAAAGAAAAAGTCATAATCGCGACCCTTAAATGGGGTAATTTGTTTCGAGAATTTTAACTAGCGCGACGTTCTTCTGGCGTGCTCATGCACTATGTTGCAAACTGTAGTTGCACTCTCGGTTTGCTTTTCAATTATTCAAGCCGTGTCGACTGCAGACACTAAATAATTTTTCGTTCGGATGCCTTAAGTGCCAAGTGGTAATTATTCTCCGCAATGCGCTATTTATGGTATGTGTGTGTTATTTAGCATTAGTCACATCGAACTGTGCAAACAGCTATTAAATAATTTATCTGAAATGCAGATTCACTGCCTCTCGTTTGCATTGCAAAAATGCGAGCTGGGGCTCTGATATTTTTTTGTCTAGAAAGCTTGTCTTTTTATTGATACTGCTGTACTGTTGGCATGCAGTGTGAGTTTCGCATGTTGTAAGATTACCAACAAAGTATATATAGATGTATACTATTGAAACGACTGCGCTAAGATATGGCTACTTGTATAATAAAAAAATAGGGTTAGGTATTTATTTAGTTTATATAAATAAATATAAAATTATATAGAATACATAGTTTATTCCAAAATAAACTTTATCAAGTTAGTGGTTTAAGTGAAAGCTTAACCATAACCACTTTTGAGTCAGGTGACCAACAATGTGTTGTTTCAGTAATATATTGTATTATTATATTATATTATTATATTATATTATATTATATCATATTTTCAAAATACTTAAGATAGCTAAAATATGAAACACAGAAAATTATATACGAGTGGGTCTTCAACGTGGCATGGTTGACTCGTTTGGATTTGGTTTTTCATATTTTTTTATCTGCGAGCAGGTCTGAATATTTTCGTAATGGCTGATAATAAATAACACTGAATATGTCCAAAGCGTTGTTTTTGCTTTTAGGGAAGACGACAATGAAGTTATTTTAGGAAATTCGAAAACTGGCGAAAGGAAATACAGAAAACTGCAAACGGAAATAGGAAAAGAAATCAAGACAGCTAAATAATGCTGTATTACCTAAAAATGCGACGAGAAGAAGTTGAGAAGAAAAATGATTCATTCAATATGCACAGACAAATTTAATAAAAATAGGTGGGACGTAAACGAAATACTTTATTGGACTCTTCAATTAAACCTATCCCAGAAGAAAAGAGAATGTATGAAACATACGAGGGTTATACAGTATTTATTGTCCCTAGCATATTATGGCTTTGGAATATGTCAGCGAGTAACGCGAATGACACTGTCGAGTTCGGACGCGATTTGAGTTTCTCGCACTAAACTGTGTTTAACTTAATATTCACTTATTCTTGTTATTTCGAAATACGGATCCAATAAATTTAAGTGGAACACGTGCACGCGATACAACTGTTCTAATAACTGCCACCGGCATCACACCGTTAAAATCTTATCAACCATGCCAAATGAAACTATCACAGACCCAGTCAAATTTCAACTCAAGCCACCAAATATTATCTACCAAAGTAGGTAATTAATAACCCAGAATCCATGGAATGTGAAACCTTAATATCTTCAAAAACTAACGAAAATAAACGCCCATTGACCTCCCCAGAAGGTAATGATTTCAACAAAAGGTATCTTTTTTGCCCAGACACACTCGTTTTCCAAAATAAATTTTATGCTCTAAAATTATCCCTCCACAAGTGCTACCCCCGATAACTCCCAAATAACTTTAAAAAACTCTCCAATCTTCCTATCAAACGGTACTAATTACCAGAACGTAATCAAAGACATCAAACCACTAGCATCGGAAGATTTTACTACTACCTATAAAGGCAAAGAACTTCGAATAAATTTAAACAGTGTAGAGGACCACAACAAAATTTTACGATACACATCAAGTGAACTACTATACATCGCGAAACCCAGAAGCTACCAATATCTCTGTTATTATACGTAATGTCTCCCTTTCCATCACAGCTGAAGAAATTAAGACAGAACTAATCACCCTAAATTATCCAGTAATTACAACAACCCGACTCCTTAACAGTAAAAGACTTCAAATTCCAATAATCGTAGTTGAACTAAAGAAAACGGATAAAGCCCTGGAAATATTTAATCTAAACAGACTACTTTACTGTGTGGTCTCTGTAGAAATACAACATCGAAGCAATGAACCCCCACAATGCACCATATGCCAGCTCGTAGGACACACAAAAAATTACTGTCATTTGCCCCCGCGCTGTGTAAAATGCCCAGATAATCATTACTACACCCAATGCAAAATAACCAAAAATAATGGCCCTCCCAAATGCGTAAACTGCGGTGGAGCTCACACAGCTAATTATAAAGGATGTCCATACAGGTATATACAAACATTAATAATTTTCATTCATCTTCCACTACCCGAACCACACACCCAGACGCCTTCCACTCCTGGAAAATAACATCCAACCCTACCTATTCCTCTACCCTAAGAAACAATTGCTCTTACCCCAAACCTAATAATCCCAATCGAAATACTGCAAACCCTACTTCCACAAACCCCATGCTAAACAATATCCTCCAAAGTATTATTGGCCTCATAACCCCATATGGAGATCAAATCAAATCTTTTATCCTGTCCTTAATGTCATCACTATTCCAAAATGACAGTAAGTAATCATAATGCTCTGAATAACTTAACCCTCCTAAATTAGAACGCCAATGGCATAAAAACCAACGAGTAACTTTTATTTCATTCCTAAAAAAACACAAAATTGACGTAGCTTGCATCACAGAAACACACCTAGTTTTAAACGAACGCTTCATAGTCCCAAGATATCACATACATAGAAAAGACAGAGTCACCGAAATCGTATGGGGCGGTTCCGCAATAATCAAAACTTGGAAGCAAACCCACTTGAAATAGATTCCATTCAACATCTGTTGTAGCTGTACCCATGCAACTTAATATAAATAACTCCTCTCCGCTAAGAATAATTGCTGCTTACAAACCACCAACTAATCAACTCAATCCCAATGAACTAAACCGAATGTTAAACAATCAGTTACCTACATTACTAGCTGGAGACCTCAACTCCAAACATACGAATTGGGGATGTAGAGTAACATAGACTTGCTATTTTAATTTCCGCAACCCACCGACTACACATATTTACCGTATAGACACGACCAAAAGCCAGATATATTGGATATCATTTTGCACAAAAATCTGTACTTACCAATCAGTCAAACAGTAGTCACAGAACTGGACTCCGATCATCTCACAGTTGTATTTACACTAAACTGCTCACCGCATTATCACCCACAACTTCCGAAATTAATTAATGGGCCTGTCAAAATTACCGAAATATTATGAATAACAAGCTAATCTACCCAACAAACCTAAATACACAGGAAGACATCGACGACGCAGTCGAAAAGTTCAAAGAAACTGCTACGCTGGCAATTCAACAAGCATCCAAAACCCCATCAACTAACCGACCTCATAATGATCATACTCTCTCCCAACACATACAGCAACTGATACGTGACAAACATAAACTCCGCAGAATATGGCAGAATACCCGAAATCCAGGAATCAAAACTCGTCTTAAAAATCTAATTAAAAGAATACGAATAGAACTAGATGAATTTCGCTTATCCTCCTATAAAACCCACATTAAGTTACTTACCACCGATGACCAAAATATTACGACAACCAATAATCATTCCTACTCTAAAAACTGACGAAGGAATCTAGCCCGAAGACAAAGATAAATGCGAGATATTTGCCGAGTTACTAGAAAAAACATTCACAAACACAACAAACTTAAGCAACGCCCTTCACTTTCAACAAATTGAAGCTGAAATCCCCCTACTCATCTCTACTAAATACAACTTGCGGACCCAGTATCCCCGTCGGAAATCAAACAGTAAATTAAACATTTAAATAATAAGAAAGCACCAGGAATCGATCTAGTTCCAAACATACTGCTCAAAAATCTACCAGATAAATCCATTTCCTATCTTACAGCAATTCTTAATACCAGCCTTAGAATAGGATATTTCCCCATCCCTTGGAAACAAGCAGTAATCATCATAATCTCGAAACCCGGAAAACTACACAACAACCCTAAAAATTATCGACCAATAAGTCTATTAACTACTGTCTCCAAATTACTAGAACGCGCAATACAATCTCGTTTCAACCACTACTTGGAGGATAACAACATCATCCCAAAAATGCAATTTGGATTCAAGAGTTCTCACTCGACCGAGCATCAGATACTAAGACTTAATGAAACAATAGAAATTGGCTATGAAAACCAACTCCATACTCTCATCGCTCAGGCGTTTGATCGGATTTGGATTAATGGTTTAATCTACAAAATATCAAAACTAAAAAACCCTCATACCTACTATACATAATCATCTCATTTCTATCCAAAAAATTCTTTTTAGTAACAGTGAATTCATATTTGTCTCTACCTCGCCAAGCTAACGTTGGTGTTCCTCAAGGCTCCATCCTGAGTCCCACCTTATTCAATATTTACATGTCCGATATCCCTACTCCGACAGGCACTACCCTCGCCATGTATGCGGATGATACCGCAATAGTCACACAGGATCACGAAATTGATGCTGCAGCGAACAACTTGCAAAAAGCTGTTGATGAAATAAACACGTGGTTTAATAAATGGGGCCATACCCTAAATGCTACTAAATGCGAAACTAAAATCTTTACTCTTCGACGACCCACAGATCCTCCAAACATCATTATTAACAATATTCCCGTTATGTGGAACCCCAAAAATTGTGTCGTACGATATCTCGGAATATACCTCGACCTTAAACTCAACTGGAACCTTCATATAAATAAAAAAAACTGTCAGAAAGTTACACAAGATTGGGTATACTATACTCAATACTAAACAAGAACTCCTCCTTAAAAATTAACTGTGGCACATTAATATACAAGTCTCTAATCAGACCAATACACCTACGGATGTAATGTATGGAGCGCTACCTCCAAAACTAACTTGAAAAAACTACAAATTCTACAAAATAAAATTTTACGAATTATAACCAATGCAGAATGGTATATCAGGAATTAACAGTTACATCGAGAAACGAATCTCCCTACTATAGAGCAGTTCATCAGTAAAGTAAGAAAAAAATTCTATACTAACATTGATCAATGTGATGGCGCAACACACTATCACCTAGGACGACAATCCCTTCATACCAGACTAAAACGAAAGCTTCCGATTGATCTAATTGGCAGCGATAGTGATTAACCTATTCAACTAAACCATTGTGTTTTATTTAAACAACTGTGATACAACATAATTATTAAACAAATTAATTCTCGGTGACTTTACCACAATGACTAGTGACTCTTCCGTTATAACCTAAATAGTGAACAATGCCATGAATAGCAGAATATGCTGAACTAGCACAACTGACAATCAAGAGAGGAATATGTCAGCCCAGCAACCACATGTGTTTTTTTATTTCATTGACATGAAAACTGTCAACTTTTATTAGTTGAGTTTTAATAGTTTAAAAGTTGTACAAGTTGGCAATAGCGGTTACACGAAGATTTTGAGAAATAAGAAAAAGTAAGCTTTAATCACTTACACATACCTAAAAAATAAAGGTTTAACGCCAAATTAAATTAATGCAGATGTGGTAGGCATGCTTGGCGTTCTGTTTCTTCCTGTCATATAGTAAGAAATTTGACTCGGGAACTCAAATGTTTAAGAAGAAGCTACGAACAGGCAACAGGTAGTGATCGGCCGCAATCTGCGTGTACTCTAAGAAACATTGACCATGTGAATGACATAGTCAGAGAAGATCCTATATTGACAGCATTGGCCAATATTGTGCAACATTAGTCATAAAATTTCGTTGCTGTATTAAAGAAAAAAGAACAGAAAACATTTCAAGGTATTCTCCTTTATCACGATAACGCTCCTGTTCACAAGAGCCTAATTTATATAAATGCAATTTGCGGTATTTCGTTTGAAGTTATGGAGTATCCACTCTACTCCCCTATCCTAGCTCCCAGCGATTTTTACCTATTTCTATAGCTAGAAGAGGGTTTTCGGGGGTTAAAATTTAGGAGCGATGAAGCAGAAAACTGCAGTGACTTCGCCTAATTAGCATGATGAGTCGTTTAGTGAAAACGTTTCTTCCAATAATACACTCAATAACAAGAACAAAATGTTAAGGAGATTTAAATGAGGTGTATTTGGGATTTAAAAAATCTTAATACGCAGAAGATTGTTTCGGGGTAAAGATGCGTCTAAAATAGGGTCGGGAGAAACATAAATACTATTCGTTTGCTTCGTCGATTACAAGATAGTCCTGAAGAATACCCTACTTGATATATTACCTACATTAAATTTATATGTATAGACGATAAAAATATTCTCAATCAAAAACTGCCGAAGTTCGTATGGAAGACATTAAGGGAGACATTATCAAAATTCAAATAGAAATATATTCTTTCACTTATACTGCTTCACTTAGACTCTGACCAAATCTTTCAAGTGGCTCTAGAAAGTTTAACATCAATATTGTTAAAACCAAATCTATGGTATTCGTTATTCAGTCGCCAGAGACATCAAAAATTCATATGGAACAAGTATAAGTATTGAGAGATAGAAATCAGATACCGCATTGCAGGGGCTAGATCAATTTTCTGAAGAATGAGACAGCTTAAACCCAAGACTGGGACAACGAATGATAACGTGTTAGATCTGGTGAGTTCCTTTATACAGAGTATCCCAAAACGTACCAGAAATATTTTAGAAATCAATTGGGTAACTCATTTAGAGTCAAAAAGTCTAGATTAACGTATATTCTAAACTCAACCGTGTTAGGCTTTTTAAATTATTTTCTGGACGATCTTCCAAAGGAAACCAAATTAGGTACACTTAGATCTGCCGCCAGGTCAGCGATTGGAGGCGTGTAGTTCTTAAGAATGAAAATGAAACGGTAGAACAGTAATTAAATAAATGCCCAGGGGGCCAACAAATTTTTGAAATAACGGCGAATGTACCCCGGCGTTCTAACGAGAATTTGTAAACTCAATACCCACGCTATAATACACTTCCTGAAAGATAGCTGCAAATAAATGCAATCAACAGTGACTAACTCACCCTGTATACTAGCATAAATCATATGTCATCATGGTCATCAAGGTTGGGATGCCAAACCAGGAGGTAAAAAAACCCCAATACGGGTCTTCTTGTGCCCTAGGCAGGCGCTGGCAACAAGTTAAAAAGCGGCTCAACAAAGGTTCAACACCGTCGGCTCGCCAAAGCGCCTGCAACGATCGCCGTGGACACGGGAACAATCCAGCGTCGCACCTGATGCAGCGCGGTGAACGGGACCGAAATTTCACTGGCATAACGAATTAAACCGGCATTATTTATGCCTGGCACTGCTTGCTGTGAATAGGAAAAGGAGTCCAACGATAGAATACCCAACTACAAGGGGTCTTATAGCGTCTAACTACTCACCCTAGATGACTATTCGGGCACATGGAAAAGCTCGTGGTTGTAATTACAAAAAAAATCCGCACAAGCCGTAGGAAAAACTTCCTCTCGTAAGCTCGGGGCACCAAAGCCACGAAAACCTGAAGGCTTGCATTTCACCAATACGCAAAACTAACCAAAAGCCTTATAAAACCTCCCCGAAGCTCTTGAATTGCTAGACCACCATACTACTTGTTTTAAAGCTGCGGGCGGAAAGAACGCGTAGAAGACCGCAATCGGCATTTCCAAGATAAATGCGCACCGAGGTTATTGCAGCCAAGTGCGAATCATTCGCGCGACGCGCGGGAAAATATTATTCGAATTCGAATATAAAAAAGGCGGCGTAATCTAAACGTAACAACCGTTAACGAGTTATTCTTGTTTTTATAATTTTTCTGGCCAATATCCTCTAGGCCAGGAATGCTATTTGCTTTCCATAATAATTGAACATTATTGTTGAGAACCGATGATATTATTTTCAGTGTTATCTGTCAAATTATGGAAATGTTAAATAGTTACAATTGTTGTATTAAAAAGCTTTACATCCTTAAGTATAATGGCGAGTTTATTTTTGAACGCCAAATACGCAGATATTGTGTATGCGTATGGTTTGTGTAATGGTTATGCTTTAGCGGCACAAGAAAAATACAGAAGAAGGTATCCTAACAGAAGGTGAACTACATGTGAAGTTTTCACTCATTCATATCGGCTGTTACGAGAACACGCGGTATTCCAACCAAGGTATGCTGCTGACCAAGGTATTGTTCGTATCCCCGTAAACAATGAGGAGCAAATTCTTAATTTATTTGAAGATGTGACATTAAGTGTGTGGAGAATTTCTATGCCTGTTGAAATATCCAGAAATCAAGTATATTATGCACAAATAAGTACACCATTATTTTACTATAACCCAGTGTTTTGTCACTCAATAGGTTCGGAGAACAATGAGAAGGGAGCTTTTTTATCCATATCATTATCAAAGAGTGCAAGCTCTGGACAATGATGCAGAAGCTCGTTTAAGATTTTGTAACTCGATTCAGATGCTTGAAGATACTAATAGCCTAACATTTTGTGGACCGATGAGACCCGCTTTACGAGAGACGGAATTCCTAATTTTCCTAATATCCATGAATGGGCAAGAGACAACCCTCATTTAAGGAAAAGCTCTCACTTCCAACAAAAATTTAGTGTGAATATGGTAGCTGGTATCCTAAATGATAGCTTAATTGAACCATTTGAATAATCACAACGTTTGAATGCTGAAAATTACGAATATTTTCTAGAAAATTCGTTGCCGATATTACTGGAAAATGTTCCCTTAAATATTAGACATGAGATGAGATACGAGCACGATGGAGCACCGACTTATGCAATTTTACGCGTAAGATTGGCTTAACACACATTTCCCAGCGAGATAGACGGCCCAGTAGCATGGCAACCGCGTTCGCCAGACTTAACTTCCGTTGACTTTTACCTCTACGGCTACATAAAACAGTTAGTTTATGCCACAAATTATAAGATCAAGAATAGGTCTTTAACGGTAAAGTTTAGGATATATGTTTATCTATTTTTTTTTATTGTGAATGAGGTGCCCAATTGATTCCCAAAATATTTCCGGTACGTTTTGGGACATCCTGCATAGTGTGATTAGATTAGATCCCTAAGCCGGCTAGATGCTTCATGCTATATGTGCCCTGCACAAACCATTTACATTTTTACAAAGGGCAAGGACAGAACAACAATACGATACCTAAAATGTCTTATTTAAAAATATACAATTAACAATGAAGGGATAAAGTTGAGGGTTGAGGGTAAAAGCAGAGTTGGTATAAGACCAATATCTTGGACAAGGAACATTCGCCAATGAACTGGCACTTAGCTTGTAAGAAAACTAGTCCATTTGGTAGGCGATAAACATGCACTCTCCATAGTTCTCGCCAACCTTCGGGTGACCAAATGTGATAAGTGAAGAAGAAGAAGATGATTTATGGTACTATACAATTTTATAAACGGTGGTGTTTACTTTAGTACTAGAAGACGTGTTTAAAATATAATTGAAGAAACTATAGTATGCGAGGGGCGTTTGAAATGTTCGCAGCCTGGAATAGAAACAATTGTATAACGGGTTAAACATGAGTTTTATTTTTCTACATAATCTTCTCGAAGTACATTGCATTAATTCCAACGATGTTCCAACTTCATTATCCCCTCTTTGTAGACCCATTCGTCGACGTCTGCAAAATAGGCTTCTATACTCACTATAACTTCCTCACTTGATGAAAATGTTTGATCTGCCAAGAGTTTTTTCAAGTTTAGATAGAGATGGTAGTCTGATGGGGCCAGATCTGGAAAATGTGGTGCATGCGGAATCAATTCGATGCCCAGTTCTTCAATTTTGGTGATTGCAATCCGGGAAGTGTGAGGAGAAGCATTATAGTGACGAAAGAGCACCTTTTTCTTTGGCAAACCGGGTCTTTTTCAATAATTGTTTTCAATCGGTCCAATAAGTTAACGTAGTGTGCCCCAGTTATCGGCTGGCCCTTTGGAAGATAGTCAATCATGATGACGATGCCTTTTGAATCCCGAAAAACTGACGCCATGACTTTTCCAGCCGAAGCGACGATTCTTTGCCTTTCTTGGACGCGGAAAATCTTTGTGTTTCCATTGTTTAGACTGTTCTCTCATTTCTGGCGTGTAGTGTTGAAACCATGTTTCATCTACAGTAATAAATCGTCACATAAAATCACTTGTGTTCTTCAAAGAACGGTCCAAACACTGCTGGGAAATTTGGTGTCGAACTCGTTTTTGTTTTGGAGTGAGCAATCGCGGCACCAATATTGCGCAGACCTTACTTAACCCCAGTTCTTCAGTCAAAATGCAATGAATCCTTTCAATTGAGATACCTATAACATAAGGTCTTACGCACCTTCACTCGACGGTCTGACAATACGATATTATAGACTTTATCAACGTTTTCAGCCGTCAGTGCTCTTGATGGCCTCCACTGTCCCCCAAATTCTCTCTGCCTTGTTTAAAGCGCTGCTCATTTTTTAACCATGGAGTACGAAGGTGAAGATTCGCCCAAAGTGTTAACCGTGTCTTCGTGGATTGTTTGAGGATTTAAACCTTTTTTAAACAGGTATTTAATAACAGCTTGGTGTTCCATGTTTTCCATTTTTACGGTAATCACCCGAAACACTAGCTTTGACCAGCTGGAAATTGAACTGACATTTTATATATGTTATAGAGCAGACCAAACATTGACATAACGAAAATAGACGCCGATTTGAGCGCCATCTCTGTGTCAGGCCGCGTTTTCAAACGCGCCTCGTACACCAGACCACCACAGATTTGCCGAAGACATCATGATTAGTGCTTAGTGCTAATCATGCTAAAAGGCTGTTACAGTGTTGAAATCGTTTAGATGCAGTCAATAATTGTTTCGTATAATTTTTCGCTTAAATACATACAGATGCAGTTTAGAGGGTTCGAGTGACCTGCAGTTTCTAGGTGTGTATTTGGTTGCATACTCATTTTTGCATTTTTGGGAGGTTTTGGAAAACCTTGAATTTTAGGGGATTATAATAGTTTTCAAAATAGATTGATAGTACGATTTTCGGCAGCCATTTTATGTCTGAAAGACGAAGGAAGTATTGTAATCACCTTCCGAGATTTCTTCAGATCCCTAGATGACGAAAAAGAGGTTTCTTAATTCCGTCTATCTGTTTGTCTGTCGGTCTGTCTGTCTGTCTGTCTGTCTGCCTGTCTGTCTGTCTGTCTGTTGGCAGTATAGCTCAAAAAGTATTTGTCGGAGGAAGACGATATTTTGCATACATATTATATCGAGAGATAAAAAAAAAACCGTTCCTCAGCAGGCTGTGGAATGAAAAGTCACGTCTTTACTTGTGTCAGCTGGAATCCACTACATAAAATCGTTGGTCTCTTTGTATCTTTGGTCACTAACTTCTCCGACGATACTGGACCGATTAAGCTCTATGGTGGCTTAAAATGTTGCTAATTGTTAGACTTAGATCATAGGCCGGTTTTATTTTCAAAAAAGGTTTTAATTAGATTATTTAATTAGCAAACTAAGCGTAGCTCAGGTGATTCATTATATAGCACTACAGCAGCGCGTCGTTCAACAAAGTCCCGTAGCTCAGTGGTAGAATGTTCGCCTGCCACGCGGACGGCTCGGGTACGATTCCCGGCCAGGCCATCTTTTTTTAAAGTTTATATTAATGAATCTCTCCTAAATTTGCGAACCGAAGCGTAACTCGGGTGATTCACTAGTTAAATAATAATGAAACGTTATTTTTAGGAGCAGAAATCTTTTAACAATCTGACAGATTCGTATAGAAAATGACAACTAATTATTATCTGACACAAGTAAAGACGTGACTTTTCATTCCACAGCCTGCTGAGGAACAGTTTTTTTTATCTTTCGATATATCTACCACGCATGAAACTGAGAAAATTTCGAACAAATATATACAGGGTGAGCACCTTAAAATAATAAAATTTTGTTTATTTTTGCGGTAATTTTGAAATAGAAGGAAGTAATAATTTTCACATAGGTCAGGCTTTACACTTGCAGAAAATAGAACTCAACAGATACAGGATAATGTCACAAAAGAGTCGAAACGTTTCAACAATAAGGGCGTTCTGTTCAAGAGAGGCGCGCGTCGCACTCGTTCCAATGTCTCAATGGCGCAGTCAAAAAGTCGATGTCGTTACAATCTGCTTCGCAGATGCGGCGGACTTCGAATCCCCCCAGCGGGCTACATTTTTAATTTGAAAATGTATTTGATGTATTAGAACCGTGAAGATATTTTTACTCCTAACTTAATTTGATTTTTAAAATTATTTAGTGTCACAATGTGGACGAGGTAAAGCCTTTTACAGATTTTTTTTCTATTAATATTATTTTTCGATTGTTTCGTGTATAACCAGCAACTGACCTTCGTAATTTTATTTCTGTGGTCTGAATTCGTCTTTTTCGTCAATTTTCACTTCCATACATGAAGGCAGGTACTGATGCTATTTTAGCGTATTTAATTTTTTTTCGGGGCTGACTTTATTTTTATTGTGCGTTTAATGGTTCCATTGTAGTAATTAAATGTTGGGAATTTATCATTGCTATCTGACTCCCTGTTTAATGAAATTTGGCATTATACAAAGTTGAAAGTACTAACGTGCTCTATTGTGACCTTTAGATATTGACATAATATTTAAATTATATATTTCTATAATTTTGTTGTAGCTCAAAAATCGCTATCTGAAGTGAATATTCTGAAGTTGCATCAAAAACTTGGTCATCTGCGTAAAGGAAAGTAACAGCAGCACTTTTGTAGTTTAGGTAATAATTATAAAATTTTATTTTTGTTTCCATTCTCTGATGCCTTCGTCAATATATAACTCAAACAGCAACGGCGACAAACTACAGCCTTGTCGCAGACCTAAGTTTGTGGTAGCTTTCTTTCTTCATTTCCGTATATACTTATGGTCTTGTCGATGCAAAGGTATTTCCTAATATAGATATTTCTTCTGTGTTTTTCGACCTGTTTGAATTTTTTCCATTTAGCCAATAGAGTATTTTCAGAACTAACTAAAAAAAGGTCGGAGTGTAATTCCGCTCGTCTACATATTCACGTATACTGTACTAAGTTTGACATCTTCTGGTAAGAAATCTATACACTATGAAGGTTCAAGTGAATTTGTGAATGTCCTGCTTTCGATTGCAGGTGTTGATCAGTTTCAGTTTATTATATGAAGCAAGCTTTCTCAGCTGTTGTCAATTTCGGCAAGGAAGAAAAAAATATACCTACTACTCCTGCCATTGCGACATGTTCCATTTTTATTACCTCAATTAGTTTATATTGTAATGTTTCGTAGAACATTAGAGTATTCTTTTGTTTGTTTTCTTCAGGGGCATAAACTCCAAAGATTGTTCATTTTCTTTAGTTACTAGTTCCCTCATAGAAGCCGCCATTTTGTTTGTTATTCCTAGACGTTTATCCTTTCATGCCTTGGCTGTCGTTTGTTGTTTGCGTCCGGCATTCTTCTGTAAATTTTAAGATTATGTTTAATGGTCCACCACATATAGAGTTCCGTCTTATAGAGGGGTAGTTATGTGGTAGGGTTGCCATCTTACGATTTCATGGCTTGCCAAATTGTTCCACTTTTGGGGCGCTGGAGATTCGCTTTTTCTTTCAAGATATAATTTGCTGGTAGATCTGAACATAGTTCTCTCAGTTAGCATTACTTATAAATCAAGAAGAATATCTATCGACTTGGATATCTCTCCCTAACACCAATATCGACCTTCATCTAATAATAATACGAAATGATAGTCCCTCGGTCTTCGAGTGCTCTAATAACGTTGGGGTTGGAAAATTTCAAGAGTTCAGTCAAGTAGTAGATGGAAAAGTTTAAACAAAAGAGGTCTGGCTAAAAGTCAGGGGAAAATAGTTAGATCGAGGGAATCTGAACTATGGCTATCTTCATCCACGAAAATATAAAGAAAGTGCTGAAGTAACACTCGTATCGTGGTTCCAAACAGTTACCTTAAAAAATTTATTCAAATTAAAAAAAGGATATTGACAGTTCTCACACTGACATAACTAGTTACATTATAGCAACTTAATTATGTATAACCAAAACATAAACGGACACAGGATAATTAAAACTGAAAATATAAAATTTGAATAAAATGTTCCAAACTGTGTAAGGAAGGACAATATTTGTAAAATTAAGCTGTTGCGGGAGAATGTTAACAACGAACTTTTGTTTTGTTAATGAATCTATCTATAAATGAAAGAAAAAGCTTTCATTACTTCAGAAGTCCTTTTTATAGCATGTAAGCAATGTTGCATTATTAATAAAAGATTAATAATATCAGCAAAAACAATCCCAGATAGCCTAATAAAAAACATTTAGCCGCTCTTTAATTTTATTATCGATCGTTGGAATTTGTCCCACGTGTTTATAATTTGCTACTAATTATTTACTGTTTAATTGTCGAGCAGATCTAATTCAAGCGCGCTAAGATAAATTCTGTAACAATCGCCTGACAAATTAATTTAGGCATAACGATCATGGGCCCGGCAATTAGATAATAACAATGGTGTTTTCGTGCATGTTTTTATATCTTTATTATTAATAAAACTTTATGGATTAATTTCGTAATTTATGAATAAGCGTAGGAGTTCTTCATAATTATTAATTATACAAGACCTGTTATTATGAAGGAGTGCATTCTGTGTTTATTTATCTGCTAAGATAAATAATAAAAAATGCTTGTTTGTGGATATTGCAAAATTGCAATACGATGTTTACTTCAAATTCTAGTAAAAAGAGATGTAGAAATGTTTATCATTTTCTATTAATTCAGTATTGGGCGCGGAGGCTGTTAAGAATGTAATTTTCATTCAGTGGTTAGTACCGTTATTAAGCAACATCCAATTAAAATTAGACCGAGTGTACTTGAATAACAGGCCAAACTTAATTGAAATAATTTGGCTGTTATCCAATAAATATAGTTTATTTTATGGAGTAGCTATTTACAACATATTTACAAGGTTGCAGAAAGTAAATATGTGTATAGATTGATTATGAAACATAAACGTAATTGGCTTGTTAAAACCTATTGCGATAGCCAATATATGAATATCACAGAAACACTAAAATTGGACAGCTTTAGAGTTTTAAATGTGTATTATACAGGAGATCGAAAAGAAAGTGAATTAGCGGTACTATTTAACCTCCATAGTCACACAGCACTGTCGTTCAAGAATCAAAGCGAGACAGGTCTTTGCAAAATACATTATACCATCAATTATTTGGGCCTACTAAAGATTTTTATTTGCGAAAATAGAGGTAATTTTGAATACAATCACAAATATCTTCAAAACTATTTACTTTTGGC
>OW679195.1:68373733-68483759 GCA_940337035.1 Agriotes lineatus
TATGTGTATACTAGCTGAAACCCGCGGCATATGCCGCATTTAAAATATACGACGAATCTAATAACTTTTGTTGCACTAAAGAAAGTTTTAAAAGCACGTTACAGATTGGAAATATTTGGATAGCCTCCAGGCCACTTTCTTCCTACATATTGGATACACCGATACTGCTGAATTGAATAGTGTCTTCTTTTTACTTCCTTTTACGATAAAGGAAGTATTGGATTCACCCCAAAAATTCGAAATTGAGTTTTCATCAGATCTTCACGTTTTAGAGTCCCCTGATCCCAAAAAACATATTTTTTTTCATTGGTCTGTGTGTCTGTCTGTCTGTGTGTCTGTCTGTCTGTGAACAGAATATCTCAAAAACGAAAAGAGGTATGGCGTTGAAACTTCTTATACAGGGTGCCCGTTTTTGGAGCTCCACCATGGGGATCTCGGTAACCATAAGAGATACGAGGTCGGTTAAATTGGGGCAAAGTTGCGCAATTTGGAGCTCAATAATATGCCGGTTTAAAATTTCAAAAATTCCGATTACCTCCGGAGATATCCGAAAAAACCCGGAATTTTGGAAATACGTTTTTATTTTTTCCTCGGCTTATTTGGTGACCTAATTCAAAATGAGTGACACTTCGTCGTTGCAACTTTTCCTCCTCTACAACCTGCCGATGTCATATTTGAAATCAGACGTTTCGATTTTCGACAATCATCATCAACTTTGGTTTTTCTTATGGGCACTATCTTGGATTTTCACATTTTTGAATTCAGCTTTGTTTTCTGATTACGGTGATGTATCACATGTTAAGGTTCAGTGTTGCAGTTTGGGTGAAATATCAAAAATTCTGTTTTGCAAAGACTGCCTTGGATATAACATCCATACTTTTGTTTAACAAAGGCATTGTTGACAGTTCGATTTAAGTTGGCTTAACGTCACCTACAGTTACAAAATTAGTATAAATTTATTAACAAAATGCCCTTTTCAAATGAAGAAAAACGAGATATGCTAGAAATTTATTACGCTTCGCATCGAAATGCGCAAGTTACTTCGGAAAGATATTTACAGCGGTATCCAGAAAGACAACAACCAGCTCAAAATTATTTGTTATTCCTTCATAGAAATTTAGCCGAGTTTGGTGCATTTTCTAAGCCTCGAAGACGTGTTCATAGACCAAATGCGAATGAAGTGGAAATTTTACAGGCGGTGAGTAAATTGTTAAAACTTTCTCAAAAATAATAAACGGCAATGAATTGAATTCTTCATTAGATTCAAGATAATCCTTCAACTTCAACAAGGGCTATAGCAGACGAAATTAACGTATCACATCAAGCAGTGTGGAGAGTCTTGAAAAAACATAAATATCGCCCGTTTAAAATTCATATCACCCAAGTCTTGCATCCAGGAGATACTAAACGGAGGGCAGCGTTTTGTAGGAATATCATGGCACGGTTGGAACAAAATCCCCATTTTCTTTCCAACGTGATATTCACGGACGAGTGCAAATTTACCAACTCAGGCATGTTCAATCGTCACAATGAACATGTCTGGTCCACTGAAAATCCACACGAACACCAAGGACGTCGACCACAAGCACGTTTCGGGCTAAATGTATGGGTTGGTTTATTTGGCGGTACGATCATTGGCCCATACATTTACGAAGACAATTTGACCGCAGATGGGTATTTGCACTTTTTAAGGACCTACCTTACGGATTACATCGATGACAACATTTGCCTCAACCGCTTGAATAACCTTTGGTTCCAGCAAGATGGTGCTCCGCCACATAATGCTAGGAGAGTGGCTGATTATTTGTCTGAAATATTTCCGGGTAGAGTCATTTCAAACAGTGGAGACATACGTTGGCCGGCACGTTCACCAGATCTTTCCCCATTAGACTACTATTTATGGGGAACTATGAAAGATCTCATTTATAAATCTGTACCCGCCGATATTAATGAGCTGCGAAGGAAGATCATCACAACTTTAAGGACCAAAATAAGAAGAAGGGACGTTTTAAGATCAATGCAGAATTTAAGAAGACGCATAGAGCTGTGCTTGGAAGTGGAGGGTGAACCCTTCGAGCACCTCTTATAATTTTCTTTATTTACTTGTTTCTCAAAATTTAGTTTTATCCTATGTTGTAAATTTAAAACATAATTTTCTCCTTTTTTATATCCTACTGTCAAATAAATAAATTTCTAGCATATCTCGTTTTTCTTCAGTTGAAAAGAGCATTTTGTTAATAAATTTATACTAATTTTGTAACTGTAGGTGACGTTAAGCCAACTTAAATCGAACTGTCAACAATGCCTTTGTTAAACAAAAGTATGGATGTTATATCCAAGGCAGTCTTTGCAAAACAGAATTTTTGATATTTCACCCAAACTGCAACACTGAACCTTAACATGTGATACATCACCGTAATCAGAAAACAAAGCTGAATTCAAAAATGTGAAAATCCAAGATAGTGCCCATAAGAAAAACCAAAGTTGATGATGATTGTCGAAAATCGAAACGTCTGATTTCAAATATGACATCGGCAGGTTGTAGAGGAGGAAAAGTTGCAATGACGAAGTGTCACTCATTTTGAATTAGGTCACCAAATAAGCCGAGGAAAAAATAAAAACGTATTTCCAAAATTCCGGTTTTTTTCGGATATCTCCGGAGGTAATCGGAATTTTTGAAATTTTAAACCGGCATATTATTGAGCTCCAAATTGCGCAACTTTGCCCCAATTTAACCGACCTCGTATCTCTTATGGTTACCGAGATCCCCATGGTGGAGCTCCAAAAACGGGCACCCTGTATAAGTTTTGTGTACTATGTAGATGAGACAGCAAGCTTTTGAAGAAAATCGCATAACCGGAAGTAGGTGTTTACTCTTGTGATTTTTCAGTTTTTTTCGATTTTTTCAAAAACGGCTCTAACGATTTTTTTCAAACTTTACATTTTTATTACATTTTACTTCCTTTTACTACTATAAAGGAAGTATTGGATTCACCCCAAAAATTCGAAATTGAGTTTTCAACAGATCTTCACGTTTTAGAGTCCCCTGATCCCAAAAAACATATTTATTTTCATTGGTCTGTGTGTCTGTGTGTCTGTCTGTCTGTCTGTGTGTCTGTCTGTCTGTGTGTCTGTCTGTGAACAGAATATCTCAAAAACGAAAAGAGGTATGGCATTGAAACTTCATATATAAGTTTTGTGTACTATGTAGATGAGACAGCAAGCTTTTGAAGAAAATCGCATAACCGGAAGTAGGTGTTTACTCTTGTGATTTTTCAGTTTTTTTCGATTTTTTCAAAAACGGCTCTAACGATTTTTTTTAAACTTTACATTTTTCTTACATTTTTAATGTGTATTGATGTGAGATAGGTGATTTTCCAGTTGAATACTTCTAAAGTGGGTTTCTTTTGTTTTTTTTTCTATTTTTTTTATTAACTCCTATTTTAAATAAAACACCCGGTATATTATTACATTTTTGAATTCACCTTAAAATTCTAGAGAAAATTTGTCTCTTCAACTAACACTCGATTTTGTACCGTTTTTGTAGAATTTGTAATTTTTGAAAATTTTTAACAAATGGTTAAAAATTAAAAATGAAATTTTTGACTAATTATAAGATCACTGTAAAAGGAAGTTGTGTGAGTGTATCACACCAGATTTTTTAATGTGCATTGACGTGAAATAGGTGATTTTCCAGTTGAAAACTTCTAAAGTGGGTTTCTTTTGTTTTTTTTTAATTTTTTTTATTAACTCCTATTTTAAATGGAACACCCGGTATATTATTACATTTTTGAATTCTGCTTAACATTTTAGAGAAAATTTGTCTCTTCAACTAACGCTCTATTTTGTACCGTTTTTGTAGAATTCGTAATTTTTGAAAAATTTTGACATGCTTAAAAATTAAAAATTAAATTTTTGACTAATTATATGATCACTGTAAAAGGAAGTTGTGTGAGTGTATCACACCAGATTTTTTCTGTTCAGTATTAAATGCCTAGAGAAATAATAAACCGTTGGTATAGAATGAAATGTCCCTAAGACAGAAAGAGAACTGAATGTCAGCGCCTCTAGTGGCCGGGAAGTTCATTTTGGCGGGAAATTGAAAATACATTTCCGGTAATATTTTACTATACTGTTTATTGAAATTTGATATTTGATAACCTAGCATGAGACAATCAGTGATAATCATAGAAATCCATAAATCATCGTATTGGTCCATGCTGGTTTATCAAGATCGTTTTCACATGGCAGCTTTGGTTTTCACTTCCTTGGGTACTGATATTAACAATTTGTGACCAAGGTATAATTACTCGACGCTATTCTTGGGCTAACAGTCAACAAAAGAAAAAAAACGACATAATATAATAGTTGATTTATTGTCCAACAAAAAAATCTCCATTTATAGGACACTTAACAACTACAAAAATAATTACATAATTTGGTGCACAAATAATAGGTATAAATATATAAATTTAGGCATAACAAGTTTGGCTCCAATGAGGAAGTCATCGCAGCTACGAAGGCGTTTTTGGAGGGACAACCGTCCCACTTCTATTTGGAGGGGTTAAGAAAACTGGAGAAGCGTTGTGCTAAATGTGTTAGCTTGAGGGGGGAGTACGTTGACTAAAATGTTTCATATTTCGCTAGCACGTTTCTTTCTATTTAAAGCCTGGAACTTTTCAGCACATCCTCGTACTAGATAAGCTGCCTTAAAGAAGCATATTTTATCGTAGGTAAACTAAGGTCAAGAGTTTCCCAACATTTTGAGGTAAGCTGTATTTTGTCTCAAACTGTTGCAAATTTACCTGTTTGTAATATTGGTGTTTGAGGACGAGGTGTTATACTCTCTGCCTCAGTGTTCAATACTGCACCTGGTGTAATACAAGCAAACTCCATAGTTTCCCCAGGATGCTCTAATCGAAGTACTGCCGTAGGCCTTGCCCCTAGCTGGGGCTCAAGAATTTCACCCTGCGGGATGCTATGTGAATATTCTCGTTCGATCTGGGGCATAACTGCTAGGAAAAAATAGCATGCCACATTCAGCTACTTAAAAAAATAACCTTAACTCACCTGGCATACTGGTTGAAAAATCTGCAGTAAGATGTTGTGCCACTTCTATCAGGGATGAACTTTGTTGCTCTGCAACTACCCCAAAAAACTACCTACATGCGTTATGTATACACCTACCTAACTGGCAAAAATAGTTTTGGTAACGCTGTTCTTTTTACAACATTATTTGGGCCAAAATCTTCTTTGACAAAATGTTTGTCGCATACCCGAAAGTTATCGTAAACATAGTTTTTATTGAGGGTAAAAAGCTTTCTGTTACCAATTGCATGCAACAACTTGGAGTATAATTCAGGGTTTTTTTCAGGATGTATAAATCGATGTCGACAGTGGTTCCTCTCAGGGATGCAGTTTGGCACGCAGCAGTTAATTTTAACCATTTTAAATTGGTTAAGAACCTGGAGAAATAATAAACCAAGTCTTATTTCTCTAGGGGTAAGAATAATGACTGACAGGAGAGCGATGTCCGGTAAATAATATAGATCACTGCAAGGCAAACTCTACAAGTGGCGCCATCTGATCGGCCGGGAAGTGCGGCTCTTTGAGCAACCATGACTGTCCTCACTTTTACCCATACTGTTTTCATTCTATACCAACGGTTTATTATTTCTCTAGGATTAAATGCTAATTATTGTTACAATGCTATAAATCCAGTTAGTGGAAATGTCACTGGGATAGTTTCTAAAAACTAAATTCCTGGAATTTGCTGATCTCTAAAAGCACTATATTTAGACAAACCTACAATTTTCTGAAAATAGGGACAATTAAGTACTTATCTGCTTTTGGAATATCCCAAATATAAAGGAAATATTATGTTTTATTGTTATGATGGATAATTTGTATACGTATTTAAGTGTCTAATTCCTATTCCAAAAACTCAGGTAATCAACCCCACTTGTAAAACAACCTGATATCAGCAACATTATTGCTTAAAGTTCTTGGTGTTCAGTCGCTTTTGTAATTTTGTCTTGGTATATTGTTTATTTGGCTTGGTGTCTTGTTCTTATAAGTGGTGTGTGAATCAACATTAGGGCGACCACCCATCCCGATTTACCCGGGACAGTCCCGTGTTTGATGACCAATGTTCCGGTCCCGAGTTGGTATCGCCCGGGACATAACATTTCAAGATAGAGGGTAAATTTATTTCCCCCCTTTATTTCATGTATTACGACTTCATTTCGTCAGCAAAAGCAATAGCTGACAAAATTTTTTAGCTCTTTGAAAAAGCACAATCTTCCAAGTAATAGAATATCGGCATTGTCTGCAGATAATGCAGCCGTAAATTTTGGAAAACAGAACTCCGTCTTTAAAATACTATCTCTCGAAAATGATAAACTCTTAGCTGCACATTGTCCAAGATTTTAAGAGTTTTACTTCCTCTTACGAAAGGAAGTATTGGGTTCACCCCAAAAATTCTAAATTGAGTTTTCCACAGATTTAAAGTCCCCTGAACCCAAAATACATATTTTTGTTCATTGGTCTGTCATTCTGTCTGTGTATGTGTGTCTGTCTGTCTGTGAACAGAATATCTCAAAAACGAAAAGAGGTATGGCGTTGAAACTTCATAAATAAGTTTTGTGTACTATCTAGATGCGACAGCAAGCTTTTGAAGAAAATTTTTCAAAAACAACTCTTAAAACGATTTTTTTTCAAACTTTACATGTTTATTACATTTTTAATTTATATTGATGAAAGATAGGTGATTTTCCAGTTGAATACCTCCAACGATTTTTTTTAAACTTTACATTTTTAATGTGTATTGATGTGAAATAGGTGATTTTCCAGTTGAATACTTCTAAAGTGGGTTTCTTTTGTTTTTTTTTGCTATTTTTTTTATTAACTCCCATTTTAAATAAAACACCCGGTATATTATTACATTTTTGAATTCACCTTAAAATTCTAGAGAAAATTTGTCTCTTCAACTAACGCTCTATTTTGTACCGTTTTTGTAGTATTTGTAATTTTTGACAAATGGCTAAAAATTAAAAATGACATTTTTGACTAATTATAAGAACACTGTAAAAGGAAGTTGTGTGAGTGTATCACACCAGATTTTTATGCTTGGAGTTGCGTCGCGTGGTATTGTTTTGTTTGTTGATTTAGCGTTTTTAAAGTTATTTTAACAGTTTTAAGTATAGTTAATAGTGGTTAGTAGTGTTAGAAATATTATATAGTGACATTATTGTTTAAGAACTAAGGTGTTGTTATTGAAGAAAGAGATTATTAGTGGGTAGGTATTCTCCAGCATACATGGCCAACTTCTATTTTAAATAAACGCAATTTTTTGAAAGGGGAAGAAAATGGAGCTGAGCAATTATTATTTAACCCTCGAGGAAGCACACCGAGATAGATACATGTCGAAAATATCAACAATTGAAGTTGATCCTTACTTAATCGCATTAGAAGATTGCTCGACCGAGATTGAAAGTTTCCCGAAAGTTTTTTATCCGGATTTATTTAATTATTTAGTGTACGCCAAAAGTGCATATACATGTGAACAAATGAAAGCCTACAAAAGTCTCGAGGCATATAATCAGGCAGCTTGTGGCTGGGTAAAGATTTGCGTGAAAACCTTTGGGTGTTGCGTGCTTGTATTAGGAAACGTAAGAATTTAATATATTATAATGATAATTATGTACTTAACTATATTGTTTGTTGTAGGTGTTGCACTCTCAACGTCTAAGAGAGAAGTTGCTATTGTCGTGGATAATTGCGAAGAAGGACGGTGAAATTGTGTCTGCGCATTGCGACTGAGTTGCTGGGCTTGGTCAAAGCTGTACACATGTGGCAGCAGTGCTATTTTGTCTAGAGGAAGCTGTGAGGAAGTTGGAGCAAGTTAGTTGCACGGGTAAAACGGCATATTTGATGCCCCCAACAAATAAGCCTGCCGATCCAAGTCGTGGGGTGGACTTGGACTTTGCAACTGCAAAAAAGAAGAAAGTTGGGCACGATCAACCTCTGCGATGTAGAGACAAGGAGAGAACAGTTGTACCCTCAATGACTGAAGATGAGAAATTCGATTTACTTCGAAATTTGGCAAACACTTCTCAAGGTTCGGTACTGCATACCGTCACGAAGCCCTTTTCTGAGCGGATTTATGCTGAAATTGAATACAAGAAAAAATTTACGATTATGGTACATTATAAGGAGGAGCACGAGAACAAAACATTACGTGAACTGCAAGAAATAGGTAATTATAGTTAAATACATTTTTTGTCTGTAATTTAATTAAATTTAATGAGAATAACATTTACCTAATGTAACAATTTTCAGGTTTGTCTGCAGATCTGTCGGTACCCAACCTAGACTGCAGAAATATTGAAAAGGAAACACGACTGCAGTCCAAATCAAGAGCTTGGTTTTTGTATCGAGCTGGAAGAGTGTAAATTTAAAAGCTGTTGCAGGACCTCCGTGGATAAGCCATCCATGTCAGTAATCAAGTCCATCTGCTATCCCTCTCAATATAAATTAAAGGTGAAGGCCCTAGAGTATGGATGCGAACATGAGGTGCAAGCCGTTGCTGATTTTACTAGAGATGGGTTTGTTCATAAATTCCAATTACCCATATTTTGGTGCATCTCCAGATGCAGTTGTACAATGCGATTGTTGTGGTATGGGTCTTCTCGAGGTGAAATGCCTATATTGTGCAAGACATAGTGGTGTAATTGAATTGATGGAAGAGAAAAAGAATTTTTTTTTTAAGTTTAAGGATGGTGACAGTTTCAGAAGACCATGCCTATTATTATCAGGTGCAAATGCAACTTGCTCTTACGAAAGTAGACTATTGCTATTTACTTGCGTGGAGTAAGGAAAACTACTTTCACCAAAATCCAATTCAACAGCGTATTTTGGGAACGTGAAAGCGAAAAAGCAAAAAATCTGTTTTTTAAAGTACTATTTCCTGAGGTACTGGGAAAGTATTTTACAAAAGCGGAAACAAAAGCAGACGAAGCAGAAGTAGAAAAGCAGGACAATGACTGGGAAGATGCAAGATATCCTGTAGAGTTATATGATGAAGTTGTTCTAACAACATCAGAGGACGAAACAAATGGTGCTGCAGAATTGCTACAAGCCGATCCAAATAAAGTTTTGTATTGTGTGTGTCGGCAAGAAGACGATGCGAAAACGCCAATGATAGGGTGCGACTCCGGGTTCTGCAAAATCGAATGGTACCATTTGAGTTGCCTAGGTTTAAAAACAACACCTGATAATAATCCGTGGATTTGCAAGTTTTGCAAATAAACATTTATAACTCTTTCTGTAGGTTTAACATACAGATTTTATGAAATGTAATGCTTTTTTGTGAGCTAAGTAATATGTAAGGTATTATAATAGCTATTATATTAGTATTTATTTGTTGGAATTAAATAAAAATAATTTGCTTTTAACAGTTTTTTATTTGAAATATTTAGTCAAGTGGAACAATTCCAGGACACAAATTTAATAATACTGAACAAACCACTACTATTTTATCAATAAATGCAAAATCATCGTCCCCCTTTTTCAAGGCTACTAAAGGGAAAATTTCGTGCAATATTTTAAATTTTAATTTCAAAAGCCCTATCACTCTCTCGATGTGAATTCGTACGCTTGCTAATTTCCTTGTCGATTCTACCTCTAGAGCATTCAACTGTTTTCTTTTTTTTTAAAAAGCAGGGCACTGTACTTCTGCACAATAGATTTTAACTGAATCTTCTATGGCAAAACCTCGATCAGCTACGACTAAGTCGCCCGGCATTAATTTGTCGAGAAAGCCACAGGTTTCAGCGGAGTAATGCCTATTAAAAATTTCATCGTGTGATGGTGCTTATGAGACCAAGTTTTTGCAGCTGCCTCTAGATTTGAGGGTTTCTCAATAAAAACCTCGAAACAATCAATTATCACTGTAGTGCGTAACTTTAAAACATTTTTAAATGAACTGGGCATGTTCATTTGTATATCCTCTCTGCTTGGCCATTGTATAAAACACTTTAGTCTGCAATAAAGAATTTCGACAACCCTTTCAAATGTTTGTGCCGCTGTTGTACGGTGGCACTGAAATCTATTGCCCAGATCAGTAAACGCTAAATTTAGCCTTAATTTCATTAAACCTAACACTAATTGTTGAAATTTTGTCAAACTGCCTTGTCCTGAAAGGTAAGACTCTACTACTTTATAGACATTTTCTAAATATACATATTCAGGAAATCCTGTATAATATAATGTATTACTATCACTATTTTTGAAATAGTCCTGGTCCAACTTATATTTTTTTAATTCCTCCCTTAACGAATCAATTTCTTCATTTGTTTTACGAAGCCCAAATTGAAGCTGTTCGTGGGTGATCTCCGCTGGAACATCAACATCCATACTTTCTTCTACGTCTTCTGGTGGATTAATAGGTATTTGTTTAGTCTGTAATCAATTAAAACTGTAATACCTACTTTCAAATATAAAAAGTATAGCATTCAGATTCAGTACTAACATGCACAAAATCGAGCACTAAAATCAATCGATACATACCTTAGCATCACGATCTTTCAGTCTTTTAAATCTAACTGTTGATTTCACCTGGAGGGATGTTGTGTGGCCCATACATTTTGTGGGTACCCAATCGGGGTTGTCTTGGTCAAACAAAGAAGCCGGTTTTTCTGAAGAGGAAGTCATTTAAATTACAAATTCGAAATTTTTCGCTACTACTCACTATTTCTTACCAGAATGAAAATGGAGTGAACATACACGACCTTATTTAAGTTTTGATTCTGTCAAATCGTCTCTCTTGATTGCAGCAATCCATTTTTTTTCTCCGTAACTGCAAGAGTTTGGAAACTTTTCTGCCACTGGTGAAAATTGAAGGAATTCTGTAAAAAATATCAAATCATAATAAAGAAAACAATACAGATCGTGAAATAAACTATTTAATTTATATACTTATTTACCTAAAGAAACGAATCAATGGTGCATCCCTGGCTGCATTACTACCACACTTGACCACCATACAGAACGAAGGCATTTTAAAAACTGAACAAATAAACACTTATGGCAATAAAAATATTTAAATAATCCTTTGGCAGCCAATTCTAATTAAAAAACTAAATATTTTTGCAAGTACAGCACTCCGAAACTACGGTTACCGTAATGTTTACATTACAATTTTAGGTTATTTTACCTCCAACCTCGAATTGTGGTCACGTGATGCACGACGCCTTTTCTTCCTAGAGGTAGTAAAGTCCACTTGCAAAAAGTTTATAACCATATTTTTGTACAAAGCTCCGAATTTAGGTTATTTGCAGATTTAATATTTATGTGTACATAGTACAAACATTCCTGTGTAATGTAAAAAATGTGTGTAGGCCCTAACAAGAGCATTAATTGTTCTCTCCTTCCATATTACTGGCTCTTAGAAAATATCAAGACCACGCCCACAATACCTAACTGCACATAGACCAGGAGTTGATATGTTTGACCTTGGGAAGTGTTCTGCTTTATTATAGAGTTATGATGTACATGGCATAGAAATAAACCATGCAGGAGCCAAAAGTTCTCTTTTATACTTATACATAAACAAAATGATTACCTTTGAGAAAGAGTAATTAATTCATCACATAATCATCGCTTGTAGCGCTCAAATTATCAAGAAATTTTGGAACGAGTTCGGTGCACTCTAAATTAGCATAACATGAATGTTCTCTCAAGTGTAAAAAATAATTTTCATATTAACGTCAGTGATTTTATAAATTCATTAGCGTTAATCAATACGAAAATATGGGAAGTACCTTCATATCTCGGCTAGAAAAGTTTCTTAGTAGTCGTTATATTTAATTATTTTTTCAAATTAGAATTTTGTCGATTTCTTTCTGCTATTCATGTTAATTGATTTTTGTTTTAAGAACGTATATTTTATATTCTCAGCGTATGGCTTCTGCACATATATAATATCAATAAAATGTGAATATTGCAATAATCTATGATCTATGTGGAATATAAAATACATTTTCTTTGCGTTACGGTCATTTGTTATTAAAATGACTTTCCACATAATTTTCTCAAAGCTTTACTCCTTCAAATGTCAGAATGACTTAACCTAAGATAGTTATGGCTATATACTTCTTCAAGTTAATAAATTACCCGATGCAGCAATTATTCTCTGTTACATATGTTTCAACACTAGCTCAGTTAATTGTTTTTAAAACGTGAAACTTTTTATCCAAGTTGTGATATGCATTTATAATTGTTCTAGATTTTAAATGACTTTTTCGTCCAAACTCTATATCGGTTATATAGACACAAAGTGTATGTTGACAGTCTACTCAACCTTTGAAACCAACAGCCCCTTTGGGTATCACTTCCAAGCTTATTTCAGGTAATTATTAATTAGGCATTACATGGTTTAAATTATATAATTTTTTTTTTTTGAGAAGAGTTTCTTTCCAAGCGTCGATATATTTACAACGCCAGTCTACCCTTTTTAAAACTCTGTTTGACTTACTTCACGTTCTATGATGTTGACCCTCCATTATTTGGTATATGCCAATTAACAATACATTTTTTTATTTTAAATAGCACTTTAACGAAATTATATCTTAACCAACTGAATACTGTCTACTAGTAATTTATTTTTATATTTCAAATATGTGTATATTTCTATTTATCAAACATTATACATTGTTTGTTATTTTAATTTCAAAGCTCTCTTAGCACCTAGCCTAGTTACGTAATATTCTTAATATATGGTAATACTGCGTCTTATATTAATTAAGTTTGCCATTGTTACACTTAATATGAACCGGTTAACAGAAAACGAAGTAATTTTTCATCGCCAAGCAGGCAGCGAACAAATTACAAAGACATCTGTTCGCCAGCAAATCGCCCCGATCCTACAAGAATTTAAAAGAAAACCGTTACAAAAATAAAACAATAAATCGCGGCATGCCGGCTCAAGGAGCACCAATTCTCAAGTGCAAACCTCTGCACAAAGACAATAAAGGGCCAACGGCTCGCCAGACCCCAATAAATCCGGAAGCCGACAAAACGGCGCCGCTGCGAACAAACTCCGAACGCACTACCAAATTAATAATCAAAATTCAATTACTAAAACGCTCTTAAATCAGAGTGCGCCCAATCAAAACCCCCACATAAGGATACCTGCCGATAGGAAAAGTTAACCGCCACCTGATAAAATCAACCCCAAGTCTCTAGCACCGAGGCAGGTCGAGAAAAACGAGCATTTTGTAACGAAGAAATCAGGGCCACGACCGAGTACAGTGGGCAAGGGTGCAAAATTACAAATTAAATTATAATTAGCGAAAGGAAGCATCCCAGGAAGGCGTGAATAGTATCAAAATTCATATAAAATTAGCGCGCAACCAAATCGAAGCAAAAATAACTTCTTAACATACGCAATAAGAGTAATGCTTAAGCAAGTTTTACGCCGAACACGGAATTAAAAAATTCCAATTTCAATTAATCTTTACCAAAACCTAGCAAATTGGGTGTCGTTAGAATCAACATTTCAACGACTATTGATTGCGACCCAAATCAAGTCGATAATTGATCACGCCGCTCAATTAAACGCGATAATTCGAAATACATCAAAAACGGGCAAAACATCCCTTCTACTTCGACCAATGAGCTGCGAGATCGTGTTTGACAAAGGACTGGCCCCTTTAAATAGTCAGACGCTGGCAGTAGGAAATGACTCAATCCAGGAGAGTCCACCAGCAGCCACTACAGCCTCCAGGACCACCACCAGCCATTCCAGCCTCCCAGGACAACTCTGCCGTTCACCGAGCTGCCGCTTTCTTGGACTTGGAGCCTATCGCCCTCGCTGGATTCCGAGCCTATCACCTACGTGGACTTAGAGCCAATCCACTTCATTGGACTCTGCTGTCTGCCGTCTTCGGGGAATTTGGGAATTCGAGCCACTTCCGCCAACAGCCGCCTCCGCCGAGGAGATCAGCACTGCCGCCGACGTTGCCGCCGCCGCTGCAACCGCAGAAGGAAGCCGCCAGCCGCCGCCTCCACCAAGGAGATCAGCACTGCCGCCGACGTTGCCGCCGCCGCTGCTCTCAGCCCGCCGCCCCGTCGCCAGTGGCCACCGCCGCCGCTGCAACCGCAGAAGGAAGCCACCAGCCGCCGCCTCCGCCAAGGAGATCAGCACTGCCGCCGACGTTGCCGCCGCCGCTGCTCTCAGCCCGCCGCCCCGTAGCCAGTCACCGCCGCCGCCGCCGCAGCACCCACAGGGGAAGCTCGCCGCCACCGCCTCATCACCCGTCGCCGCCGACGCCCCAGGAGAACCTCGCAGCCCCGCTGGCAACGGACCTCACTTCCCCGGACTCCCCTAGCGGAAGCCCGAGCCGCACCCCGCCCGCTCCCCGGAAGGGACGAACCGCATCCAGGCCACGTTCCCCGCCTCCGACAACCGGGAAAGGCCGCCCCATCCCCACCCTAGGCACCGGCGCCCGAGCCTAGACGAGTAGTTTACTTTTGTATATGTATTTCCTTGTTTTTTTTTATATATAGTTTTAAGCATTTATGTACATAAGATTATTACTCCAATAAATCTCTTAAAAGTTCACTCCAGTCAATCAGCAACATCGACAAAGGTAACGCCCACCCTCCTCTTCGAAACCGACGCCATTGAAGTAACCCTACCGCTGAGCTATAAACCGAGGCGTGTTACACTCTTTAAATAACAAAATACAAATCATAGTTATAAATATTTCACAACGTCCAACAACACCCGCAGATACACAAATTATCGCTCTCCTTTGCGTATTGAAAAGTCCATATGCCAAAACTTCATCCTTCCTCATTTCTGCTGCACCCTTATTCAACTACATTCCATTTTAATACATGTACTTTAATTACAAGTCATCCAGAAATATATACAAGCCTTTGCTACTTTAGTATTCTACCTACCGTTATGAGAATGAATAATTATAAAGTAAAAGGGCTCATTATCACTTTTGAATGAAAGGAAACTGTAGAATTTTAGGCCCATGCTATTTAAGATTTTCATTGTTAGTTTTATTTATCAATCATAATCCAAGTAATATCATGTTAATGAGCTAGCAAATCTAAATAAGGTATCTATCTCTATTTATCTTTTAATATACTTCTTTATTTAATATAATATGCCGAAGCACAGAGCCATTGCAATATAAAATACAAATACAATGTATAGTTAATGTGATATATTAATATTTTTACATCAGACAATTTGATTGTTTACACGTTTTCTGCTATAAACTGCATCCATTGTAAGAGTGTTGAGCAATACATGATAGCAATTGAACAATAAAGTTTAAAAGACAGAACTGTAGTTCGTAGTAGTAGAGAGACAAATTGAAGAGCTTCTTTCCAAAGAATAATATTCTTTCCATTTCCATTTCCATTTCCATTAATAGGTTGACAAAATGTTACCCCAATTGTTTTATCAGAACACTCCAAACCTTTTCTTGTTAAGATACAATATACACGACAAAATACTATTTTATAAAGTGGCTTGAAAATCTGAAATACCATAAAATCCTTTAGTGAAACTACTACAAATGTCCTTGGAAATGTAAAAAAAATCTTTGAAATTGAAAATTCATATCCATATAAAAACAAAACCATATTTAATAATGCTGCAAATTTTGTGGATAATTTACTTAGTTGTCGCAGATAGTAAATTATTTAAACACGAATTTTGGAAAAGAACTGAAACGGCATCCTCGCACTATGATACGCAAGATTAGAAGAAAATGCGTAACTGTGAAGGACGATTTTCCCCAGGAAACTTCTGCTTAATTTTACAAATGTTTATTTACCACAAGTTATAAAATTAACAACTTTGTTTCCAATATACTTGGTTTATTATACTCTCTTAAGGTATGCGAAGAGTGTGAACATCATCAGGAAAAAGTCTCAGTTAGACCTAGCTGCCAATTATCTCTCTAAGCACACGTTTCACATCTAGCATACATACAGGGTGTTTTCGAAATACACGTACAACGGAAGACCACAAGTCCTTGGCCCCAAATATGATGACTAATTGAACTTACCTATATACAAAGTTGCTTAGTTTAGCCGCCAGAGGGCTTTAAAAATTATTAAATTTTTAATTTTTTTAAACACCCTGTATAAGCACTACCAATTTTTTTTCTGAATAGTTACTTTAATTTAGAAGCTATTACCTCTCTTACAAAATATTAATTGGGTACACGGTTTAGCCATAAAAAATATTCTCTAAATCCCTACAAGCCTAGTGTTAAGTTACAATTACTGATACAGTATTATTAGAAAATATTTTTTGTGGCCGTTTACCCAAATTTTGTAAGAGAGAAAATAGCTTCTAAATTAAAGTAACTATCTAGAAAAAAAATGGTAGTTTTTATACAGGGGGTTAAAAAGTATGGATAGATAATTCATTGTGACAAAGTTTTTAACAACCTGTAATTTTTGAAATTAGGGTTTATTCCACAAAAAGCTGTAGTTTACTGGTACAAACGCATGGTCAAAAAATGAATAAAATATATCAAATATTTTTCGACTTACTTAAAAATATTTAAAAAAGCTAATCATTTTTAAGCCCTCTAGCGGCTAAACTAAGCAACTTCGTATATATGTAAGTTGAATTAAATCATCATATTTTGGGCCAAAGAACTTGAGGTCTTCCGTTGTACGTGTATTTCAAAAACACCTCGTATTAACAGTATTATATACAGTGTGTCCGCAGACTCCTTCTCAACATGGGGATCTCCCTTATTACGAGAGACAGAGATTTGGTTAAATGTGATAAAATATTCCTGAGATAAAGTTGTATCAAACCCTATAAATAAACTTTGGATATTCAACGTAGTTCAGGCTCTGTAGCAAAAAATCTTTTTGAATTTTTTTTAAATAACTCGGCTATTTTAAGAGGAAAACGAATTTAATTTGCACATCCTTAAAGCACCTTTTTAATAGGAATCTAGTTGTGTGTTCAGATTTTTTAAAACTGATATTGTTCTTGAGCTAGAACGGCCAAATTAATTTTCTCTTATGAGATTCATAATTGGCTATGGAACCTTTGAAAAGAGATTTTTTTCACTTTTCAAAAATGTATAATTCGAGTTTTATTTAAATAAAAAAACTTTATTTTATTTCCACACTGAGCAATTATACAATGTCTTTACATAAAGAATGCTGCATAACAACTGACTTCATTCTAATTGCAATCTGTCTACAAACAAGCAAGCAAGTTGATAAGATAATGAAATGACACCTCGTAAGATTATCAAAGCATGCTTTATCTGTCCCACGTAACTTTCGTTATACTTACTTCAAAAATTAATAGCAAAAAAACTATTTTTACTTTAACAAGTGAGAACAGCGGTCGTGAAGTTTGCCAATTGAAGGTTTTGAAAGCAAAAAACAATCTCAGCAGTTGCTTGTTTATAGTTGACATTAAGTTAATTTTATTTGTAATTTACCTGTTACATAAGAAAATAAATAATGCAGTACAACCTAAGTTACTGTTAAAATCTTAAATTAACTGGTAATTTATCATTACATTATATTTTTTGTCTTGGAACTGCTTAGCAACGGTGATACATTTGAAATGTTGTCTCTACATTGTGTGTCACAAAAATTCGACAAAATCTTCTGAAGTATGGTGTGGCAGTCATCCCGGCGAGGACTTCCTCGTGGCTTTACCAAGGCTCCACAGGTTTGCGGCTCAGTTTCCATGAAAGTCATTCTCGGGGTTTGTTTAAAAAATGGATTGCAGCTCCGTCGTTTAGTTATTCAGTTAAAACAACATAAAATTTAAGTATGTAGTTATAAATTTTATGTCGACAATTAGTGTAATCATTAATTTAGTTGTAGGTTTCTTGACTTTCTATGTATTTCGCGGTCTATTGATTTTGCGGTCAAACCATGAGATGTGACCGCTTTGCTTTTGTTTATAACCGCCATTTAGGTCGATGTGACAAATTTACAGCGAATTACAGCCAGTTTAAGAAACAATTAAAATTAAACCTGTATGTACCAGTGGACCAAAACAACAAAATTTTGTGTCAGTTATATCAGTTGAAAGGCATTACTTCCGTTATCTCCAGAATTTGGGTATGTGCGGAGGTGTAAGTAAAAAACAACTTTAAAGACTTACCGCAAATTGTATTCGAGTTTTGGTGGTTTCTGAGCACCGTAGAAATTGGCACATCAAGCAGATAGACGTCAACCGTAACTCAAGTTCACCAGCACCGGTCATTTTTGAACAGATGTATATTCCAGGTTAAATAACGGATTACATATACTACAGTGGCGTGATCTTGGTCAGTATTGTAGTACACGGTAGCCGAAACATGCTTTCTGTATGTCATTCAATTGTCTCGCGGAGTTGTGAAGTGTTAGTTGCAAAAATTGTTAATGACTCGTTTTAAAACTAAAAATTCTTAGTAATTAACCTAAGAAGAAAGTCATTTGATATTTTCTTGTAAACCACTAGGAACTCACGAAATAAATATAAAATTGTTGTTTGTGATTAGAAAATTCACAATTTTTTAAAATTTGTTATTTATGAACCATGAGATGTAAGTGTCATGTTATTGAGTGTCATGCTAGATCATCATAAAGGTGTAACGTAAATAAGTTGTGCTTGTTACATTTTGATTGACGAAGCTTCGCCCAACATTTTTTTTGGGCATTTAAGATAAGTATAGCCCATAATTTTTTATTGCAATAAGCTCTTCAATATTTATTTTTGTGCAGTCGCACTATTATCAAAACATTTAGGTTTTGTTTGTTAAATTCCATGCATATAGTACAATATATTTAAAGTTTTCCTCAACAGAGACATGTATTTTTTCCACTCAGGTGTATGACGACTTTGCTTTTCTTCGTAGGTTGGTCATTTGGTACGCAAGTATTTTACTCGTAACATTTTTAAGATACCAAGAATTCATAGTTGTTGGGTCCTCTACAACGTTCCTCAAGCTTATATGAAAATACATCATATTTCAATAGTTACAGAGTAACGTTCAAAAGCATGGCTTAACCCTTGACCATCTGTTCAACACCAGCATGTCAGAAAATTGCATATATTTATGTTGTATGTTTGCATCGTGCGCAAGCAGTTTTAATAGGTTACCGTTAATCACATTAATGATTGTTTTTGTTCGTTCTCGAAATCTGAAATTTAATTTACTCCAAAGTGATAAGGCAGAATAATGATTTAAGTAACGGCTTAGAGATGAGACTAGTTTAGGCTCGATAAACAACTTTGCAGTTTTTCAAAAGGTACTTTAACAGTAGGACCTTGTCGTTTTTTCAAATGTCATTAACTATTAAATATTGGTGAAGTCAAATCGTTGATACTAATAATTATTCGATGCTAAATATTTAATTTTGTTTAGAAGGTTCAAGGTTCAAGGATTCGCATAAGTTACCGCAAATATGTTGTAGTATTGTATTAACATTTTTCTATGGCAAAATGGGACAAACGTAATTGATTAATTGAATATTTAAATCTTTAAACAGCACATTTCGTGAGAAATGGGTTAGTAAGTGTTTAATGCTGATTTCAAAACATACTAAAATGATTCAAATAAACATTAATAAAATTAACAAGAACTAAACATTCTATACCTGAAAAACCCCCGCTAAAATCTTGCAAAAGCCATCTCTTTTCAGTGATGAACCGGTGAAGCTACAGTTCATTAACATAAAAACTGCCTAATCGATGTCAAGGTTATAGTTTTCTTGAGGCTCTCTTAACTATTTTCATTTGTGCAATAAAGCATAAGCAGCCTTGAAAATGTGAAATTAAGTTATGTTTCAGATTGTTTTTTGCACTAAAACGTCTCAACCTTACTCGGTTATGATATTTGCCCTATCACAGTTTCACAAACCTCGTTGCCCATATTGAATAATAATCTATAGCAATATAAGTGACATTTTGAGTACAGCTATATGGTAAAGATTCGTACTCGCATAATATATAAATGTCAAAGGCTACAGTGGCCACATCCTATTAACTCTACATACTACTTTTAACCCCTTCACAATGTTGAATAGAATAGCAAATTAATACTGTACCGATCGATGTTATTTCAATATTATCTTCGAGTACAATTTTTAATTGATGAAGTAGGAAATTATTTATTTAATCAAGTTTTTTAACAACACAGTTTGTTTTGTTTCTATAAATGGAAATAACAACAAATAAGCAAGAAGATATTTGTCATTAGTGTTAGAGGACTAATTGCTGAACGGTTTACTGTTATTATTATTAGTACTATTACTATTCGGGCAAAAAAATCATTTTATCCTCAACCGGGCGCAAAGTACCCTATTCCCGCCCGCATGTGCGGGCGCAAAGCAAACCATTCTCGCCCGAGGGCGCAAAGTAAACCATTCTCGCCCGAGGGCGGAAAAGTAATTTTTCTGACCATGTTTACGTAGTTGCTACGGAAATGCACCTTGATTTTATTAGATCCTGGTATTATGATTTTTAATGTTAATAGTTGGGAACTCTTCACGTATAAAAATAAATCGCACAACGTCTTTCCGGTTGAGGATAAAATTATGTATATATCTCTGGGGCAAGGCGATTTCATCCCTTGGTGATTTACAGCCCTATCTTCGGTCGGGCTCCAAACTATCATCGCGGGCTGAAATCGCTTACTTTGCGCCTTTGATATATAAACTACTATTTTCTACGACGACCACTGAAAGTAGGCCTTTTAGCGCTAGCTTTTTTCACTACAAGTGACGTTTTATAATTTAGCGTGTTTAAAGAGATCAGCTATTTACTTTTATTAGCACATGTGTTATAAAGTGAAGTGAGGTTATAAAACTACAATTTCGAACTGGAAGTGAGATTGTAAAGTTATTCTAGTTACTTCTTGCGTTAGAGGTAAAGTGTTTTTAAATAATTAAAGCGTTATGTAACGAATAAAGTCAGATGTGTAGTATTAATAATTACCTTTGATAACTGACTTTGGCAGTACTGGCTCCACAAACATTCACCTGCGCGTCAAGGCCATCTCTTTATTATGACGTAAATTATAACTGTCATAAGTGCAAACCTTTGTTAAATCGACATTTATAGGTTAACAACAGAAAATTTAAGGTCGTAGAAAAAATATTGTATGCAAACTCGTACTAAAAGTGGTTTATGCATAAGACATGTTATGAAACTCAGCCTTCGGCTTCGTTTCATAATTTTCATGTCTCGAACATAAACATCAACTTTTAGCACTTGTTGCATAAATAGCTATTAAGTGTTGGAATGAGCATTTAATTATAGCACACTGAAATTAGAAGCAATTTTAATGTATTACAGACAACTAAGAATATAAACAGAATCCTTACTGTATCAGTATCGCTTGAAATCAAATGCATATCACGCTTGTTACGGTTCAAAAGTCATTTATAATTATTTATGTAATTATTTGCCCTATTTTCGATAAATCTAAATATTATCTGCTACTACAAGTTTCGGATTTCCAGGCATTTATATTCCTAATTAATTTGCGTTAGGTTAAGCCTATCTTGATGCACCGGTGTTAATCTGGTTGCATTTTCAAGGTTCCCCTTATTTTCTAATTTTGGCTTCTTATCTTATTTCGGCCATTTGCTATTCTGTGCTGCTGTAGTGGGGGGATGGCGAAGCGAATGCCATTTTGAAATCAAATGTACCATTTTGTATTTGGGACTTTCGCCACTATCCTGAGTTGAGAATTCACGTTGTGGCTTTTCTGTCCCTCGGGGAGCATGAAGAATGTCCCTGGAGGAGGTATTTTAGTGATTTCTCAGGATCAGATTTTGTTCTGGCTTTTACCTGCAGAGCACATGTCCACTTTGGCAAAGCTGGGGGCTTAACATCGAAACAGTATGCCTAACTTTCTTTTGCACTTTATGCGTAGAATTCTATTGTGTTGCATTTAATTGTAGCTCCCCCTTTGTTACGGTATCAAAACGACTTAACGATACTCACCCAAGGTGAGCATCGCACGACTGGATCAGTCCTGGAAAACTGGCGCCCTGTGATTCGTTAAAACAGACTAAAGGCCTCGGCTGAAGCGCTCAGGGAGTCGGGCGTGGTTCAAACGATACGTCGCTGGGCAAGCGTGCTAAGACATGTACAGGGTACGTCAAAATTATAAGGGCGCCACCAAGCCTGTAGTAAAGGTGTGACCGAATAACCAGGCATGGACGGTCAACGGTGGCGAAGTATTCGAGATACTCCGTCGATAAGGCTACTCGCCAGCTGTAAGCTCGGACAACAATTTCGTGACTGAAAATACTGGGATTGCAATATTGGGACCTTTTGGCCGCGGCTGCGCAACGACCAAACCTACCTGCACTGAAGGGTGCTATCTGAAACAGAGCATGCACAAGGCGAACAAGAATAATGCGTCCCTTAATTAGATATGCGTCTATTGGTCGATTTCTACATTCGGGCAGCAAATCGTGCCGCCAAACTTATGTTACTTCTTAACCATGCATCAGCTGATGGACGCGCTAATGCTAATGAACAACACAATATGTGACTGGCCGCAGTGGGTTCGTCACTTGACATAATAAAGAACAGTTAGAAATATGCGCCCCAAAAAAAAGGGAGCGCTAGTTCACGATAACAAAGCATGCGCCGGCCTGCAAGGCGACGGGAGCAGTGTAGCTGTTGGCAAAACACGGCGCCACACAGATGTGCGACGAATTAGTTGAAGACCTAACTCACTAGGCAAAAGGGGCAGCGTAACTGCAGTATTCGGCCAAAAAAAGGGGCTAACATAGCCTCGCAAAGGTATGCGTATTTGGAATATATGCCAGCCAATACTACGTCGCTCACGCAGTCGCTGAATTAGTTTAACACCCGATAAGCAAGGCACAAAGCCCTCGCACACTAATTTACTGAACTGAAAGCTAGCAAGACCGCATCACAAAACGTATGCGAAGAGTTCATTAGCTATTTAGGTGGTTCAACACAAAGCTCGAGCACATGCAATTACTGGGAGGCTCGCAAAGTAACGTCGTAAGGCATCGCGTGCCTCGGATCACCACAGAGAGCCGTAATGAACAAGCAAAGCGGGCCTCAATCCGCCCAAGCAAAATGAGCACAAACACAACCTCGCTCGCATGAGCAACAGCTAATAGGTATAAAAGGTTTCGTTTACAAGTACCTTATTCCGCAGACGGTCCCTGAGAATGGCGTGTAATCGGTTGGTAGTAGGCGGCAGTCCGTGGCGTTGAATCAGCCCTGATACGGCATTTGAGGCAAACGGACTAAGATCCGTCAAATATGGCGGCCATGGAAAGCACTCCTACGAGCACAACGACGGCGGCAAAAAGAGGTCCAAGACGTCCTGCTGGATAGATCCTCGAGCATCGAGTTAAAGGGGAAGACCCCTTACTTACAGAAGCAGAATCGGACTCGCAAAGCCCATCGCACCCACGCCTTGAAGTGATGACTGCCACTCGCACAACACACAACCTCTCTTGTCTGCAGTTTTTCCGAAACTCGCGTCTGCAAGTAGCCGGGTGACGCTATGCTTTTCCGCCGCGGAGCAACAACCAATAACGACGCGGCGTCTTTGCCGGTTCAAGCCAGTTCCTCGCGCCTTAGATGGGCACGCGTTATACAAAGGGTGAACTGAAAATAGTTGCAGCGAGACCGCTACGCCCATACACAGGGTGTTCGGATTTAAATGGGAAAGAACAGAGCTGGTATTTGTGAATATTTGCTAAATGAAATTGAAAGTGCTGACCTCCGATGTGAGATACAGACAGACTGTGCTGAAGGTTTAGCTACGCTACTTGATTGCTTAAGGCTGCAAAATGGCTTAACACCTTCTCGTACAGCTGAATTGCGCTGCTCTTTGGATTTGCGAACGCAGCTCCTTCTTGAGCTTTTGCAAGTTCGTCCCGCCTAGTTCTTGCGACTGTGAGAGTTCCATTCCTGCAACAGATTCCTAGTAACATTTGAAGCCTCAGCGTAGAAATCATATCATACCTTTGTCGACGAACGAGGAGCAGTATCGCTGCTCGATATTGGAATAATTACCTAGCTTCTTCGAGGCTTACTGAGAGGTGTTCCTGTACGCCTGTGAGCTACCAGAGGTCTGTTTAAATTAGTCTTTTACTCTGCCTGCGTTAGAACTGGTCTCGCATAACCTGTAGTGATGGAATTCGCTTTTGAATATGTTTGTGTGTCGTTTTAGCTGATATTTATTTGGCAAAGGTGGACTTCCTAACGACATGAATGGAGCATAAACATGGTACTTACCTAGTAGAGTGGATTTTAGCAGTTATTTAAGATACTTGTTGATAAATTTATTCTGAAACCTAGTTGTTTACATTCCATCTGTCAAAATAGCTTGTGGTAGTAGATGTGTCTTCCGTGCCATCCACGTCATTATTATTTGTAATTATGGATCTTGTGAAGCAATGTTGCATGCTGTTTTGAGAAATTTAAGTTGTAGGTAATCACGTCATGCTAATTACCGTTTAGCAGGGTTGAATTACTCAAGTTTGTTCCGTACTTGCAAGATATGCTTTAATTGAATTCGACTTGCGTGACGCATTGAAACTGATGATACATATTAATTATTTACTAAGCGTATTACGGATTATATATTTCCCTACTGTTAACCAACAATTTGGGTCTGTAGGACCTTGCTGTTAATTAATGATGACATCTGAATAATTCTTGCATTTGTAGATTTAGGGTTATATTCAACTTTTAACCAAAATTTAACTATTAGTAATTTTGCCGCAGTTATATGCTTTACCGTGCAGTTCTCTGGTAATGCAAATTTGCCATTTTTGATAGTCAGTGTGTTGTTTCATAATTTACAGTAAGCATTCGTTCATTCACGCTTTAATTATTTAAATCATGTGTAAATATTTTGGTGAGATTATTATATCTCTTATGCTACTTTGATATGAACTGTGATACTTTGGAACTGGTTTGCCATGTATGTGTACTTTGTATATTTGTATATGTACTACCTATTGCCGATATTATACTGCCTTGACATTATTGCCTGCGTATCTAATTCGTGCCTTTGCCGTTACCTTTAATTTTCAGGTTTGGTTAGTAGCGCCTTCTGTAGTGTACCTTTTGATTAGTAAAGTGCTGGGTTACTTGCTACTTGGCGCCCAATATATTTCTTTTCAGCTAAAGATTAGAGTCTTTTGTTTTACTCACGACCAGCTCCGACTGAGAAATCGGTTGCCTTTGGTTTTCTCCTTTTACAGCCACAGTGACGGTAACATGCTATAAATTTTCTAAAAATGATGTATGAGTTTTGTATAGTTTATAAAAACTAAGGGCCGGTTGCAGAAAGCAATGTTAAGTCTGGTGTTAGCTAACGCGACGTCAAAGTGAACAAAAACGAATCAAATCTCAAATGCTTATGGTAACAAAATTTGATGCGATTTTGTTCACTTTGACGCGATGTTAGCTAACACCAGACTTAACTTTGCTTTCTGCAACCGGCCCTTAGAATATCAGAAGTTCATACAAACGTGAAGTTATTGAGACCCGGGAGATGAAGATCGTAGTATTCAGATTATTCTTAGCAAAAAACACATTATTAGCTTTCTCATATTTTCTACTTCCGCAAAACAGCTATGCCAACATTTTCCATTGTTAATTTTTTTTTAATAATGTGTATAATACATAGATTTTCAGATAACTTTCTTGCATAATAAGTTCTTAATATGTTCTTGAGTTCTACAATAAATAAATACGAGAATGGGATTAAACGATGACCTTGCTAAACAACAAAAAATAAGCTCAGTGGTAAGCATTGTGGCTACTGATGTAAAGGTCGAGAGTTCGGATGAAAACCTCTACAGAATGCCATAATTCGGAAGTGATGGAAAGCCGTGGGTCCCGTGTTACTAGGATGTGTAGCATGTAAAAGATCCCTTGCTAGGGTTGAAATTCCTTAGTCCCGGAAAAATTCTAAGTAGGACTAAGGTACCTGGTACTCTGCATGCCTAGACTTTGCCCACGGGTTTGGCAAAAAGGGCCTCTGAAGGCCTACTTGCTATACATGAGTCTCCCCACAAATACTACTACTACTACTAGGTTATGCTGAAGTAAGATACAATATTTGTTTTTTATCTATCTAAAGTTTGTATTTTTAAACGTATATTCTATCGTAAGCAACCCTATTTTTACAAAAATTACGTGTAAAATTACAGTAAAACAGCAGTTGTTGGAAATCAATAATATGTTGGGTAGAACATAACGGTTAATAATATGACATTTAAGACATCTGTGATTAGAAATAATAGATATTTATGCATTAAGGGAGATATGAATATGTTTTTCCCTGAGATTGACATGATAACACACCTAGGTCATCTGGCCCGAAGTCTGTAAGTCAACCCAAGGTTATATTACATTATTATTGCTATTACATTGTTCCAATTAAAATAGAAAAAAAAAACTGGTAGATACTGACTTAGTTCTGAAGTGTTATATCATTACAAGCGATAGGAGAATACATCGTAATAATAATACCTATCTTCAAATCAAATATTTGTTAATTACTGATTTTGTAATAGTCGTTTGCCGATATTTTGCCAATGATTTTGCAAATTGCCATTGTTGATAGATTTCCAATATAATATCTTCCTCAAATCAAATGGCTGTCAATTACTGATTTTGTTACGCTATAGTTTCGTGATGTTTTCCAATGCTTTTGCAAATAGCTATTTTTGGTAGATTCTCAAGCTCATTTTCTTTCAAATATACTCGTAGCTGTACTGTACGCTTAAGATTATATCACTTTAACATCTGTGCGTGAAGTATGTTGTCTATACTCATTATGGCTACTTTTTGTATATTATAGAAATTTAAAATTGGCACTCCGTTTTTCTGTGCATACGGCCAATGTTTTTTGATAGATCTACGAGGGACTCCTGTCGTTGCTTTGCGAACTTCGACGGAGGGAGAATAACTTTTACCCTGGCTTGATTAGGGTTTTTACGACCTCTCAATGCTGGTCAGGTTTCTTATTTCACTTAACAAGTATCCTGTACCTCATTATCCCGTTGAATTACATTGGTTACGGAAAGTGACTTCTTTGATTTCACTTGTTTGATAATTTACTGTCTGTCTTCTGATCTCACTTGGTTAGAGTATATTTCAGATTCATTCTTGTTTGTATGTACTTGCAAAATAGTAGACGAGCAGTTTTATGATAGCGCACCACCTGACGGTAGGCGATACGCGACGTGTCCTTGGATTACGTAATTTGGAGTGCTTGATAAAACTTCTATCAATTAGGACTATCTTCGCTGTATCAGTTCCAGCGCCATGTTTAATACATTCCTTTTTGCTTGCCTAATCTCCGTTGATTATTTGTTTATTAGATCTTTTGTAATAATTTAGATATATTAATAATAAGATCTTGTGTGTATTTGTAATCTAACGAACCCAGAATAATTTTTATGTCATAATAATTTAAATTCTGGGTTTATTGTGAACTTAAGTAGCCTACTAATGTAGATATCAGTTTGAAGCCAAACCGTACCATTACTTCCATGTTCGTTTACAGTTATAAATTTGGTTCACTTTATGTTCCTGCCAATATATTTTATTTATTTGAACCCCCATAATTGTACCTGTCTGACATTAAAATCATTAAAGCCTTGATATTTAAATATTACTGCTCGTATTTTCTTTTATTCAATCTAGGGATAACTTCTCGTTTTTTAAAGGTTATGGCTGTGTGAGAGAGAAGGCCTCAACGGTAATTGCAATTTGCAATCAAAACTATTTCTTTAATCCGACTCACGACCAAAAATCTAGATAATGAATAATGTTATCTCTGAAGTAACTTCAGCTAGTTGCACTGTGCATACAAAAAGCTATTGGAAACAAGTAATGCAAGTGTAATTGCATAATTCTTACAACTATGTATACATATTATGTTTTCCATCAAATTTTATTATCATTCTTCTTATATTGATTCTATATTTGTGTATCAGGTATGAAAATCGAATATGTTTAGCATTCTTCTACCACTTAATCAAAAGCAATAAAATAAAATTGCATTAGGTCATGCCTCAGTTGAATATCGATATTAAAATTAGATTACTGTAAATTATTTTTAATCAGGCTGATTAGATTTAAACAGTGTAGGCATAGTCAAAAGCAGCTTTCACATTGTAATAAGCCTGCTTAATATAGCAGGCACTATTTCTGATCAATTCATATAATTTTGTTTGTAGTAAAGAACTCACAATGAAGATTTTCTCAGTTGGCTTGTTATTTAATGCAGAAATGTAATTGGAGTTTTTGCAACCATTAAAACAATATATGTAAGTGACAATTCAATTCAAAATAAAGTGACCAAGCAATTGCTTGCCTTTCTGTGCAGTCAACAAATATCCGTGTTTTTCATTATTTCTTATGTCGGCAATATTTACGTCAAAACGAACAATTTTGTTCATTGCATTGTCCACCGAATACGATTCTTGCTCTGAGTTTGGCTTCAATATTTGTCATTCATTTATTATTCGCTGCTGCTGTTTTTTGAAAATAAGCACTTGAGATTATTTTCGTCGTAGCAGCAGACAGAATGACTAATATTGTCGGCAAAACTCAAAGCACTTGGATTTTACAGTGTGGGAATTAAGTAAGGCATAAATTCGGTAACTCCGATAATGTTTATTTTCAGGAAAAAATCTCGAATGGGTGTAGCAATTCAAATTATAGCGCATATGTTAGTCATTTTCAGATTTTTATACTATTTGTTTTAAATGTTGTCATGTCATCAATTTTTTTGACATGACAGTCGTTATTTGTTTTTTTATTTCGGTAGGAAATTTAATCTGTTTTCAACGATATAAAATTTGAATAGCTCCACTAGAGAAAAATTGAAAAAAATGACCTTAATGGTCAAATAGTAACGATAGTTACCTGGGCTTAAAACAAAACCGATAATTTTACAATCATTTGTTATGTTGGAATTATTGTCAGTCACTATTAAGCCTTTCGTTTCAAACTTAGATAACTAGGATTACTCTATTTTTCTTCGTTTTTCTTTTTTTGTCTTCCCTAAGCTCGTCTACCCCTCCGCTCGCCCTCCTGGAACCGCTTTCGCAGTACTTCGTTGTGGGGGGGGGGGGGGCACTCGCACTTTTTAAACCCAGCTACTTAATCAGAATTACTCTGTTAATTTTACTTTACTATATGAACATTAAATTAGCTTTTCTATTTTTCTAATTTCTTCCTAATATAACCTATTTAAAATTTTATGCCGTTAAAAAAAGATTAAAACTTGCTACCGAAATAAATACAAAAATAGGTTGTCATTTAAAAAATATTGATGACATTATATAATTTAAAACGGATGGTATAAAAATCTGAAAATAACTTTACTATACTCGCTGCAATTTGAATCGCTACTGTAACGGTACACACCCTGCTTGGCTTTAATTTGTATATGTGCCTACGCACCTACGCTGTGTATGTTGTGTGCGTATTACGGAGTGCTTCGGCTGAGCTGCAGATGGTTACTTTAGACGGCGATACTTAGGGTAACCTTCCTCAGGTCGTATAAAGGTTGGAGACCTTCTCTTCTCACATCGAAAAAAAAACAACGCCATGGAGATCTAATATTCTTTATTATGACCAAGTGTAAATGTAGTACATATCTTTACAATTACTGCGCTGTTCCGAAAGCTAAAATAATGTCAGACTGTTGTCGGTGGCTCGTCCAGCGGCAAGAAATGTTGTGTGCTCGTCTGGTGCCTATCGTGGCAGAAATAATAGTAAGAAAAGAGATTATGGTGGTTTACAATCTGGCTAACAGTGGGGTCACTGCGGTGCCGGATTGTGTACTGCTTAGAGAAGTATAGTGAGACAAATAGCACACCGTCTAACTAACAAGTTTCCTTGCGGTGTCGGACTGTGTTACATCTAGTGAGTTAAAGAGTCGGTGCGCACACAGTCTTACTAACTAGTTTACTTGCGATGTCGGGCTTTGCTACATTTAGTGAAGCAAGGGTGAAACAGTGGTGATCTGTCACAGTTCTCCGTATTACGCGTAGAACTAGCACATGCACCAGACTTGGCTTTTTTACCCCTGCAGTTCTATTGAGATGCGTTTTATACACATCGCGAAAACCTCCCCATTCCGAGTAACGGAGTGTCCACTAATGACAAAAAAATCAAAATTTCATTGTCGGAGCGGCGCTTCGCTCATTGGTGGTTGCTCTTCCCAACCCCACGACTATTTAATCCTTTTCCAATCAAGTTTTGAATTGGGGTTTCCCACGGCGTTTTTGAAACTGCTCTCAACACGTGTTCATTTGGTTGAATAGCAAACCCATAAGTTTTAAACTAAATTACTTCGCAGTTTTGTACAGTTTGTTTCGATTGCCGGCCGTTCAAATTCCGTCTAATCCCCCTGTCATAAATTTAACATAGTTTTCGGCTCTTGTTATGTCATGCACCAGGATGTTTTATTACGTCTCGCTGCATTCCTAACAGCTGCAAAAGATATCGGCTTACACCCTATTCAAATCAAACGAAAGCTTTCGTTTAAGATCTATAATTGTTTACCTATGGCTACAATGGTTCCTAACTATAAAAATGAAGTATTTTATTGTCTTGCCTAAAAATAACCTAAATAAAATGTTAGTGCATACTCGACCCTCTCACTACACCCCTTTGAGATTTTTTCCCGAATGCGAAGATTAACAAATGTATGCGCTATTTAATTTCCACACTATATATGAAAATATTTACGTATAAAATACCTTTGGTAACAACAGGAGTGTAAGGGGTGCACGGCACCCCAAGAGTAGACCCTAGGGGGCGGCAGCAAGGTCTGTCAATGCTATTGGTAAAATAATGCGTCGTAATCAATGAACGAACCTCAAAGCGTGACGTCAGTACAGCCAGAGTCATGATTGGCTGGTGAACCGTCGTACAAAGTTAGTCGCAGATGTGACAACCAAATATAAAGTAAGAATTTATCTAAATGAATAAATTTGACTATTGAATTCCCCTGTCATATGTCAAAAAGTGACCAATGAAAATACAGAATCTGACGTTTCTTGACCAATCAAAAAAATATCAGCGGATATATCTTCCTCGAAGGTATTCAAATGAATATTTTAAAGAAATGTGATTTTTATTAGAAAAAGTCAATATTAGTGTTCTGTTACTATAGAAATTGCTAGATTTACTAAAAACTAATTTGAAAAAGTAGTTTGGTTCATTAAATAGTTCCTCGAATGCCATTCTTAGTCAAAGTTAATTAGAATATTTTTGCTGTGGTATCACTACTCATGTCCATTGCGCTTAATCACCTAAGAGTAATGGACATTAGTGTTACCACAGCAAAAATATTTGACATAACTTTGACTACTAATGGTATTACATCTGTAAGTGATTATTTTTTACTTTGTTGTTCACAGTCTCTAAACTTGGTTGAAATTGACGATGCCAGCGTATAACCAAAAATGTATATGTATTTTTTCGTCTTCTTTTGAAAGGTGGGATAAGCTTAAAAGTTTTTTTGAAGAAGCATTGTGATACTCGATGGTAATAGAAAAGCAAACGGTCTCTATGGTGTTGACAGTTGACAAAGGTTCTAGAACATTTATAAAAGCTTCTACAACTTAAGAGAAATGAATAAACATACAACAGATCAAAAACCCCATGAGGCAATTTTTGCCATTACACACTCTATGACACATGCTTCTTAAAGGGGTGTTTAGAGTGGCGAGAAAACTCGCACGAATTACTGTCTGACAATACTTCCTGCAGTCTACATACAGCTACGAGTCAATTTTGAAGGTTCGCGGAAGTTCTTGCGCCAGACAGTAACTTGCTAAACAGCTGTGAATGTGCTTGCGTGACTTCTCACCACATATCCAATGAGTTTCGATATTTGTGCGACTGCAGTTGCGAGTTATATCAGTCATTTGACATTTGTGTTTGTTTTCGAAAAGTAGGACGTCACAAATTACATTTCGTAATTAATGTAGCGTTAATTCAATGTTGGTAACTAAAAAGGCATGGTGTAAAAGAGCAATTAAATATCTAATAAGTTTATGAATAATGTCCTAAGTTATGGGATGTTCAATCATTGTATATCATCCACGCAGAGCTAAAAACTTAGATTCTGGAACTTATAGCTACTAAATTTGTTACGGTATCAAATTGACTTAACGACACTCACGACTGTGTGAGTACCAAGTAACTAGATAAGTCCGGGAAATGTGCACGCTCACCCTGGAAATCGTAAGAAACAGGCTAAAGGTCACGGCTCAGATACGCTCAGGGAGGAAACGGGGCCCTAAAACGAGACACCGCAGGGCAAGCGTGTGGAGGTATATAAATGTTATTTTATTTAGTTCTTCCTCGATACAAATTTGTTTGAGTGAGTCTTACACAGAATTACAAAAGCAAAACAATTACATGCACAATTATTATATCTACAAAAATCACTAGTTTAGGTAAATAATCACAGTCTATGAAACATTTAGAGGTTATCACATTTTTAGGACATTTACAGATTACAATTTTCAAAAAACTCGGACACATTATAGAAAGCTTGTTCTACGAGGTAGTTCTTTATAACTGTTTTAAAGCGCTTCGCAGGTAAATTTCTAGTGTTTGCGGACAATCCATTGAACATCTTAAAAGCTGCGAAAAAAGCTGGTTGTTTTTGTGTTCGGGTACTGCGATTGAACGGTAGCACTATTTTATCCGCTTGGCGTGTGCCGTAATCATGAGACGCAGAACTAAATTTAATTAAATTTTCTTTAACATACTTTAAACATTCATAGATGAACAGACAAGTCACCGTTAATATTTTGAGTTGCTTAAAAAGTGGTTTACAATGATCCATGTAATGTGCACCGGCTAGAAGTCTAATAACTCTTTTTTGAATTACGAACACTCTTTTGCAGCTCGCACTTTCGCCCCACAGTAGTATACCATAATTTAAAGTACTTTGAAAGTTTGAAAAGTAGAACGTTTTAACTGTATCTGTAGATGCTACTTTCAGCAGTCTTCTTATCTGAAAAGTGCAAATAGTCAGTTTATTGGCAACGTGTTCGATGTGATTTTGCCAATTCAGTCTTTCGTCGATGACAAAACCTAAACAGGTAACAGTATTTTTGGATGTCATTCGGTTATTCATAGTGAAAGTGACTTCTTGCGTTTTGTCTGGGTTCATTATCATGTTGTTGGCTATGAACCACAGCTTTGCATCATTAATTGACTGTTCTCGAGATAGTTTAAGGTCGTTCATACACTGTGATGTATTAATTAGCGTCGTATCATCTGCAAATAACACTATTCTATCAGCTTTACAATTTACAGGTAAGTCATTTATGTAAAGTACAAATAGTAAAGGCCCCAGGATTGAACCTTGTGGAACACCCTTTACTACTGATGAAATTGTAGATATTTCGTTATTTATTAATACTTGTTGTTCCTATTGGACAAGTAGTCTCTGATGAGTAATTGTGCTGTACCTCTAATGCCATAATATTCCAATTTTACTAAAAGATTATGATGGTCCACTCTATCAAAGGCCTTGCTTAAATCCAACAGGGTCGCTCCAGCCAATTGTTTATTATTGAAGGCGTCCACTACCATTTGTACGATTTCCAGTACTGCAGTAGTTGTTGATTTTCCAGTTTGATAACCAAACTGACTCTGATTTATTATGTTATGTTTATTTATAAATTCCATCAAGCGTTTCTGTATAATTTTTTCAAAAATTTTTGACATAATTGGAACAATCGATATTGGCCGAAAATTGTTGACGTTATTTGTATCGCCTTTTTTATGAATAGGTGTTACTCTGGATAGTTTTAGAACATCCGGGAATACTGCTTCCGTAATACACTGATTGAAAACTTCTGACAAAGGACTAGCGATTTCTTCAGCTACATTAACCACTAGTTTTGTGTTTATCCCATAGATATCTTTTGTGTTGGTATTTTTTAAGGTTCCAATGAGTTGCAGTATTTCATCTGCTGAAGTAGGTCCGAGATATAATGATTCTCGAGGGGATTGCAGCGCATTCCTTAGTAGTGCACCCGAATCCGCACAATTTATACTACCCTTGTTAATATTTTCTGAGCCAACCGTGATGAAATGTTTGTTGAACTCGTTGGCCGATATATCGGTTTTGTTACTGCGTTTATTTTTAAATTCTCCATTGATTATATCCCAGACCGCCTTGCTCTTGTTGGCTGCATCCTGAATATAATTACTATTATATTGTTTTCTGGTGCTTTCAATCTGTTTTCGATACTGCTTCCTGAACTCCGTTACAGCTATCCTGGATTCTTGTGTTTGAGTGCATTCCTTGATTACCGAAAGAGCATAAAGTGTGTTCCTCATTTTCTGAATATTTTCGTTAAACCAATTTATCGTTCTTAAGCATTTTTTATTTGATTTTTTCTCTGGGAAGCAGGTGTAAAAGGCATCTAAAAAGAAATTATGGAATGCCTTATATGATTCCTTTGCTGTTTTTTTGTTACAGACAGTATTCCAGTCTGTATTTTTTAATTTGTTTTTAAAGCTCTTTAAACCGGATTGCGTAAGAGGTCGGAATTTTATGTTTATATAGTCGGAATCTATGTAGCTACGATGTAGTTTGAATTTTATGCCTTTGTGGTCCGATAGCAACGGATCTATTACTGTTATAAGATAGCATTCCTCATCAATATCAGTGAAGATATTATCTATAACAGTTGCGCTATACTTGTTTACATGTGTTGGAATATTATTTGTGATTGTTAAATTATATGTATTTAGAATGTCCTTTAGTGTATTAGCATTTGCGCTTTGCGCGCCCATATCAATATTTACATCGCCACTAATAATAAGTTTCTTGTTGTTCACAAATAAAATATTTAAAATGGACATCAGTTGGTTAAAGAAAATATTGAGATCACCATCTGGTGAGCGATAAATGTATATAACAATTACTTTTATGTCGATTAATTCAATGGCCGCAACTTCAATATGTTTTTCGCTACTCATTTTAGAAATATATTCTAGTTCTTTAAATTTTATATTTTGCTTAATAAATATTGCGGATCCTCCATGTTGATAATTTTCTCTGCAAAATATGCTAGCCGTGACAAAATTTCTCAGCTGACATGCAGGTAATGTTTGTGGCGATAACCAATGTTCCGCAACGCACAATATGTTGATATCTGAATTTATGCTTAAGAACATATTAAGTTCATCGACTTTATTTTTCAAACTTTGCAGGTTTATAGAAAATAGAACTAAATTATTTGCACTTACCTTCGGACTGGTGCAATTAATATCTAGTTCAGTAGAACCCATATGAGTTGCTTTAGTTCTTTGTTTACTTATGCTTGTTATCTCCTCTCGCTGGGTTTCTTCAGATTGTAAAAAAACGTATTTACACTCACTCCTGTGGGCCATAAATCTGAACTTTTGATTCTATATATAAGGTGTTACCAAATAAATGGGCGCCACAAGATCCAAGTCCAAGAGACCCGCGTTCAGCCGAACCTTGAGGGTCAAACGGGGCAAAAATACTCAAATAACTATCTCTAAAAGCCACAGCACAGCGACAAACACAGCAACCTACCTGCAATGCTCATCCGCCACGTCCGGGCTTCGCCTTACATCGATCGTAACACAGTGACACAGTCACCCTGCAAACAAACATGCACAAGACACAAGGGAAAAATCATAAGCCGGTACAGTTCACATGACCGAACAATCCACTTACAGTAGTACCGAGGTAGTCGGCATGTATAACAATTTGTACTAACGTCTTAACGAGAAACACCCAGCTGAGCCGAACAACAAATCGAAATCGGTTCTACTTAAAACCAAGGAAAGTCGGCTTAGGCCTCAACAAGTTTCTCGCGCAAGCATGAAATTTGTAGTTGAGTTCGAGTCACCAGAGCGTACTAACTTGCAGCGCTGAATTATAGCACACAAACGCTAAATTTCGTACCAGAGTGTACTATGCGTTAATTAGGCGCCAGGCGCCTACTTAAAGGGCTTAATTGACAAGAACAAGCACTAAACTGCAGAACACAAATCTTAAATTTGTACCAGAGTGTACTATATATTAATTAGGCGTCGGGCACCGACTTAAAAGGTTAATTGATAAGAACAAACACTAAATTGCAGAACACAAACATTAAATTTGCACTAGAGTGTACTATTGCATTGATTAAGCGTCAAGCGCAGACTTGAAAGGTTAATTGACAATAAGGAGGCTGCCTTGCAGCACTGATTTTTAGAACACAAACGGTAAATGTGTACTAGAGCGTACTATTGCATTAATTAAGCGTCAAGCGCAGACTTAAAAGGTTAGTTTACACGAAAATGCGGGCGAAATAGTCTATTACACAGATTTACCTTGTTAGCTAGCTCGGCCTTCAGAAGGGCGACGGCATTCACAACAGCGTCGGTATGTCGCTACGCTCCTGGCAGAGACGAAAAACTGCGACGTTCTACATAATCCCCTTTCAATGAGCGTGGGTGAAATGTGTCAAAATGCCCGCTTGGCAATTACACGGAAAAGAAGCTGTAGCAGCACGGAATCAAGAAGCTGTAGCAGCACGGAATAACGAACGCGGTGCCCGAAGGCACCGCGGCCGTCAGGAGCCCCAAACGCTCGCAGCATCTTTCTAGGAACACCGGCTCGAGACTGACTCCACACAGACGCTAACAGAACTTCACGCTCGAAGTCCTGCGACCAATAGAAAGGCCCGATGACGAACAAGCCGTCTCGGTGCGATAAAGAACGACAGATGCTTGTTCACCTGCTCTCATTGAATACATTTTAAATAACTTAGAAACAAACGCTCTACAATAAAAGGGACACGCAGCTGTATAAAGCGATGAAGTAAAGGTTGGAGCGGCGCGCTAGGGAGTTAAATTAAGTCGAAAGCCACGCTCGTGTCTGAATCTTTGCGTGATGCGGAAAGCTGCCGTATAAAAGATACTATTATGCCGAAACGGGTCTAAAATACAGGCGGACTCGCCAATTATGTACCAAAACTGCTCTAAATTCTTATGTAGTGTATTGCATTACGAAAATATATAAAATGGCTTGACAAATTGGAAACTGATACGAATTATATTACAAGGAAACGACATAATGTGAAGAGCCAATTGATGCAATAATTATAGAAAAATAATATACAAAAATGGGGACTGTGATAGATGAGACCTTCGTTTCTACTTGGCCATATTTTTTATCTTCTATCTGTAATTCACTAAACAAATTATTGTATGCTCTATGTTGTTTTCTTCCTAAAATCTTACTTCTAGCCGTGACCTTTCCTTTTCTCTTCTTTTTCTCATGATATGTTGCATAAGAAATTAATAACGCAGAAGTTTTGTGAACTTGCCTTCACGTCGGAGCCATGACTTCGAAACTACACCCTAATGAAACTTGCACGACTGTACAAACAATAAGCCAAAGTCTAAACGCGTATGTGAGTTATCGCGGAAGTTTAGAATGCAGGTTATCGCGCGACACTAAATCACGGATAGTGTAAGCACAAAAGCAAGTCACTTGCGCGATATTTGTGGAAAGTAACTCGCCAGTCTATCCTCACCTTAATACACATTGGGTCTGTAATCTGTTGAATATGGGCTTTTAATGTGGCATGATCGTTACCACATTCTGTTATATAGATGATCGCGCCACATGAAAAACGATTTCGACTAAAGAGATATCGCAAAGAAGCCGAGAACTAATTGTTGCGAAGTCTAGATGGAAGTAATCGGTTTAAAATCGAGTAAGCGATATATTATTACTGATAGTGGAAAGTGGAGATGGGGCACAGAACGCCTATTGTGGAACTTTGTAAGGACAATTTTTAAATTTAGATAACTAGCGGCATATTTTGCTCTCCTATCGCAAAATTATAGATTCCTGTAGAAGTAAGTTCTGATTTACCATTTTTATGCTATCGGTTCAGTTTTCGTGAGTGGCATTTAGTGTTTCGCTACTGATTAACAGAGGGTCTTGCCATGCATGTTACACGGTTTATTCAGTGGCGTCAGCCAGATTGGGTCTGATGGACAGGTTGAAACGTGTTTCACAGCCTCATGTCCGTCGATTTGTGGGTGTATAGCTGACCAACAGTTCACACACTTCGTATTAGGTGAGAGAAAATGTAGCGGGTGAATGTAAAAATAGATAAAAATGTGACGCTTAGGTGGACTTGGTTCACTTTCCGCGCCTTTTTAACTTACTTACGCTCCCCCAAATTGACAGCGTCGAAAAGTGTTAGCTTTCTTCGGTCTCCGCAGTGGCTTCGGGCCATTGCGCGGCCCCATCGAAATATAATTCTCGTGCTTCAGGGCTGAGTTGAATTTAATTGTGTGCCTCCTGAAGCTGTGTATTTGTGCCTATTGAACTTGTGAGCTGTTGTGTTTTGTGGAAATTACTGCATTTTTCCGTCGAAATAGGTGTAGTTTGTCAAGATTCAAGTCATACAAGGAACGTTTGTGAAGTTACAGTAGCCGAGAATTCGTATTGTGTTTGGTAAGCGCTCAAATCGCATTGTGCTAATAATAAATGGGATTTTCAATCGGGCTAGCTTTCTCAATAAAGTTTCGTGTGTCGTTCATTCACCCTCTGAGGATATAAAATAACGTTCCAACCCTTGGCAGATGGCAATCCTTGCTGTGAAGGCCCGCGTTTCCGCATTTCATCAACCATTTTGGTCAATAGCGGTGGGCTCCGGCTCGGCCAGCAGATGCAGTGAACGCAAGATGGTAGCTCTTAAACTCCTGAATAAGGAGGCGTATGTTTTGCTAATTTTACAGCGATTTGAAGTGAAGTGGTCAGTTATTTGATGTCGAAAAGTTAATTATAACCTTCCGTTAAATTAAATAATTAAGAGTTTGAGTAGTTACTATCGTCAGTAATCAAGTGTCATAGTTTACAGTCAGTTTTGTATTATATTTTAGATTTTGTAATCAGTTGGTTAATAATAATTTCGTTTTATTTAATGTTTGTCAATTATTTACATATTTGCATACCTTCAAGTCAATACACTTCATTGTTAAATTAGTTGTGTTTTTCTATATTATATTGTTAAGGCTCTACGTTACGGCGCCTATTTAAATATGCACTGCTACTCTATTTTAAATTGAATTATAACTTTTAGATATTCAAAAATTTCAAATTATAAGAATGATAGCACTTGAAACTCAGGGCTTTGGGTTCGATTATCTAGTTGCTTTGTTATGTAAATTTTATTTGAAAATATTTTTCAACTGTGTATTAAAATTAAGTGTCAACAGTTAATCTCAAATTAAATATGACAAATGCTCGACTGTACATAATTAACTTTATCATACAGTAAGTAATTGTTAATAATTAATTGCACTTTAAAATTGTCTTTTATTTGTTTTAGCGTTGATAGAACAAGCTTATTACCCACCTTGTATCGCAAGTCAGCAATTCCTCCGAAGACAGCAGCTTAGCTCCTTCCTAATTCCTGTAATGTACCACTCATAAACACTGACAGTCAACCCCTACTGACCAACAGCTGTCAACTCGCCAACTCCCGGCAGCTAACAGGAAAGACTTCTCCTTACTCTGCTCGCGTACCTGCCACCCTCCAGAATAGACCTCCCTCAAACAGCTCTCGGTAAGTTAGCTCTGTCGTCAGTAGTCAACAGAATACCTCAGATGTGGTCCTGTCCCTGCTATTCCCCTTGAATGGATCCTCTTGTCTCCAGAATGTATCCAAGAACCCTCCAGTCAGCAATACTCAAACCGATGTAATGACTTGTCAATTATATCTTTCAAAATAAACTGTTTCAATCCAAATCTTTAATTCTTCACTACTTAATAACTCTTCTTGTATTATTTAGTTTTACCATCTTCCAATTCTCTTCTGTAACTTAAACTTCATTTCTCACAATTATCTCCTGATATTTCACTTGTATCTCAACCCCGTAGATTTATTAATTACCCCTTTTAACCTTTCCAAACTAATAGTTTAAAAATAGGGTAAAATTTCTATATTTTCTTATTAGACAAAAAATTTAAAATTACATGTTTTATAAGTCGTTTTTTTTATTGGAAAAAAATACTTAACTACCCTCTATTCCATACTTAATGCCTTCTATATTATAATATTATTTGACCCTGACCTACTTTAAAATTATATTCTTCTCAGAATCTGTATTTGTCATTATGATACTATCCTTTCTAGATTCAAAACACCTGCAAACGTTCAATAGTTATCATTTTCTTAAGAATTTGATCTAATTTAGATTTATTCAATTAACTTATTTCAAACATCCTCTACATATTGAATGGGTCAAAATAGATTGTATTAATATTCCAAATTTCTTTTATAGATTCAAAATTTAATCAAAACCAACGCATAGTGTATCATAACAATATATAGGGTGTTGCATGTGAATTTGTATTTTCTGATGTGTCTTTATGTAAGGAATTCGATAAAGGTAGGTTCACTGAAGCTGTATGCTGAGCGTGGCCCTGAGCACTGCCGACACCTTTAAAGGGAGGCTTACATTTCCACTTTTGGTGAGCTTTTCCTGGAATTTTTCCGATTTGAAAAAGTGAAGGCGTCTGTAGCATTTAACATCTTTCAGATTTACAGGTTGGTGCCCTGATTAATAATATCGTAATAAACCATCCCTCCCACTGAAGCTTAGTCGGTAATCTTTGATACAGTACATCGTAGCATAATTGGGGCAACCGATCCTTATATTTTCCCGATTTATGTCGCTTTTATAGTGTAAAAGCTGTTTAGTGTTTTAATGTTAATTTCTTGTTAAAAAAAATTAAGTTCACGTCGTAAAGTGGAATTTATACCGTAACAACTTTGCACTTAAAGATGACAATCAGTGGCGTAACTATGGGGGGGGGGTGATATGGGTGTCGAAACACCCCCCAGAGGCTTCAGGAATAACTAAAATTCGTCAAACAAAAAAATCTAAAATTACATTTTAGGTATAATAATTGAATATCAATTATTACATTCGGAATTCGGACTCGACCATTTTTAAAATACGATCTCAACGAACCTCCTTCGGACGTGTTTGCTGAGTTCAAATTGCCAAAATGTACAAAATCTTCCATATAATACAGCAATGGATGCGCTAGCTACCTGCAATAAGGACATATTTCCAAGCATATTCAAGTTGCTGCAAATTCTTGCAACGATTCCTGTGTCAACTGCAACAGCTGAAAGATCATTATCCACCTTAAAAATAATTAAGACTTACCTCCGAAATACAACAAAGCAATATGGGCTGAATGGATTGGCAATGCTCTCCATTCACAGAGAACTGCAGGTGAACGTAGATGAAATTATAAACGAGTTAGCAAAAAAAAAGCCAAGAGAACTTGAATTACTACTATAAGTTGTATTGCAATTGTAATGATTTTATTGTTTATAAATAAACAGTATAGTTGCTTTCATTTCTAAAGGACTTGCAGTAGGCCGTGATTTAACTAATTTTCTATAGTCAAAATATCATTTAACATTTTCATAGGTTATAGAAGTTATTTCAAGGACATGCATTATCTTCGAATTTTGTTTTGCAAGCAAGCTGTAATATAACTCTTTCTCGCGGTGTTATTACAATTAATATCAAACCCCAAAGTATAAGTCAAAATGTAATAGCGCTCTTTTTGGAGCACTATTACATATCAAATTAAATATACCCTTTTTATAATTATCAAAAAGAAGCACTATCAGGTATACCTCACTTATGTACTTACCCTACTTCTTAATGTAATGACTAGTAATTGACGTATCTCATAAATCAATTTGAGATTTAAAATTATGTCATGCGATTATTGTTGTTGAAACCTCGACTAGTCAGTTTTACAAGCAATGGGACTCATAAATCCCAGCTGAATGGGTTAATCTTCAACTAACAACTTTATCTTGTAGTTAAAGACTGAATTACTTTTAAAATATAATAACTATTTGACTTTATGAATTACACGTTTCAGGTACTTCAGTTTGTTAGTACCACATTGAAGTTTGATCTGACATTACAAAATAAAATACAAATTGTCAAAAACCATTTAATCGAATATTAAATATGCCCAAACTTGATTTATATGAAAATTCTAAAAATAACCTAATTCCAAGAAGTAAATTTCGAGTACTCGAATCACTATTAATTTTAGAAAAATAATTCGAAATTAATTTCTAAATAGAATTACACTTATCTTAATGATTTGCTGCACCAAACTTGCTGTATAACTTCTTGATATTTCGTAAGAAATGGGCACTAACCTTCTGATTGTCTCTCTTGTACCTGAATTCTCTACCTCAGCTTCTAACTGGATAAATTCTAGTCAGAAAACACCTGCCTGGGTTGTTCCCGGCCAAATCAAAGCTCGTTGTAGCTCTTTGAAATCTCTATTATGTGGATAGACAGTTCAACAGCATACCATAACACTGGCTTTCACTGGTTTTACTGGCTTCGTAGTAATATATCACGTTAAATGGAATCAAACAGTCTTGAATTTTATATTTGTATAATATTTGTGACTTAAAGTCCAATTTGATCGTAGAGAATACCATATTGCTACTACGTATCAAATCATCAATTATTATTATTCTTCACAATTAATGGGAATTTAACCCTTAACGTGACCATTTCTCGTAGATTATCAATTCAAGTTATTTAGTACTACTAAATATAAACAACCCTCTGTCTGGTTGCCCTTACAACCCCACTAGTTAAAACATACAACTGTTACATCACATGATATACATTAAATATCTGGATATTATTTAAATTAAATGTATCATTCATACGGTATGCTGCATTACAAAGCTAAGTTGTTATTTATTTAACAAATAATAATTTCTGACTTCTTTTGGTTAATAAGCAAATAATAAGCAAAAAATAAATTCTTAAATGGAACTAGGTAGTTTATACTGCCAAGAAGTTAAATCAAGGTATACCGCAAGTCCTGTAGAAATAAAATCAACTATAGTTTATGGTACACCCATTTTTTTAAATTCTTATTGTACGGTTGATCACTCTCCCAGAACACCCCCCAGAGCAAAATCTTAGTTACGCCACTGATGACAATTGGTTGAAATTTGGATTATTATCTTTCAATAACTTAAAAAAACATCCAGAACCAAGTTTCGAACGCGTGACCTTAAGCTCGGCAGCCTAGTTCTATACCAATAGTTATGCGACCACTTAATGACTGGTACTGATAACTCGAATGCACATCGACAAACAAATACAAGAAAACGACCAATCTTACCCAAAATCTTTTCAGTTCTTTGTATTAATATTCCACACAGATTAGCGCAGAAGGTTATATCGTTCTCGAGATACTATGTTTTCATGCATCCGGCGGGACATACTTCGCGATTATTAATTTTCTGACTTTCCTTACGTTTCATTACGCTTTCATATAAATTTGAGTTGGCCGTGATTGCAACAAAAATTGTAAGTTTACAAAAATGGTTGAGGTCGAAAGTAATACTTCGGCAGATTGTGCTAAGCTAATTTTCATTTTATTAGCAGGTTGGTAGTGTGAATCCATATCTTTGGCGAAATAGATAATGTTAATATTATTCTGCAGAATAAGACTGCTTATTACTATTACTGTTATGATTTCTAGTAAGCTAATTGAAGGTTCAATAACAATCAGAAAAAAGAGCGGGCGGAACATAAGACTTTACACCCCGGCGGCAAGTAAGCTTGAGACGCCTCTGTGCACTACTATAGTATCTACAAATTTTATATAAATAAATGTCATATAAAACTCGTACTTTTACACATTTCTTACGCCTCAGCATCTTTGCTGGACTAGATAGATCTAAACAATAAGTATATGATTTGATTTTCATAAATAACAATGCTTAATTTATAGGTATATTTTTAATGTAAACACTTTGCTTACTAAAATCTAATGTAATAATTATTGCATCAATAAGAATAAATTCAACGGTAGTCCTAACACTGCAGAGGAAAGTTTTTAGCGCAACACAACATGAGAAAATAAATCTACAAAGTTTATTTACACATATATCATACATATATACAGATAACCTTACTGCAATAGCACGAATGTGTTGCACTTATGCACCAACATACGCAAGTCCTTGTTCTTTCCTGGCCTTTAGCCAACAACAAAGGTGTCATATACACCAGAGTGAGCGTAAAAATCCTACCTTTCTGTAGACTGCATTCAAAAGGAGGCGTTCCTTCTGTCACTGGTAGTTCTTGTAGCTCCATATCTACATTTACATGCAGTTTCAAGTACGAATACGTGAGTCAAAATTTCAATTAAGACATTAGCTTTAACACGAAGTTGTGAAGGTTGAATAGTACTTTGTAAAATCAGAGCAGAACAAAGGGTATTTTCGTAATACGGAAGCACACACATCCGATTTTTTGGCACGATTTAAACATAAAAGATCAAGGATTGTTCCTTTGTGAACTAACAGCTTAATTAATAACAATGAATTGTGAAAATAGCATTTGCAATAAAGCAAAAATGCAAAATAAATGAAGTGTTGCTTATTGTGTGTCATGAAAAAGTTTTAGAACATGTTAGTCTAAAGGTTGAAGAGATATTAGTTGATCATTTCACTATATGATGTGCATATTATAAACAGTAAATTCATTAGACTTGGATATCCTTATAGCTATTTCAATCATATAACTGTATTATTTCCAACTAGTAGTTACAGCTACTATTTATTGAGAATTAATGGTTTTGCATTTGCATTAAAACATTAATGGGTTATGATTTTGTTGAATTTAGTAAATTTGTTTAGCTGTCGTATGTCTATATAATACTTTTTTCGGATAAAAAATTTTGCTAGCTGTTTGGTGCTGCTACTAAACATAACTGAATATATATATACAGGGTGATTTATTAGGTCTAAGCCAAACTTGGCCACATAAAAGCTGAGGTATTCTAATGAAAAAAAACCCTTTGGACATATGTCCGATTTCAATTATTTTAATTATTATTATGTTTTAATTAAACAAATTTACAAAAATTAATTACAGAAATCAAGATCACACAGTAAGTGCTCAAAATGTCCGCCTTCTGCTTGAACACAACAACGCACTAGAGTTTTTCACTCTAGTGAAAATGTTTGGTCGATTTCTTATTTCAGTAGCAGCGTCATCTATTCTTTGAAGTAACTGTTCCCGTGTGTTTATTTGTTCCTGGTAAACAATTTGTTTCATATGTCCCCATAGGTAGAAATCCAACGGATTTAAGTCTGGGGAACGCGGAGGCCATGTAATTGGACCGCCGTTACCAATCCAGCGTTGCTCATAATGTTGGTTCAACCACTCGGCGACAACCCGTCCGCGATGAGGTGGGGCACCATCGTGTTGGTACCACATATGTTGTATGATGTTAAGAGGTACATCTTCAAGACGGTCAAAAGTGTTGTTCAATAAATCCATGTAAATATCAGAGCTCAAGCGCTCTGGTAGCACATACAAGGGTAATAAACTGTCGTTGAAAATTCGGCCCCAGACGTTCACACTAAATCGTTGTTGAAATCTTAGTTGTCTAATAGCATGCGGATTGTGTAACGCCCAGATACACACAACCAAACTTATATGAAATCACCCAATATTTCCGATGTTATTCAGTATTTCTGACAAATTCCGTACAGAAAGTGAGAAGGACTTTATTATAACGTAGTTTATTAAATTACAAGGAGAAAAAATTACAAAAAAGATTTAAGATGAACAAAAACAATAAAAATGCGAAAACTAAAGATGTAGGTAGTTGGTTAAACAAAAGTTAGATACCTTTTCTCGGACATGTTTTTCACTTTAATAGTCAGTATTACCACCTCTAGCCCTAATACAAGCTGCAATTCGACGAGGAATGCTTCTAATCAACGTGTCAACTTGTTCCTGATGTACGTTTGCCCATTCCTCTTGGGCGGCTGGAATGAGCTGTTCCTCATTTCCTGGAGCATTTCTTCTAGCCCTAATCCCTTTTTTGACACAGTCCCACACATGCTCAATGGGATTCAGGTCTGGTGAAGAGGCAGGCCATTCTAGAACCATCACAGCTTCTCTTTCTAGAAATTCTGTAGCAACTCGGCTGGTATGTACAGGGGCATTATCATGCATAAAGACGAAATTGTCTCCCACTGCACCTCTCCACAGCCTAACTATTGGTTCTAGCACCAAATCAACGTACCTAGGACCTGTTAACGTCTGGCGTAGTGGAACCAAAGGAGTTTTATCTCCTATCATGATACTGCCCCAGAACATTACCGTTCCTCTTGGGGCAGATCACGACATACGTGATGGACAACTTCAAAAACCTTTGTTATTTTCAACAAAACACTTTCGTTATCTTTATCTCTTATCTGCATGAAAAATTTTCATACATTTCTTAATATTAGTAAGAAATACTAGTTGATTCCATATAAGTTTGGTTGTGTGTATGTCCATTGTGGTAATTATTTATACCGTTTCGTTTAAAACATGCTTCATCAGACCAGAGAACATGTGAAATGAAGTCATTCTTTTGGGTATGTTGCTGCAATAACCAGTTGCAAAAAGCTAGCCTTCGCTGATCATCTCCAATATGTAGAGCTTGAACATGTTGTGGATGATATGGATGTAAAACTTCACGGTTTAGTACGCGCCACGTAAAATTCTGACTTACGTGTAAAGTATTTGCTATTCTCCGTGTGCTAATTGTAGGATTATCAGTAACAGCATCGATTACAGCTTCTTCCTGTTCCACCTGAACAACATGGGGTCGAATAGCTACTGCTGGAGCAGGGTTGCCTGTTTCTCTTAATCTTCGGAAAGAATTGGTAAAAACGGTAAATGACGATGGGGAAATCTTTCTTGATATTCACGTACTACTTGGCGTGCATTTCCATTACAATACCCGTAGACGAAAATTATATCAGAATACTCTTCTGTGATATAAGCGTACATTTTCAGTTGTTACAGTAACTGAACAAACATAATAATATGCAATACCTAATAAACTGATAAATAACAACACTGACAGCAGACTGACATGTGCAGATTCGTTTTTTTTCAATGCAACTTTGATTAACTATTAACAATAATTCCAGTGGTTATGCAATGAGACCTTAATAAAACTTTAAAATAAGAAATCGACCAAACGTTTTCACTAGAGTGAAAAACCCTTTAGTGCGTCGTTGTGAGGCATGTGTTCAAGAAGAAGGCGGACATTTTGAGCACTTTCTGCTGTAACTTATTTACTTATTTATGTGATCTTCAGTTGTGTAATTAATTGTTGTAAATTTGTTTAATTAAAACTTTGAAGTCTTCTAATTCCTAAAATAATTGAAATCGGACTTATATACAAAGGTTTTTTTCCTTAGAATACCTCAGCTTTCATGTGGCCAAGTTTGGCTTAGACCTAATAAATCACCCTGTTATATTGCTATGGTCTAATAGCTTTTATTTGATTTTATTTTATTTAAATCTTATTCTCAGGGTTTTATTTAAAATTTTGATTTAAATCTTACCTTTTGTCCACAGTCTTTTGCATGTAATTGTAATAACTAATAATTAAGCAATTAATATCTGCCTTTATCATACGTTTAATACCTTTGATAATAATATTTGATAAATACTTAATTTCAGTTAATCAATTTTAGATTAATATTAGTGTCTGTTTACAAATTTTATTATTATCTAATTTATGATTCAATTGAATTCAATTTTAGTAACTCTGTAAGTAGCAGATATATTTTATATTAGTACTACTTTCTTTTTATATGTGCCTTGTTTTAAGTTGAAGGTTAATAGACTCACTTTGTAAGCTTCTATCTTCGAACTCTTTATCTTCTATAATCTTATATTCACCAGATCTGTGCTACAGCTATCCTCGTTGTGGTTGGCAGCACATCCTTGTGTAGTAGTAATCGCTGCACTTCGCACTAATATTTGTCTATCACACTCTTAGGTGTATGACAATATAAATGGGTACATACCAGTACAATAACGTCTAAAATTGGCTATTAAATGCAATTTCAATTGGAACTTGTGTCAATTCAATTTATGTTTTATACAACCCATTTGTTCTGTTTATTTTTAAACTACCAGCCAAAACCAACGGTTATAAAACAAATGATAATACAGTTTTCTTGTATTACTTGTTGATTTTTCTAATTGTTATAAATCATATTTTTAGGTTAACAGTTTTCCATTGTGTATGTCTTCAATTACATGACCAAATATCTCAGAATTAAACTTTTGTATTACAATTGCAATCAAAACTGGACTATTTACAAATGAATTGCAAATACCGTTGTACGAAACCGAAATTCCAATGATAAAACGAAACCATCACTCCTTTTAGGAACATTGTTTTAAGCTGCTTTATTATTTTGTAGTTATTGAATGCTTTATCATTTAATGATCATATCAATATAAAATTTCAAACTACTCATATTAATTATAATATATACATATTCCTGTTATGCGAGCTATTCAAGTGCAATTTTCTTTTATTTACGCTTGTATACTTTTAGTTATAGCCTATACACCCTTTTTATATGCATATGTATCAGTGGGTTAGACATACAGAATAAATAATTATGTATGTACTAAGGACATTATGAAGATGTTTATGTCCTTTCCAGGGCGACGTTTCCAAGCCCGGGGGTTTGTAAGTCGCCCGAAGGGCATAAACGTCAAGTAATGCCAACGGTGCATACGTTTTATTTTCTACTTTGAATGCGTATATAAAGTGAAAAGTTTGAAAAATCTATAACCCCTACAGCGTAGAGAGCGGGCGTACTGATAGCACTTGCTCATTATGCCCTCTCATGGACTGGTTTATATACTTCCTATCACAAATCAGTGAAAAATAAATCAATATGCTACCCATATCTGGTAGTACCATTATTGTTTGATACCAACTACTGTACATATAACTATCGAAATTGCTTCAATAAAACAAACGTTGCAAGTTTAAAATACTTTACATTTATTGAATAAATATGGTACAAACCGAGCAAAAAACAAACCAAAACATACAACACAATTTGATAAATAAACACAGGCTGACACATCCATGACTACTCCTGAAACAACATGTGTGCTACTTTCTGGACACAAACGTAGTCGATAAGTGCACAAATTCGCATAACAAAACGTCGACCAAAACATGAAATAATTAACAATTTCAACTTCTGAGGCAAATAAAACATCTTCATATGCGAGCTACTACATACATACAAGGATAAACTATCTACACCGATATCTCTAATTTCATCACAGATGAAAATAAGCTACAGTATCTTAACTTGCTTTCTAATATATGGCATACAATTAAGTGATATGAATGGTACCTGAAATATGGGATTGCCAGCTGTACCTCGCCATGTATTAAAATGTGAAGTCGTGTCTTATGCTCAATGCATCCACCACAAATCAGGTTACTCAAAAACGCTTTTAAACCAAAGTGTTGGAATGTCTTATTGTAGATATTTCAGAAATTTGTTATAAGTGTGTGATTACAACCGACTATGACAAAGAGAAACTTGAGTTGGCGAAGCACAACAGACATATTGTATACCTAATACATCTTAACAATTAAAAAAACTTCGGCAGTATAAAATGAACATTGTGAATGCAACATCGAGATCTGCACCTGACAATAGAAAATTTAAAGCACAAGTATTTAAATAGGAATTGATATATGTCGCTTATAGGCAGAACCATACGCCCTTATTTTGCAACCTTGACATTTCCAATATTGAAGATTTGAGAGAAAACAATAAAACGCCACATTTAGAGCATCTAATAAAAACGAAAGCAATATAATGATTACATTAATTTACGCAACGTGCGTCACCTGAATTTAGAAACATTAAGACCTGCATGTGACCTGGAAAAGTTTGAAACTGCTAATGCGAATGCCAAGTTGGGCTTGGAATTTATGTGCCCTTGGCGTCGTTTCTCTTAGTTCAAGGTTTCTTTCCAGGTAAGAAAAGCTATCTTAAAGAGTTCGTTATATTTTAACATTAAATGGAGCCAAAAATAGTAATACTAACAAGTTTATGTGCTATATAGATTCCCATACTTTCTTTAGTGTATTTATATATTGTACACACGAGTTTTCCAGTAATTCAATCTATACGAATCACCATCAAATGTTTTCTTAGAATTTAAAATTTCGCCTGATTTTTGCGTATTCACGTCTTAATAGCAGAAATTCAGAATTTACCTTTATAACGGTGTATGTAGTTATTTAATTTAGTTTATTTTAGAGATGTTATTGTCTTCACTCGAAATTATGCACGTAGTAAAGATTGGCTAGAATGTACGCACCAGAAAAACAATAATTTCATAGAGGGAATCATTTCAAACTTATCAATAATAAATAGAATTGTGATCTGACTTATTTTTTTTTTTAATTGAAACGTATTCAAATATATTATATACGAAAAACTTGATATTTTTATGTCTTTTATAGTTATGACAATATTTTACACCAAAGAATTTCCTATAATACACTTTCCGAGTTTTATTGGTTACTAATGGCACTCATATATCTTACCCCATCCTTTATAATTCTCTGATTTTATTTAAATAAAAAATATATCTCAACGTTAGTCTGATCAAGGCACGTTTTTTTTATCCTCAGCAAGATTTCTCAAACTGTAATCATTATATTTAACGGATCTTCAAATTGATATATATTCTTCTTCTGCAATAGTGCAATAAAGTACAGTTTTATGAATCGTTTTTAGTTAAGTTTTTATTGCATCCGCCAGCATTTTTTTAAATTTTTAATCGTTTTGAGTGCAAAATGTGCAACTTTATCGCACTCAGGGCAATGCAATTTTTATTGTACTCCGCCAAAAATCAATTTTTGTATTTTTATCATTGTTGCACTATTGTAGATAAAATGTTGTATACAAGACGCGCAAAAGTGTTACGACACTTGACGTGTAGTCCAACTTGGCTTTCAACCTCGTTTGAAAATTTTCGCGTCGCGTGCAATAATCACTTTGCCCTTTTTGTATAAATAACTATTTTACTTCTAGTTGAATATACAGATTTAGACAAGCAATCTAGGTAAAAAAATTATGGTTGCATAATCCATCTATCTGTGGCGTACACAATGACGTCAAACGTAAATTTTTAACTAAAACTTGAGGAAAACTAGTTTTCCCAGGTGGACTACAATTTCTAAACACATTTTTGAATTATATCGATTATTTAGTACTGTTGTATGCATCTCAGGTTGAATTCATCGATACCTCAGACTTTACATTGTCCGGTGGCGTATTAACCATGGTTGTCATCAGAAGCCCCTAAAATTTCGCGTCCATATTTTACTTAGTGCTACAAACCATGGTTGTCATCAGAAGCCCCTAAAATTTTGCGTCCATATTTTACTTAGCGCTACAAAAATCCTGAAATTATTTGCTGTGATTATTTCAGGTTACAATTTTCAGCGGGTACATACATACATGCTTGGGCATTAAGATTTTATGATAAAGGTAGAACACATTTTTAGTTGATCATTCTCTTTTGGCACCCTCTCAAATTTTGTGCCCGCGCTTCTGCCATACCTTGCAGTGGCGCAACTTCAGATTTCGCCCCCCCCCCCCCCCCCGAATATTTTTTTTGTGGACATCCCATTATGATAAAAATAAAAATAGGAAGATTTGTTCCTGCTTGCGTATTTTGAATAAAAGAAAAAATAAATTGGGGGGCCCAAATGCCCCCCACAGGCTCAGGGCCCCCCAGCGGCGGCGGGGTCTGCGGGTACCAAGTTACGCCACTGATACCTTGTCAATGTATGTGTCTGACCACTAGAGCTGAGTCGTGTGATTTAATGAAAAAGGAAAATATGGGCATGTTTTGTTTTTACAAAATATTGTGCTTGGTTTACTAAAAATGTTAAAGCTATAACAGCATGTGTTATGCCATTGTCAATCGTGTAAGAAAACCTGAAATGAAATGTAACCCACCTAAGGAGAACATGAATTCAGATTTTGTTTCATCAAAGTTTGACTCACCGTTTAAGAATTTTAAATATGCCATCAACTGATATGGAAAGACGAAACGCCAGAAGTACCGCTGGTCTTAGCACATGCCCAGGACTTACCCAAAAGCGTTCATCAAACTTAGAGAGTAGGTGTTAATACCCTCCGCTTAAAACGAGTGCCGTTGTACACGTAAACATTAACATGCTTTCGGATCCTTTTACTATAAAGGCGCAAGTGCATACGGCGACTGCAAATGGCGACTAATAACAAAGTCGACTTAACATACGTACGGCGGTAATAATTAGGATTCAAGACAGACCCGATAATATATGCAGCTCGTCGCAGGCAACTGCAGTCAAAGACCCCACACTTCCTTTCAGCGCATTTGGCAACGACCCCGGTTCGGCAACGGAATTCTCGGAACCGCGCGAGGTTATTTTCGATTTGTATTGTTGGTAAATTGTGAAGCTTCAAAACAAGCTACGGTCCGTCAAAAAACCACCAAGATGCCAGAATGAGCAGTCACTTTGTTTGCATCGACTGCAGCCCATTCCTGCGGAAGAGCCGACGAATCTGCTGATCCTGACCTTGATCAACCTTCTTCTAACAATGGCAGTGCGTGAATCATATAAGTGCTCAAGTTTAAAATTTCCCAATAATTACTTTCCGCTTTGAGCAACGACCTCTTGGTACAGTTGTAAACTGTAGTAGACACTTGTTTGCTTCTATTTCTGTGCTAATGCTTGTAGAGATGGCACTAGTGCTGTTTTTTTAAATTTTACATTTGATACAGACCTATAATGGTTTGAGGTTATAGACATAGATTTTCTGCTAAATTCACTTTGACATTTAGCCGCGGATAGATTTTATCAAGGTTTTCCGAAATAAGGGCATGCAGGTATTCTGCAACGTTCCATATATCAAATATGGCCTCCTATCCCCATCCGTATAAATATTAATGTACAGTAGCACAGTAGACATCGAATTTTAAGTACGTGTAGATTAATATGGTGTTTATGAAGGAAATTGAAAGTTTGTGCAGTAAGAGATCAAAAAGTTGTATTCCAGAACATCAAAATATCACTTATCATTAAAAAATAAAATTTACTTAATCTAAAAATCACAAGTCCTATACGTTAACCTCAAAGTACTTAACCGATTTACAGTACACAAAAAAATCACAAGTAGCTTAAGCGTTGCACTTTAAATTATCGATACATCAAAAATTTATAAGTACAGCGTCCCGCGGCGTTGATTCTGCCCACTCACGGAGTACTTCGGATGCCTTTTGTACAAAATGGCAGCAGCCTCGATCTTCTTGGGCTTCTCAATCATGGAAATGTCGGGATGCTCCCGAATTTCCCACACTATGTTGGTAAGACTTCTGGGTCTCGACAGCTTCCGCGACCTTTTTTCGGGTTGTTTCGTACCTCCGCCAGAATCCCCCGACGCACGGCCGCCGGAATGGCTGGAATCTAAAGTTCCGTCAAGTTCCATGGCTTGCTGAAGATTGCTAAGCGACTTGTAACGTATATTGAAGAGAGGAGACCCTGACTTCGACAGCGGACTGGGCGGGGTTTCTTTCATGGGGGATGAACTTTTTTGACGAAAAAGCCTGCTTCTTTGGGTTTGTCCGTTTTTCACGTACAGCTTCGGAAGTCCCGGCGGGGTCTTTTCCGTGTGTACGTGCACTTTTGGTGGGTTATCCCTAATGGTTGACGAGGCGGATTTTCTGTTTCGCTTCTCGGCTTGAAGCTTTTTTGTTGGGATAGTTTCTATAGGAGGCGGTTCGGGTTTGGTCGGTTCGGATGAGGGTTGGGTTGGTGTGGAACTATGGGAGGTTAACGGCGGGGAAGGTTCGGAAAACGGCGATCGTACGCTTTTGGGGAGAGGTGCGAAGCCACGTACGTAGTCGTATATCTGATCGATTTCGTCATAATCAGGTAAAGGTACCCTGTTCTCGTCTTTGCGGTGATGGGAATGTTTTGTGCGGTGGTTTGCGGAATCTGACGAAGCGCTTCGACGCAGCACGTAACCATTCTTCGCCACAGATGTTGAGTGAGATTGCTGTTTCTTGGGGTCTCCTAGTTTTCCATCAAGCACTTGTATTCTATCAGCTACGTCACTCACTAACCGCGTGCACTTTTCAACTAGTCTATTGAATTCTGGCATGGCCCTCAGTTGCTCGTCGTTTCTCGTACGCAACAGTTTTAAAGGAGCTGCCAAAGGCAATGCCGTTACACTGTTAGCTTCCTTTTGGAGCGGTAAAGCGAACACGTGCTCCTCCTCGAATATCGACAATAATCTTAATTCTGGCACAAAATGACTTGAACTCTTCAGCCCTCGTGGGGCAGTTCCATGTACTAACCTAACAGTCAGGGGCAGACGTTTGCTTAACAAGGTCTTAGCGGTGTGGACGCCGCTTATGTTATCTTCCCGCGCCAGCGCGGAAAACTTGCCCCTCTGCTCTAACCCTAGTAAAATTATATCACCTTTTGAGTCTAAGCACTTGAGGTAACGGCTCTTGGAGCCGGGTAGGACTATTTCCCCAGAGGGTACGAGCACCTCTCCGACGGGTATCGTGCGCGCTCCCTCGGGGCTTACGACGCCTTCCACGTCGATCTTCGCCTGCACCCCCCTGATGGTTTCGCGCACAAGGCACCCTTCCTCGGGACGTCGTCGGGCCAGCTCCGCCACGCTCTCGATGCATCGCACAGACCTACCCTCTTCGCTGAGTATCTCGAAATAGCCGGGGTAGGTGTCGGGAATGGCTAGCCTGGGGCCCACGCAGACTATTCGGCGGCCCTCCTTGAATTTGACTGCCTGTGCTACTATTTTTTGGCGCTTTCCAGCTGAGACTAGTAGAGCAGTCGACTGCAGGCCGGGGCTGGGGAGGGTGGGCACCCCCAAGCTGCCGTACTGGCCCTTGATGATCTTCACCGCGGCGGGCAGCCGGTGCTTCGACACGAACTCGTGGAGGTAGCTGCCTTCGTCCGCCCATCGTGCGGCCGCCACTGTGATCTGTCCGTCTGTCGCTGCCATTGCTCGACGACCGATTCTACATCTCTGGAAGAGGAGAAAACGTTATTAGTCACTGATATAATTATGATATTTATTGTCTGCCCATTTGTGAGCAGATTCTGCTTAATTAACATAAAAATCAGGTCTTATAATAGAAATGAAACTGGAATGTAGTAACCGATTTCAGTATCTACTACGAATCTTGAGATCGGTTAGTGATGATCTCATGAGTTGGGAATTTTCAACGTTATCTTAGGTAGAGCGTATAATACGTTGATGGGATGTGGCGTGACTACCCATCTACGGTGACCGTGGTTTAACTGTCCAACATTTTAAATGGAAAAGAATCTCTACACTTCCTGACCCTTTTTCCACTCACTACCCTCCTTCACCTACCCAAAATGCACGACCAAAAAGGTCTGTTTTCCGATTAGGGGAATCCAAACAAAGTGTATCTTTGATCTTTGACCTATATGAAAGTCTAATTCACAGAGATGATCTTTAATCAGATTGTTTTTGGGAAATGGGGAAATTCTACATGAAAATTCCGCACACAAAAAACCCAGTCGTAAATACTCACATGAAAAATACCCACACGAATACATTCTCACACAGAAAAATAAGAATATAGTATATGTAATCACTTTAACATTTTTAGTTTATAAAAAGTAAATTATTCTAAATTTCATAAAATAAAAATATTGAATATTTTTTTAATTTTTATAACTTTAAATTAATTTGTGTAGTTTAATCTTGAAATAGTCTGTTTAGAGTACTGCATCGGGTCGGGTACCCGCGGGTTACCCGCATTGCGGGTCGGGTTGCGGGTAAAATTTATATCAATATTGCGGGTAGTCGGGTGCGGATTTGAAACTGCGGGTCGCGGGTCGGGTGACAAGTACAACTTCATTTCCTCAACATAAACTTTGTTTGTGTATAAACAAAATATGCCGAAGTGTGAAAATAACTTTCTTTATTGTGTATGGGCATTCTATCTGAAGCAAGTTACTGGTACGTGCTGGTCTAATATTCGAATTTGCGGTCAAGTGCTCCTTAAAAGTGAAATACTTGCGGGTCGCGGGTCGGGTGCGGGTTTGAAACGGCGGGTCGCGTGTCGGGTGCGGGTATAAAAATTTGAAAAATGCGGTTTGCGGGTCGGGGGGGGGGGGTTTAAAATGTCAGAAATTGCGGTTCGCGGGTAGGGTGCGGGTCCTAAAACTTACAGCTGACTTTTCATTTATTGCAATTACATTATTAACATATTATTCATACATGTCAATAAGAATGCACACGTTTGAATTTCATTTCATGAACGTGTAGTGATGTGGGTCGGGTAAATACCTAGTGGGTAGGGTATTTATAAATGTGTATTTACCTGGGTATTTACCCCTGCCTCGGGTAAATACCTAAAAACTGGGTATTTATCAAATTTGTAATATTTAGAAAGCTAAGCTAACTTTTACTCACAACATAATGTTATCGCAATAAATAAACTACATATAAGTGCACTGGAATATTTTATGTAAAATAACAATTTAAATGTAACACTGAATAACTATTCACCCAGGTAAATTAATCGTTTATCGGGACAATACATTGGCTGCCGAAGTTTATCGAAACAAACAGAGACTTGTTTCCATTTTTGAGAAATAAACTTAGCATTAATTTGAAGAAATAATTATTATATTTATTATTATTAACATTAATAATAATACATATTTATATACATATTAAGAAACAGTCTTAATAAAGCAAAGAAAATCACAAAACTATATAAACCACGTTGTATACCAATGGGACCATAATTATGTATAACAGCAATGAGATAGCATAAACAAAAACAAATTTGAGTAAGAAAGGGATAACCGTACACAAAAGTTATTTTAGTATGCATATTTAGTTGACATATGCCATAATTAAAATGAGCGTCAAGTATACTCAAATATTTGTTTCTATGTTCATATCTTTCTTATTCAAGCATTGAATTCTGTTTTTTATTCATGCTACGGAATATGGCAATTCCATGAGATGGAAAAGGTTCAAATACTATTTGCCATACGAGTAAGCGAGATAGCGAATGTAATAATTACTTAGGTAGCTAGGTCATAAGTAGGTACAATAGCTACTTGTTGCCTAGGTACCAAAGTAATTATTGCATTTTCTATTTCGGGTATTTACCCGGGTATTTACCCCTAAAAATAAATACCCGGGTAATTTACATCACTATGAAGATGGGCTTTTTTGTTCAAGCATTTGTCAGAGAACCAACTTTTTCTTTTTTAATTATGTGTACAAAATATTGTTAATTGACGCCATCTTTGTTTTATAACTTACATGTTTTTATAATAAAAAATATAGGTACTGCTCCACAAATGAACTGGACCATTTGCAGTATATTGGTGCAATTTTTAAAAATATTTTTCAAAAAGACAGTCATGGCATTTTTGGCAACCTTTCAGAATTGTGTCACTATAAAAAGAATTTCTTCTCCTAATTTGGTTTCAATAAAACTCATTCCGCTAATTAAATATTGTCATTTGAAAATATTGAGTTTTACCCAAACGTTGATAGCACATTGCATACAAAGTATGCCAAATCGTTGCCAAACATTTTTAAACATTCCGAGGAGACTCAAAAAAACTATGTATTAATTTCCCTTTTTTGTTCTCCCTCTTATTTTTGTTAAATAGAGTTTCTTCAGTTAATATTTGAGAATAGTGAATTTAAATATGCTTAATATGAGTATATTATAAAACAAAAACTTTGATATATATGTTTTGTGACGTAATACAACAAATACGATTTTTATTGGTGTTCTAGTTCAGTTGTTGAGCAATAGGTATATATACAAAAACAAACGAGAAATGTAGAATGTGTCACTATTTGATTTTAATCAATCTTAATCTTATAAATTCAGATTTAGCAAATGTGTTGTTAACTTGCGAATATATCAAGCATGCACAAACGCAGTCAGCCACAAACATCTCTTAGGAATCTGAATATGCTAAAATAAATCAACAATACGATTTTTTTCTTCCTATCCTTTCCTGTCGTAGGCGATTTCGTTTTAAATATTATAAATTCTTATGTTGCCATATAAATGGAATAAATTTAAAGTACCTAAGTGTCAATTAGATCTACATGGCTTCAATTTAGAAAGTGATTATTACCCTTTACTACTAATATTTTACGGTAGGTACGTTATGGAATGTTCCTCAACGAAAGGTTAAGCAATAATATGTTGATTTCTAAAGTTATTATAAGCCATAATAGCGCACATAATTAGCTTCCATGTGACAACATTACTTTATGTGGCACCTGCTAAATAATGGACATAGCTCATGACGTGCTATCCCTAGTAAGTTATTTTTTGGACTTTGAAATTTTGTTTGGGTCGAAATAATTTCTTAAAAAGTAACTAATGGTTTTATGCCATAATAACCACTCACTCAGATTTCAGACATTGCAATACTGCAAATAATCAGTTTCAAAGTGCAAAAGTATGATCCGGTGTAAATTTTCAGGCCGATTTCCTCTTACAGTGATCTTATAATTAGTCAAACATTTGTTTTTCGCTTCCCTACTACATTATATTTAAAAAAACAAATAAAGAAACCCATTCTGAGTTGTTCAACTGGAAAAATTACCTATCTCACATCAATACACATTAAAAATATAATAAAAATATAACGTTTGAAAAAATCGTTAGGGCCGTTTTTGAGAAAATCGAAAAAAACTGAAAAATCACGGGAGTCAACACTATACTTCCGCTTATGTGATTTTCTTCAAAACTTTACTGTCGCAGCTAGATAGTACACAAAACTTATACATATGAAGTGTCAATGTCATATCTCTTTTCGTTTTTGAGATATTTGTTCACACACAGAGAGACAGACCAATGAATAAAAACATGTTTTTTGGGTTCAGCGGACTCTAACACGAATTTTTGGGGTAAATCCAATACTTCCTTTATTTTAAATTAAAGGAAGTAATAAAAATTGTTTCTAATGCAAAAATGTGAGAACTTTTCTTAAATTCCCCAAAATTATCCTGCATTACAGTGGTGTGTTCAACCTGCATATTCGTCAATTTTGAATCCCGATACCCTGTTGGTGCAACAATCAGAACACATCAAACCCTTTATTATTTTCGTTTTACGATTGAAATAGACAGTACATGTATAGGTAAGTATTGGTTTCTTTCTGATTTAAGAACCAATGCAATAGTTGCTACTTAAATTTTGATATTATGGTATAGGTCAATTTTGTAACTTTGAGAATTTAGTATAAGCAAACATAAGCACCTGTAACTACATTATATAAACAGTAGATGTTTAACACATATGTAATAAATAGCATTGCAACATCATCAAACTGCAAGAAGTTTGCAAAAAAAAGAACTTTTAAAATACAAAAAGTTGTCGCCAAGCATGATTAAGTGCTGAATTTGTTGCATATTCATGTTACATTAATTATTGATAAAACATATAGAAAAAAATAATGTAGGAAGTAAAGAAGCCGGTAAACATTGTACAGCAATAGTCTGACCGCAAATTATTCACATGCAAATATCCTCCTTATCCTTATAGCAGCTTATAGCTGAACTCAGCAATTGAGTACTGTTGAGAAAAGTTCCCCAAGACAATGCGTTAATAAAATTCCTATCATTCTGAGGAAAGCCTAACCAATTTCTGAAGAACTAGATATTGAATCAACTCCAAACATTTTATCGATTTGTCAGCTAACTGTAAAGCATCTTTATTTATATCATGAAAATCACAACCGATTCTTAGTATTGTAGAAGTCCTTCCAGGAGTATTTTATCTAAATGTTCAGTAGTTGCTATATAGTTGCAGATGTGGAAAATATGAATACAAAAACACACCCCCAACTGCGATCATCAGAATTCTGAAATTTCTGTTGAAAATATTCTTCCCCTATTCCTTTTCGACCAATTTTACATTCTTGCACCTCATTCACAGCTCTGATATTAAAAAGTGATCGGTTAGTGATGATCTCACCAGTGCAGAATTTTCAATGTTATCTTAGACCGAGCTTATAATAAGATGACGGGTAAACTACTTTGCACGTCATGGAAGTAAGTAGCTAACGAACGTTGCTTCCGTAATATATCCAAAACGAATTTGAAGAAAACTGCAACACCATACCACTAATTAATTATTTTTATGAAATTTGAATGAGTGTAGGTACTTCTTAGAAGTTTTTTTAAGAAAAAAATTTAAAACATACCACCTAAATTTTTACCATATAGACGTCTGTGTGGATATATGTATATTATATTTGATTTGTTGTTAATTACTTAAATTGTTAACATACGAGCTTATAGTTAGAAAGATGATGATAAGGTGAGTTTCTGTAAATATTTGTTTCCAACTAAACCACTACCTTATAGTACGGGTTAATTTCCCAGTTTTGAAAATGTAGTATAAGTAAACGTTCACTTCTGATTAAACATAAGCACCTACAACCGTATGCTTCACACAGAGAGACCGTAGCTCTCGTAGCACCCCCGCAATAGCACACCTGCAGACCTGCACCCAGCACCATAACGCTAAAGGTTACCTTTAAAGCACTAGATGTAAAAAATAACATTGCAGCATCATCAGAATTCATGAAAAGTTTGATCCAAAAACTTTCCAGATCCAAAAGCTCGCCAAAACGAGTCCTGACCCCAAACTGAGCTGAGCGTTCACCGCGCACCCACGTAAAGTCACTCACTAGCGTTGACGACAACAACCAAATCACTCCGTGGTCACAGAAGAAGACGTTTCCGAAATAAAATTACGCACGACCCGGGGAACTTATTGAGAAGCACTCGCATAGAAAGTGCGCTCGTTTATGAGGCAGCGGCCGGTTGAACTCGGTGGAGTCAAGGCCACATTTTCACCGGACCTTGCCCATTGCTGGCCAGAAGTGTGACCAGCCCAAGGTCGACGTGGTCGACGCTCCGACGCTCGCATCCAACTACTGCTAATGAGCCTTGCTGGAGACTTTTAGCTCTCTGCGCTCTGGGGGCCCCGTCCACTGTGGGAAGTGGTCGACGAGTATCTACATCTACAGGATGGTTCGATGGTTGGGTACTGGCGGCGGGTCGAGCTCGCGCTGTACTGGACGATGGGTTGACCAGTGGCGTATCTACCTTCGGCAAACCCCGCAGAGCCTTATCCCGAAAGTTTTCGATTCTTATTAGTTATTAAATTAAAGAGCTCTGGAAAGTAGTAGCGCATTAACCGTGGCGGACGCATGAAGCCGCTTAAAAAGTACCCCAGTGGGTACATGCCTGGGAATTAATAGTTTATGCCCCATGAAATTTTGCACCACAAGTCCAGGCTTCTGCCATAATAGACCACTGCTGGAAGGTCTATTTATCTTTGTTATTTTGGTACTCTTATTTAATTCTGCTTAATTTAAATATAGATGATGCTCGTAAAATACCAGTTAAGAGGTCGCAAGAGTTTGATGTTTGGGGGCCAAACGCAATGTTGCAAAATAAAATTTTACCCAAAGAACTTTGAAATTAGAAAATCATAATTGTAGCAACTTGCTTTCAGCATCTGCTTCTTTTCCACCTTTGATTCATTTATTGAATCCAGGCTCTTCGGTCTCTTGCTATTCCCATCCATTGTTTTCCCAGTAGTCTTAACGTCATCGATCCATCTTTTCAGAGGTCGTCGAACACTCCATTTCTTTCGATTACCAATAAGTTTCTCTTTGTGTCCATCTAATTGTGTCCCTGTCCTTTGCCATTTGCGACTGGCTATTCGCTCCATAACATCAGTTATTTTAATCATATCACGAATTTCGCTATTAAGTATTTTGTACCTATCTAAAAGTGGCGCAGGACATGATTCTTTCCATGTTCCTTTGGGTGACTCCTAGTTGTTCTCTTTTGTTTTTTTAAAGACAAGATTGCTAGACCATATGAATTACCGGGAGTATGCAGCTGTCATACGCATTTCTTTTCAAGAATATCGGTATTCCATTGTATTTAAAAATGTAACTTAATTTTCCAAATTCTATTCATGCTAGCTGAACCCCCTACTCTTGATTTCTACATTTTGGTTTTCTTTGCCAATTCTGATTGTTTGTCCGAAATATATATAGTGGTCTACGTTTCTAAGATGTTATTGTCGATGATAATATCGTGTTCGTTACTACTCTTGGTTTTAGTTTTGATTAAGTTCATCGCCAATCCTATTTTTTAGATTTTTCATTTAAGTCCTTTAGCATTACGTTGTAATGCCAGTTTATTAGGACTATGTCGTCGGCGAAAACTAAGTGATTTAGTTGTATTCAATCAACGTTTAAACCTGTTTTTTCCATGGCAATTGTTCAAAGATGCTCTTTAATGCTAGGGTAAATAATTTGGTACCGCCTTGGTGCACACCTTTGCCAAATGATATTTTATCTGTTCCGAGATCATTATCTACTTTTACGTGAAAAGTAGCCTTCTCATAAATATTCTTAGTGATAGCATAGGCGAATTGATATTTATTCGCCTATGGCGATAGAATAATATCTTAAATCAATTCTGGTAGCTTCCATTGATGTTAAGAAGGCTTAGGTTTCAATGCTGTCGAAGGTTCTATGGTAGTCCACAAATGCCAAATGTAAAGGTCCACATATTGCATTCTGTTGTTTTTTTAATTGTCCTGTTTGTTTGTAAATGATCAATGGTTCCAAATTCCTTTCAAAACTGGTTGGTACGAGTGTAGCTTAGCTGTCAATTGATTACCTATAATTCTTGTCAAGAGTTTGTATAAATCTGACAGCAATAGTCAGAAAGAAGCCTAAAAACTATTTATGATAAAATAATCAGAGACTATTAAGTAAATCAGTACTAAATTTCACAGCGATATAAAGTTTAAAATCTAACAATCCATATTTATTTTGTGACAGTTAAATATAAATGGTTGTGATTAACAGTAGAATACTAATGCTTTTGCTTCTAGCAGAATATTATCGCGTTGTTACCAATGATTTCTATGGTATCCCATCTGTCTTTAATGAACGTTTAATAATATTAAATTCTAATTTATATTTGAACGCTCCTCGTATAATTCTTGCTGTATATAATCAGGACATTCTTGGTTAGCCTATTAGTGCATAATGTCATATTTTTTAAAACGATACCGTATTTTGCCAGATAGTGTATTTATAAGGTAACGAATATAAAAATAGTTAAAACATCTTCTACAACTTCTCAGTACGTATACATAGCATGGTGTGTCTCTTAAAAGGGTCGTTATACACAATATTGGTTTATCAATAGAAATAGAATGTATTTCTTATGGTAAAATGCCTATCATTACGTGACATTTTTCACGTGTACAATTATATTTTTTGATAAAAATGCATAATGGTGATCAGTTGTGGAATAACTAACTAAATGATTGACGTCATATCTTACAGTCTATAGAACGAGTTGAAATTGTATCTAGGAAGATGTAGTAGCTAGTTTTTGGAGAAATGATACAATTTCTTTCAAAGATCAGTAATGTCCGATTCTTTTATGCAGTTTTCGCAATAGCATTGACGGAGACAGCAAAGTTACACAAATATAGGCCGTTACTATTTTCTCTACGCAGCTACATTTATAAAATGTAAAACTATCTGGCTTTTCTTCTTTAACGCAATATTTCTTATCCGATAGTGAAGAATTTTCGATTCTTCCTACTCAATTTACCAGAAGAACCTTTTCTTAGGATATTATTCATATTTATTTGGAAAACATAACTACGCATAAGTAAATAACTCTTCTTTAGTACGTGGAAAACATATTTTACAAGACAGTGCCTACAAGTTCTACAGGAACAAAAAAACTTGCTGTTTTAGATGTTTCTGAGCATGATTGTATATATTTTTTTAAAGTAATTAGTATTATTGTTTGCTTTACTTCTGTTTGATTCATTTTATTACCTCAGACGAGAGTCCCTAAAGCTACAGCAGAACAATGTTAAAATTTGAAATTATTTAGTCGCTCTAAGATAATCAATTAATTAATATTTAGTGTGCATTATTACAGAGGAAAACAATGTATTATGCACAAATATCTCTGTGTCATATAGTGATTTGTTTCCTATAAAATTAAATTTTTCCATCATTTTTGGTTTTATGAGCCTCTAAAACGCACCTGATACGACAAAATAATAATAAATCGAACGTCCCGTTAAAAGGACACTATGGGACAAAAAAATCAATACGTTTTTCTACTTGACTTTTAATGAGCCTAATCTTATTTGGACTGAAAGACCCAACCGTGTCATGTGAAAACACCCTTAATATAAACGTCCCAGTGTGCACAGATACGTCGAACTAACGTTGAAACATAAGCGTTATATCAACGTCGAAGTGTTGCAAAAATCAACCAGTTTTTCAACGTTACGTGGTTGATCCTACGTCAGCCTATGACGGTTTTTAACGTTGAAATTATGACCAAACAAGACCGTTATATGACGTTATAATCACGATCCAAAACACGTAAGTTTGCAACATTTTTGCCGACTATTTAACGTGTTTTCTACGTGTAGTTGCCAAACCGACACCTTTTGAACTTCATGTTATTGCGACTTTTGATTAACGTTATTGTTTAGTTAAGTGTTAGGTTTCAACTTCAACACAACTTCAACTTCTTTTTTATGTTGAAACAACGTTTTAATGGATACAAAATTGGTATTTCATTTAGGTCAAGTAGTATTAACTACAGAAGAATGATACTTCTCTTTTGAATAATCTTTATTGTACCCAGCCCTAATACTGAATAAAACGGCGACTTTATTTGATGACCGAAATCTGAAAACAGATCAGGTAACTGCTTCAACAGTTCAACAGTATATAGTTCCACCCAAAGTCGCCAGATGTTGTATCTTAAATGGGAAGAAAATTAAGCTTAGTGGAACATGGGACGTACTACGTACCATGTATTATTCCAACGCAAATATGCTAGCTTTATGTCAAACTGGAATAATAAACATAACGTTCTGACTCACAGATTTTCCGATTTTGTCAGCGAAGCAAATGGCGACCTAAATAATGTGTCCAAATCTCCAAAGGGAGAGAACGGCTTGTCCGCATACAGTAACATTTCATTGTGGTGTGGCGGCACTACTATGTGAGCCATCACCTTACGCGTTTCTGAACGTCATGTCAACGTCTTATAACATTAACCACTGGTCTAAAACACACTTAAATTCAACGACATAAAAACCTAATTCAGAAACGTATTATCACGTTGTTGTAACAACATTATATCTACTACTAATCTAAAACACGTTTTATATTAACGTTATTTTAACGTAATATGGAAAATGTAAAATTTACTGGTATTTATAAACGTAAGGTCTATGTTTGACATTAACGGCTGGTGTAAAAAGCTCTTAATACCAACGACATATCGGCGTTATATAGACATGCTCAATAAACGTCATAAGCAACACGTTTAATAAACGGAATAATTACGTGAATAGTAAAAAAATACTAAAAATCAACGTTTACTTCACGTTGAGAAAACGACGTTAACTATTGGACTAAACTTTAACGTTTAATTTCAACGAACAACGTCTTTTTGACGTATCTTAAACATATACGTGTGCCTGCCTGCTTGCGCGTGTTACTTTTTAAGCGCCATCTAACGGCAATGGTACATACTTTACTACTACAGAATATTGTAACTGTTTTCTCTTCGAACACCTTTATTTACAGTTTAAGTTGAGAAATACAAAAGCTATATTAATTAGAAGAAGGCTATATATGGTAGGCTAAAAGGTTAAGTCAAATAACCTCATAACCACAAACATTGCAACAAAATTAAAAATGGGAGATTCAATAAAATTTGCTAACATTTTAGGTAACTGTTAATTTTTGTGATATAACACAAATTGTATCTTAATTTTAACTTACATGTATCTCCGAAATCGTTTCAGAATTCAATGAAAATTCAAGATTCAAAACTGGTGTAAAAACGCTGTGAGTACCTATCTCTTTTCGAGAAAATTCGGGCCTTACGATTACAATTTCTCGCAAAGTACGAATGATGAATTCACCATGGAATAGTTTTGAGTTGGTTGAGAGATCCTACTTTGAAATATATTTATAAGCTTTTTATGTTTTAGTATACTCTATATATAAAAACCAAATAAAATCATGAGTTGGGCATTGGCATCAAACCCCAGATTTTCTTAATTTTAATTTTAAATAAGTTTATAGTAACACAGAGAAGTATATAAATAATGGTGATATTTTAATACTCGCTAGTTTACTTTATAAGTTAGTCACGGAGGGCACAAATTGCAGTTACTCCACTGGTTACATCATCCGAAGATCCGACAAACTGAGAAATGGCGTGATTTGTACTAAAGATGACAAAGTGCAGCAGCTGACATGAAGTATGAAGTTGTTAATTAGAGGAGGCACGACAACAGAAAGTGAAACGAACTGTTTGATTATCTCTGCGCTTTCTACCGTGTACGCGCTGAAGATGTTATCTGGACAAAGCCGTGGATTGTGAAGGAGATAGAAAAATCTGAATAGAGAGCCATCCCAAAAATGCCTTAACGTTAACTTAACGAAATCAGCGGAGCACAAACTTGAACACTTGGTAAAAGGAAATCGGCTTAGATAGAATTTGAACGCCAACTAAATTTAGCTGTCTAATCTGTTGGAAAGCAAAATTTGCATTTAGTTAAATTATGCAATATTTAGTAAGGCTTTAAAATACAGTTTTCACAATTCCTTAGCTCGTTTGGTTATTTAGAGATTAGCGATACAAAAATGTTGCCTTATTTTAATTATACCTTGAGATTTTAAAGTGTGTATGTGTGTATTTTTATTCTAATTCCTTGCACCATTGAAACCAAGTTTAAATAGAAAGAGTTTTAGAAAATGTATTAATTTTTTCCGTTAACTTCTATTTCTATTACTAATCTATAAAAAGCACATCATGCCACTTCATTTTGTTCTTGCTTAGAAATATTGCAGATTCCTTTAGTTGTTTGTACCAGATAACCATCTTCATATTGGCACATATTTGTTGTGTAAACATACAATAAAAAATTAATTCATTACAATTTGCTTTTAACAAAAATTGAGAACTTCCCCATCAGATAAATCAGTTGGAGAAATGGATTTATTATGTCATGTTAATGCACTTGCATTTGATAGTTGATAACAACTTAATAAAGGCTCCAAGCTGTATTATATTTATGAAGCAACCTTATCTATTTATTTATGATACAATTATTAATATATATTATCTCAATGATGGCACATCAGACGGTGGTCCATTAGGAGATGTTTTCCACTGCCTCTGGTGTGTTCATACATTTCCGGAGTTCTTTGGTATACTCTCGTATTATATATAAGTTTATAACTAATATATGTGAGTGAGTGATAAAAGCATAAGCTTCATAATCCTAAGCAATCCGTGATCACACGGGTACAAATATGGAGAAATATGTGAAAAGGGCAGAACAATCCTTTTCTCTACTACTCAGGTCAGCTAACTGAAGACGAGTGTAAACCAAGAGCTACCGAAAGACGTGTGATAAATAGTGGTACCTTCCATTTAATATTCTGAATACAGGAGAAGAAGAAAAAGAGGGTTTTGGAAATTTAAAAAAGATCATGTGATTATCAGTAAAAAGGAACATAGTGATGAAGTTGAAGGCAATTTGGGTTTGTTAAAAAGCAGGGAACAATCGAAAAAGTGCAACTGTGTGAATACTGAGACGCACAAAAATTGAAGAAATGGTAATGAGTAAAGATCATAAAAGCACAAAGAGTAAGATAAGTGGGACACGTGCAGGGATCTAGAAAGAAAAGGCACTAGAATAGATCAACGATATGCGTTTTCTTTTTCCAATTTGTTTAAAAAATATAATTGCCACACTGTTGATTAAAGGCAATATATAATAATTTTTGAGGCTTTCACGGCCATTGTCATTAAGTAACAAACGACTTCCGGGATTGGACCGTGTCATGATTGAGATCGAAGAACTCAACGTTTCGCCCACTTTCGTAAGGGGCTTCATCAGGAGGAAAAAAGCAAAAGAGCACGGTAACTCAACGTGTTAACCACGCCAGAGGCGAAACTCTTTGCAAAGGGAAGGGACAGAAGAGCACGGTAACTCAACGTGTTAACCACGTCAGAGACGAAACTCGACTGACTATCGGAAGAAGAAAAGCGAGAATTTATAGGCAAGCGCCGTAGCGATTCAGCAAATGCCGTCGCCGTTCAGTGACGGAGGGCGGGGCTTAGGAATTAGCACTTTCCACATAGAAGGAAGGGGAAAGCCTTCGTCCCGATTGAAATTATTAGGGTGTTTGCAAATCTCAATGGCTTCGCAAATCTTTCTGTTAAAGAAGAATGATAGTCAGTCGAGTTTCGCCTCTGACGTGGTTAACACGTTGAGTTACCGTGCTCTTCTGTCCCTTCCCTTTGCAAAGAGTTTCGCCTCTGGCGTGGTTAACACGTTGAGTTACCGTGCTCTTTTGCTTTTTTCCTCCTGATGAAGCCCCTTACGAAAGTGGGCGAAACGTTGAGTTCTTCGATCTCAATCATGACACGGTCCAATCCCGGAAGTCGTTTGTTACTTAATATATAATAACATTGCATTTCTGTTTCACACACAAGTACCACCTCAAGACACGTGAACATTTTGTACAACAAGCTCTATGTATGCTTCAGCATTCTTATTTTCCCAACCACTCTACCATATCCAATTATCTGTGTTTCCGGATACTCGGGGAAATACTTTTGTAGAAACAACAAAACCATCAGTAGATAGCTAGATATTCGAGTGGTATTTCTGTGAAACATTCTGGGATAAAACAGTAATTTCTAATTCCTCACTTACATTTTCTATAACGCTCTTAATTTTTTCATACAGTTTTATTTTTTAGGCAATTGTGTAATCCACACAGCTTGCTAAACATTCAGTTAATGACTCACGCTGGAATTATTTGGATGCGTTTTCGCTCAATCATGTCAGCTTATAGTTTCAACAAACCTCGATCTTTCTCAACTCATTTGATGATACCCTATTGCGATGCAGTACGTTTAGAAATTGCAGTCACTTCCACACTGATTGCGTTATCGTCCCAAGACCGATGGTATCAGTTCGTTGACGAAATCGTCATGGTCGCCGTTTTCCCAGCGGAGTGTCAACCTCAAACCAGACTAGTGCTTTTCCCAAGCCTCCAGCCGATTGCTCTGGCCGACGATAATGAACAAAGAGTCGTCCGCAATGATTGATTCCAAAACCACGATCCTAACTGTACGATCACGAAAAATCATGAAAAGAAGCGGGCATACCCTGTCGTGATGAATTAATCACGATTCCTGTTTTTCGCCGACTTTGAGCCGCTCCAAACAATAGCTGTGCGATGTCAACATGATGCCGAGGAACGGTATATTATCAGCGTGCGCCTTACTTGAATATCAGCTAATAATATACTCTAAACGGTTTTGCAGAAACCCGCGGAACACTACGTTTTTACATAATGACCGGTTGTCCTCCTTTGGGATTCCTGGGAGATCGCCGTGTTATTATATCGTACCTTACTTTGTATGTACACAAAGGATTACGTAATTGGCCGAGATGCTTTATTACCGCAAAATGAGGAACTAAACGGAAAAATGCCGCAATTTATTATAGCGTTAAGTTGACGATCCGCAGGAAAAGTCGCTCGGTGAATAGCCGAACGTGATTCACAGTGAATTAACTCTGAAAATTTTAACTGGGGTCTTCACAAATTGCCCGCTTCCTTATAGTTGTCGTACACGTTAGAGAACATACCTGTAGTCCAGCCAAATGCTAAGAAAATGTTGACGATTGATCTCTAGTAGTTGAAACATTCTATAGTAGACACCATAGCTAATCGGTGGTGATATATTAACGTGCCACTCTTGATTTTGGTCTAATATAAAAACAGTGCATTCACCTTTATAGGGAAACACTGTGAAGTTCAATTCTCAGCCATAACATCCTTGATAATTGCAAATAGAAAGTACAACCCTGCACTCATCGATAATCAAATACATCACTGAATCATAATTTACAGAAGTTGCTTAAGCTCATAATTTAACATTTGATATTGTGTGTTATATCAAATCCCTTCTCTGGCAACGTATACTAATGAATTGTGATAGTATAAAAGTACCTACATTAAACATCATGCAGTCAGCGTATTCATAAATAAATTAACCTTTGGCTTACTAATTAACACACATAAATTAAGTTTGCTAGTTTCATGTATTTTTAATCATAATCAGAAAATAAAAAATAACTTGACCACACCTTTCATTGAATGAATATAGACTAAATCATAAATTTATTACAGTAACCCGCCTAAATGTGGAAGCAATAAAATATGTTATCTATGGGTAACCTAACTTTTCTATTAAAAATCGTTTCGAAATTTAAATAAATATAATAATAACAATATAAAATGGTTCGATTTAATAAGGTGCTGTACTTGTTATTATAGAATTCGTTTTAGCGATTAAAATAGAACAAGGAAGTACTGAAAAGCTTTTGCTATATAGTACATACAGATTGCTGCAGGCAACTAGGGCCACTGCAAAAGCAGGGAGAATATGCATGTGGCCGTCGTGATGAACAATCAATGTACGATAGAGGTAGGTCGTTAGGATCATTATAAATACCAGGCATATATTCGATTTTTTAATTTTTTAAATACAATTACGGCCACATGTAAAGTCCCCTTGCTTTTGCTATGGTCCTAGTTGCCTGCCGCAATCTGTATAGTACACTACAAATGGTTTACAAATTATCTTGATTTTTTTCCAAATTATTGGATTGGTTGTATATGTCGGTCGTAATTTTAAGTCGTTCAGTTTTCATGTGCGCTTTGACACCGCCGAATTTGCAGTGTACTTTTAAAAACGGATGGACGGTCTTCTCTGGAATTTTTTAGTAGATACGGACTCCGAGGTATCACTCCTGAGTAAAATGAAAATCGTTTTTTGAATTTTCGCGCAGTCGTTTCGAAAGACTTCGCTTCGCTCGGCCAAAAAACTGCTATTAATACAATTTAAAAAGTAAAAGCAACACCGTAAGATGTTTGTGGGTTAGAGTAAGTATTCGGAGAGGTATCATTTGCTCTTATACAAGCATTGTCCCGATGTAATAAATATGGTCGGATCTGTTCGAAAATCGCGGCGGTAAAGATATGTTCCTGAAGATCATCGGCAACTCTCTCTCCCTCTCTTTCTATTCAACGTTTTTCCTTCACTTGTTCTGCCTAGTGATGTGCTCTTCCATCATCTTCCTGCCATTTTCCTATGTCGTAGTACGAGCTGTCATGGATTTCTTTGTTCTTCCTCTAGCTTCCATTCAGCCCATTTCTTTGTTTATGTCGATTTTTTCCATTCTTGCTACTCGTATATGCCTTGCACATCGTCATATATTTCTTTTAGTATTGTGTTTTTGATGTCTTCCATTTTGGTACGTTCTCTAATCCATTCTATAGATTGGTTGTCTTTTAATGTGTTATTTAGAATTGCTCCCTTCATGCGACATTGGGGTGCTTGCATCGTGCCCTCGTTTCAACCCGATATAGCAATACTGGAAAAACAGTGTTTGAATATTTTTGTTTTCATATGGGTCGAATTCTTTTGTTTTTATTTTCTAACTCATGTCGTGGTGTCTCGAAATGGGGTATCCCTTGTCTGTACTGTATATTCTCATATTCTAATATATAGCCAACTTGTATTTTATCATTTTTTTAAATTAAATTTAGCGAACTGTGAGATTGATTGCAAGTGCAGCAATGAACAGATGTCCAAGCCTACTCCAGGGATGAGGAGATTTTCAATTTATGCAGATTTCACGAAGAAAAATTTGTGGCAGGGCGAAAGTGCCCGTTGTTCTAGAGTGCGTTACGCGAATATCGCTTACGTCGAAGTGAACAGAAGCGGCCTGGTAATATGTAAATTGTTGCGTAAGTGCAACGAACAGCGTTTGCAGTTCCAGCAAACGCATTTTTCGAGTGTGCCAATGAGTAGATACTCAAATTTGTGAAGTTGTGACGTCACTCGTCGTTAAGACTCCAAAGCCAACGGTAAGCGTGCGCCTCCGAGTGCGGTATCTTTCCAAACATCACGCCCTTTAAAGTTTGGATGACCCAATCCAGGGCGACTTTGTTGATCGATAGGTAATCTGCAGGGAATGTCGCCAGTTGCGATAGAGTGCTTAGATGTGTGAAATCGCGTTCAGTGTTAATGTATACGGATATAACAGAGTTGGCTTCTGCCAGACTGTCTTTAAATATTTTTGACTTTTGCTCATTTAATGACATTTATTTTAGAGCTATTTTAATGTTTTAAAAATATTGTGCGTTTGACATGTGTTTAAACGTACCAAGAGTAGCCCAACATAGCTCCCATGTAGGTTGTTCTACAATTTAATCCTATTTTCTCTTATGTTCTTGATGATTTGACACGTCCTTAGAAGTGAATATATTTGTGTAAATAAATTGACTTTCTTAGTGTGCATTATTTCAAGTTAATTTCAGCCCGAGAGCACTATAGAGGTAAACCAGCTTCCTGTTATGGCAAACAGTGATCTGTTATAGCTGCGAATTGAGGTAATTACGGAGGTTTCATTTTCAAATTCACTGAGATAGTTAACCGGGCAAACAGGGCAAATAATTGTTCAAATATTAAAGCGAGCCAGATGTCTTATTTAAATTTAAAGTAAATGCATGAATGATAAATCTCACGTACCGTCGTTACAGTGTGCGTTTCTTTGTCAATTTTGGTGTTCTGCGGTATATGTACTGTTCTACTCCCTCTACCACAACTCCATTTACCATGAAGGGTTAAATTTCAGCATGTTGAATGTCATTATTTTTATTTTGTTCATTTTCATAGAACTATTTCCTCTGATTATTATTTAAGCATTTTTACCATTTCCTTCAGTTTCAAGTAGTCTTCTGTGATTAGCAGCACATCGACTTCAGTTTAGTCTGGGGATCGCTCGATTTTGTGTGAACAGCGTTCGATACGGATCAAGAGCCGTCGCGAGGAAGCTGATTTAGTCGCGGGAACGGCAAGCTTGAATACACACGTTCATGTCGGATCAAAGTGAATTTCGTTTACACGGAAGTAAATTAAAAGCGGAATAGAATTTTTGCCTACGTCTTTGTGTGCAGCAAACCAGTGTTTGTACTTCAAGCAAAAACCATTTTAACTGTGTGCTGAGTAAGTACTTGGTAAATCGCTAAGGAGTTTCGAGACATTCCGATTGTTTCGTGGCGTGATCTGCCACAGAGGCGGCATATCCAGCTACGAGGTACTTCCCCGTTGCATTCGTGGGAAAGTTCCGGACATTGAATCATCTAAGGGTGGTGACGTAGGTCAGCCCCAACGCAGCAATTCTCAGCCACGAGCTTAAGATAACGATACAGAAAAGTTTTTCTCCAGGCCGTAGCAATATTTCGCGACCGTAAAAGAATGCGATTAATGAACAAATAAATACGTACGTAAATCGCAAAACGGCATGTCCCTCAAATCACGACGGCGGATTGCTATGCAGTTTACTATTTGAGTTATTTTGGCGTCTTTTTAATATTATTTAAATGTGGATGTATTTCAGATACAGTTATTCTGATAGCATTTGATTTGTAAATCCCAGTAGCTACCAGCTATTCTGCGTCAATGATCCATTTGTATTTTAAACTAGTTGTGTTTAAGAATAGCAAGTTATATTAGGGTTTAAGTTTGATTTTCTTTATTATTCTGTGTGTGTGTATATATAAAAGGTTAATATATTTATTTGTGAGGAAATTTGCTTTGACTGAGCATATTAAATATTTGAAGTGGTTTTTTGAAGTTGCAGGCCAATTTCCTTTTTGGCAGGTATTTCCGCCACCTAGCTACGAGTACAGGTAAATAAGAGTTTCACGTATACTGAGCTAGCTAGGGGAACAACAAGGGCAACTAATTTATAAAAATACTAAGAAGTACAAGATGTCTTCTTTGCATAAATAAAGACGACAATCAAACGCTATAAAGATAACAGCACTGAAGTAAAGCATGGTGGAGAAAACATCGAACGATTTTTTCGAATACTTCATTGTGATGTGAAAATTATACACTGAGGAATTCAACACGTTAAAATGTAGAAGATAATGGAGTAACAACTTGTAACTTGTTTGATGCGATTTGGGTGGTAAAACGACCGGGTTTTTATTTCGTGTTTAGCTTTTAGGCGCTGATAGAATGAGATAAAATAACCGTCATGTCGTACAATAATCGAAAATCACATCTTCGCTTCCGTTCAGGTTCCTTATCGTACGAATAACGAAAGTGTTTTATTTCGACACAACCTGTTCAGCGGCGAGAATTTTAAGAGGCAACTATCGGTCGCTCACTGCTCGGTGCCGTTTTTGCAGGTGTCATTTCAAACGGCTGCAACGGTTAAAACCAGACCACAGAGGAGTGTAATCAATCTTCGAATTTCTATTCTGCATATTTTAAGATTAAAAAACCGACCATGTTGCAATTTGGCCCAGCCCAAGATTGCAGACGGTTTCCATTTGTTGGTACCGCTATTCTTATGACGTGACATAGTTCGCATCAGGACGATCAGTTATTAATAAAACCTACACAGCGCCTAGGGCTTAATTCGTAGCTAACCGATATCTTCAGCGATCAAAGACCCGTCAACTTACAAATTGGTCGTGGTGTGTGCGTGGTTGCAACGGTTTATAGATGCGACCGATTGTTCAATGACTCTTGGAAAAAAGCTTTGTTGGATCTGACAGAATAAAATTTGCATATTTAACTTGCACTTGGCAATAAAATTCAGAGATTGTTAATGTTCGAAAAGTAACGAACTTTTGCTGGGCAATTGGCATTTCCAATACGATTAACGTAATTGTTTAAATCACAGTGCAGTCTCTGATTTCAACAGCTTTTTATGTCCAGCTAGATTTGGTTTGTAATCATGAAGCAGCATGACATGGATATTTAAAATCCTAAATCTATTGCACAAAATGAAAGTAACTAGTATAATTTGAACGTCCAAGGCAGACTGTATGCAATGCAACACAAATCGGTTATAATGTAAACGGTGCGTTAAAAGGGAAGAACATATTAATTCAGCTCTTCTCTCATGCCCTTCTCTTACAGTAGAATTACATTGTCGTCGTCGTCGTCGCCTTGTATTCTCTAGTGTAGAAATTGAATTTGAACCTCACATTTAATCCGTTTTCGAATAACCTGTATGGAGTTAAACAGCTGCTTGCCATATATTGTAACTATTAAGTTAACCAATAGCACATTACGTTTAAAACAATTAATGATATTTATTCCTATTAATATGCAACCTTAATCAAAAAATTATATCTTCAGTAATTGCTATTGTGCAGAAAGCATTACGATACATAATTACAAGTTATTAATTTATCTTCGGCCAAACTTCAGTTGAAAAATTAAAATAACCTTTGGTTGTACTATGTTACCCCAAGGTTGATTTTGAACATACAATTTATTTAAATCATGGTTCATTTAACGCACGAACAAATATCTATAAATAATAATGCAAATTGCCTTCTGACTAAATATTCTGACTAATGGTATAACCGTATTCAGCATCTTTCTACACATGTTCCAGCTAACTGCTGAGAATATTAATTAACCTAAGCTTTAATTTTAGTTTGATGAATCATCTAAACTATTCATTCGGTTATTAAATCTATCGAACAAAAAGTGATGCTTGGAAACGCAATGGGAATTTCCTCTCGATTATATGCTAATTACATTCGTATCCACTTTTTTCGCATCTGCGCAATTGTATTTGTATGAAAACAGTAAACATAATTTTTTTTACAGTTTTCAGTATATAGGGATAAAGGCTAAGCCTCGTTTTAATTTATTTTTTAATTTGATTCCCTGAAACAAACATTTCAAAAAATACGGCTATAAAGTACTAATACTAGTATGTATACGCCATTTAATAAATTGTATTTTCATGGTGATCTTCTGTACCATGGCTGTCCAACACGTGGCCCGCGGGCCGCATGCGGCCGCCAGGATAGTTTTGCGGCCCGCGGATTGATAGATACTATACTTTCAGAAAACATGAATCTGGAATATACACGTACTACATTATAAATAATTGAAAACAATATAAAATGGTGCTGTAGCGATTAGACACCTGTTTTTGATTGTTTTTAATAGTGTTTAGTTCGTATAGTTGTTAATTGTTGTTAATTAATGATTACTTTAACAGTTTTCAGTTATCAACAATATGATTTTATCTGGCTTACTTATCTCTATACGTAAATTTAAATTAATTTATGTAATTTTTTTCTTTTGTCGGTATCTCAAGAACGGAAAGGAATTAACCTAAAGTGAATATGATTTTTTTTGTTTAGAATCATCTCTAAAACACATGGCGAACACCCTGTATATCTCTTTTATGTTTCAATGCTTTTTGTAATATAACCTACCCTTCTTGAATAAATAAAAATTAGTATTCAAATATACACATTTTATAGTTATTACAAATCACTCTCAAAGTCGCAAACGACACATTTTACGATGCGGCCCTCATAACCTACAAATTTTTTACAGTGGCCCTTAAAGTTGGACAGCCCTGTTCTATACTGTTCCTTGTTTGTTTGTTTCTTTGTTATGGACAAGGTCTAGCCATGTGGTACCAGACACCAACTGCTATGGTATATGATCAAACTCCTACTCAGGATTTTGCTGATACTGAACGTAGGTACTCACCTTTTTACAATTTTTATATTTAGCTTTTGTTTATCCATATATTTCATAAATTTTATTTATGTTCTGTCTTTACACAGTAAAGCATAGCTTCATTGAAAATCGTATGTATAGGTCATATTTACAAAAAACCATTTTTAAACATTCAACTTTTAAGTAATGTAAGTACAATTAAACAACAAAAGGTAGGTTAGGCCTAGTTAGAATACGTTAGGTTATGTTCTGTAAGAGGAGCTTATGTATCACTAGAATATGTTAGATAGATTATCATTCAAACTAAATTTTGTACTACGATATATTTTACTTCAGTAAACTAACTTTACTATTAATATACAGTGTGTCCCACTTTGTTACTAACACATCCATATCGTCTACATTTTTAAGTAAAATGAATAGAAATTAAGGTGGTTTGTAAAGACTTCCAACGGGGCTTAAGCAGGCCATTAGGATTATTTCCAAATTTGCATTTTACCAAAACTTAATTTGATTTTAAAATCTCATTGACCTCAAAATCTCCCAGATATAGATTTTTGTACAAAATAATAAAGATACAATTTTCTACAAGTATCAATAATCACAATAAAGCCACACAGCAAGTTTTCTGTGAAAGTATGTCGGGAGAGATCCTCATTGCTGAAGCTCAAGTGTGTGTGTATACGTATTTTTACCTTTACCATATTTGATTCGACATTGCTTATATTATTTGTCTGATTATTTGTATCTCAGTTGATTGTTTTTTTTTGTGCTAACGGCGCTGCCGAACGTTTGTTCTCAATAAAAGAGTCTTGTGAAAGGAAGTCTGAACTTTATACTCTCGCTTCCCTTTGCGACAAAATTTAATAATTTTGTGGGATAAAAATAATAATTAAGTTTGCCATAAAAATGAGACTAAGATTTTACCTGTTTTATAGTGATGTAACTGGATTTAGGATTTGGTTGCTTAATTAAATCTTACTTTTAATTTTATAAAAGCGTCATATTAACTTTGATCATATTTTTTAATATATGACCATTTTCTTTTTTTTTAAATATAGTTTTGCTTGAAAAGCCTTTATAGTTCTGGAAAATATTTTGAAATCAGATTTTCACATTTCCAAACCTGATTTTTAAGTTAGAATTAAGTGTCAGTTATTTCATTTTTTGTACAATTGTTAAAAGAAAAATCAGCGTAGTAAAAACGCAAAATCACGAAAGAAACTAGTACAGTTTTTGTAGGACACAAGCACAAAGAAACTTTTGTTTTATTCCAAAAAATTACTAAATTTCGGTGTTATGCCATTTTATGTTGCTGTAATATTTCGATTATTATTGCTTCCAAACATTTTTTCTTTGCAACAAAAAGGCATACATGGGCAATCCTAGTAATTCTCAAAATTACTGCTTTAAAAGTAGCCATATCGACATATGCATTAAGATGTAAAGTATCGAAGATCAAGTTTGTCCTCACCTCATAAATTTCATGCGCAGAAACAGGAACTACAGTTTTTTCTTCTATATGAGTTTAAATTTAAAACGGTTTTATTAAATTTTTAGATGAAATTGAAATTCAAAGTACGGAATCTCATGCCGAAACGCAATGCATTTTGGGGAATGGGACATTCGCTGTCAATTGTCATTCAGGGCCTCCGGACTCGGTAATTAGCATAATTTCAAAACAAAAAAATCAGCTTACCAAATTACAAACGCGAAAATATTAAAGTAGCAATAAAAAGTACTGTTCGTAAGATATTGAAGTAAAATTCCAGAGTTAGCAAAGAAATAAACATGTAAATACAGGAAGCGCTGCAGGACAGCTGAGGCCCCATTCCCCATAATGCACCGTATTCCGGTATATGATTACGTACTTTCAATTTAAAATTCATCTAAAAGTTAAATAAAACCGTTTTAAATTTAAATTCTTTACAATATGGAAGAAACAACTGTACAGTTTCCATTTCTAGACATAATAGTATATTACACAGTAAGTTTAGAAAAAAGTAAAGTTTTACTAAACGAATATAGCTTGATTGAGTACGAGCGAGCGAAGCAAGCCAGTAAGTTAAAAAGCTATATAAGTTTAGTAAAGCTCCTTTTCTTACTAAGTATGTATACTATTTTTTCGCATTTTGTATTAGTATTTATAAACAAACATTTATATAAAAGCATTATACCACATGCCCATTAAAAAAGGCGGCTGTGGAAATTCAAACGTATGAATAATATGTTGGTGGCACTGTAGGTCTATGCCAAATTCGAGGTTAGCAGGTTAGGTTTTCCGTCAGTTTTGACACAAACTGACACAAAACCTAACCTGCTAACCTCGAATTTGACAGTGAAGTTACCAAATAGGAAAGTGACACCAAAGTGCCACTTTATTAATCGATTTTTAATTTAGTAAAATAGCACATTATTATACAACATGCGAAAAAACGTATTAAATGTTCCACATAACTTTATGGGCAGACGGCATGAGCGTAACTTGGGGCATCACTTGGGGGGGGGGGGGGGGGGGGGAATCAAGACTTCAAGAAATATTGAAACCTAAATTGCAAAAAAATGCTGCACTTGCACTTTAAAATCAAAATTGTTTTGCCCATCTCAAGTTACACGCCCATGGGATACGGCAAACCTGATCTTCAAAATTCTATACCTTAATGCATATCCCGATAAAGGCTACTTTTAAAGCAGTGATTTTGAGAATGCCATCACCTGAAAAATTCGCTCCAGAAATTTGTCACCTGTTCGACCCCAAGGCGGTTATGTACTGAGCTAGTTTAGGTTCCCACAAGTGCTTTCGTAAAGGCAAAATTCGCCTAACTATTGAATGCGTAAACATATTTTAGACAAATTTTAAAGTAGCACACTATACAAATTTTAGATTTTTTTAAGCCAGTTGAGCTCACTCAAAAATTAAAGATGGCCGCTTGGCGCCATATTGAATACTTTTTTAAGTGCAGTTGAGATTTATCAATTATTTTTTTAAATTATAGGTATACATTCTACTCAATAAGATTTTTCAAATGAGGTGTCACATGGCTCAATACACCTTGCATTAAAAAATATTCATCAAAATTTTTTGAAATTAAGATACGTACGTGTTCTACTCAATTAGGTGCCACATGATTTCCTTTCTATTAAACCAATATTTAATATAGCTCCGAGCGGTCATTTTGATTTTTAATTGGCCTCAAATTGGTGTAATTGACTATTCTAAAATTTAAATAAAATATTTGACGCATTCTAAACTTAGATCGGCAGCGGCGGCCTTTTAATCGTTAATGTACGTGAGACTATTATTAAATGGGGCACCCGAACATTGTTGGGCCGCTTTCATACCTATTTCCCACTAAGATCTTGAGGGCCCATCGTCCCTGGCATTAGGTATTAGGGAAATGGGGACCAATTTCCAAAACCTTATTAAAGTGTAATTTTTTTTTAATTTCTGCAGAGCTAAAATATGCATGTATTAGATTTATATGCACAAAAGCGCTAAAATATGCAAAATATAGAGATTACAATGAGTGTCATAGAATTTTAAATTCGTGGAATAAGTAGAAATTTTACAGAGTTTAATCGGTAGATCAAATTTTACATTATTGATAGTGTATCTAAAAGCCGTTACTTGGTTATAAAATTAAATCTGTGTGTCAAAATATCCAGATGCGGTTGAATTAATAAATTGCTTATTTATAAACAAACTAGTTTTTGAGAGCACTACATAAGTGGCCTAAAGTTACAGAATAACATATTTTCAACGTCTTTAATAAAGAAAGCACACCGCAAGAAAAGCTACATTTGCTAGATCGAATAACGATTGAAAAGTGTTCCAAATTATGTACAAAATAAAAATCTTAATTGTTCTAATAGTAAACAGAAACACCTAGTAATGCGAATTACATTAATTCACAAAGAGAAAAAAACATGGCAGTCGGTGGGATTCAAACTTGCGCTTCCAGGTGAATTCCGATTGCTAGTCAGACGCTTTGCCCGCTTGGCTAAAAACGTTGCTTAACATACTTATCGTTGTATTATGAAGAGTACTGTGGCGTCAGGGCCGATCGCGGACGAACTGCGTCTAATGGGTGACGATGAAAATATGACACACGCAGGCAGGCACACAGACAGCGTTTATGTGTAAGGAATAATGTCGATTGAATTTCCATTTCCGATAATAAAAGTCGCTTCTATAACACACATTTTTATTTGTTCGAATTTGCTAAGATCTCACGGTTGCCAAAGCCGGATTGGGGAATCGCAGTGAAGTCATCATAGGATTTTGGTGGTCGCTGTGGTTATTACCACTACTGCATAACCCTAAAAAATGTACTACCACAAATTACATAGGTCTCTATCTAAGCGAGAAATTCTACAATTTTCCATTATACCACATACTATTACAAGCTGTGGAGCGAGTTGTGAAAAGGAACAGGTACGGCAGCATTAAACAAAACAAGTGTTCCGATAATTGCAGTATACATTTCAACAACGCGTTGGGCGCCAACCAGTCAGGATGGGTTTGCTAACTCGTCGGTATTTCCTCGCAATTTCCCCTATTTACGACTTATGCCAACAGTAAAACCAATGCTCAAATCGTTTTCTCGCAAATCGCCAGTTAAAGCCCACACGTTCCTAACTTAATTAACAGTTAACAACTGGCCGTGCAGGTACAATTCCGTGCACAATCGCATCGGCGAGAAGTATGAGCAAATTGCAGATGATGGTGGTTGCAAAAAGCGAGTGATTATTTGGCGCTGTCCTGTCGCGACGGGTTCAAGGTCGCCCTTTCGCGCATTCCTTGCCGCTGACGACCACGATGGTCGCCATACAAATTCGGGATTACTCAGAGGGAACGCTCGGAATGTCACCGCCATCGCATACTTGGATGACTTTCGATGAGGACGAGTGCCCGAAAAATGCTGCGACTGGTTCTTCTTGATGATGCACTCGCCGCGATTAAGCTTTAATCGATTCAGAGAAGCTCCGATAGCAGTGAATTTTTGTGGTACTTTCGTGTTCTGGTCACCCGAGGCGTCGATTTTTTCAAAATGGAAAATCACATTTATGGTATGATTGGGCACAGTTTTTCTATCCATACCTACTTAGGAGTTAAAAGGCTTTAAGTCGTTTGACCTGGTGCAACTTATAGTAAACCTAGTTGAAACACTACAGTCCATGGGAACACATAAATTATATTGAAACCAGATCCAGTGCGGACGCTATTCTCATTAAGAGGCAGTCAGATAGGAGTTTGTTTCGTCACCATGTCTATTGTAATTATATGAATACAGGGGTATAAAAATCAATTTTAAAATAGGATTAAGGGATTATAGTGGTTGAATATTATAGGGATCAATTTGAATATGAATTGGGTAGTTGAATAATTGGTATGTAATTAGAAAAGGAAATAGAATTTATAATTTGCATAATATCATATGAGGTTAATTGAGACACAGAAGGATTCAAATTTAATGTAATATGAAATTGGAAAATAATAACAAATACTTAATCGAGATAGATTACTGCACATAGTGAATAGAAATCAAAATAAAGCTTATATAGTGTGTTTGAAGAAGAAAATATGATATTGTTAAGGACTTTGTTTTGATTATTAAGATAACAAATTTGAAAATGAAAAGCTGTAATTAATTTGTGTAACTTGAAATTATGAAATAAAACCCATTTTAAAAAGTAAAATGTTTGAAAAATAAAAAGGGTTACAATTAAGACAAAATTTGAGTGGTGGAATAAAAATGAAATTTTAAAATAAGAAGATGATTATACAATAATGATGGAAGACAAAGAAAATGATGAGAAGATTTAACTAAAGCAGTGCTAATCTATAGAATAAATTAAATAGAAAGACATATTGAATTAAGTTAATTGAGGAATTACATTTGACATTGCACATCGATTGAGTTGGATTGCAGCGAGCTGTTGGCACGGAAGGAGAGTTCCGAGAGATCGTTGGCCGAGGGAACATGTTTGATTTAACAATTGAGTGGTTTTGTATACGGTGTTGGAGATAAGTGACAACGACTAGGGTCTGTTTGGATCCATGCTGTGAGGAAGCTTCTGTTCATGATTCTAGGCAGTTTTGACATTTTGGTTGTCATTGGAGGCCTTCACCGTGTTTATTGGGTGTAGCAGTTGTGATCGGTAGCAGAGTGGGACGAGTTGGTTACTGCTGAGGACATTGATAAGTTCAAATAAAAGGTAAATGAGTTTAGGTATTTAAAATAAGCACTGAAAGAAAATAAAGATTATAAATAAATTATTAAGGAATTACTTACTGTTTGATATTGTTATATAACAAATGTAACGATCAGGTATTTGTCATTGAATTTTCTAAGTTGTTTGACGTACCATTTGACAGAAGTTATTTTGAGTTGTCATAATTAAAATCGGAACATCAAATTTCAGAATAAGTAATCTAGATAAAAGGAATCCACACCTGATTTTCAGGAGCTAGCCAAAAGAATAATTTTTAATATTCAAATAAAATAAACAGGACAATTTAAATTGACTAAAAGATAATTATAAACATATACTCATAGGTAAAACACAGAAAGAGCCGGAACCATTTCACTATTTAATATTCGCTATTTGTTTTAAGCAAGCTGTTGAAGGAACAGCGGTCAAAATCGGCGGAAAAATTGAAAACAACCTTACAGAAACCGCAAGGATGGCTAAATATAATTGCTGAGAGCAATTAGATCAGACTGGTTAAACATAAATTGAAGGAACAGAAAATTATTCGCAATGGATAAGCAAACAGCAGAGCATGTTAGAAAGAAAATCATTTGCACAATTTATACCAATGATAATTCATGCATAAATAGTGCAATAACAGATCAAGTCTCTTATATGGGCTGTGAAACGTGGACCTTTAAATCAGCACTATGAATCATATTAAGGTATTCGAGGTTTACACTTACAGCAGACTTCTTATAACCCCTTCGATTAGCAGTGTAACAAATGAATGCACAGGAAACGAGAACAGTAGGGTTGTGCCTTTGACCGGTCAACACCTTTTTGGTCAATTGACCGGTCAATTGACCAGCCAATTGACCGCTCATTTGACCTTTTTAATTTTTTTAATTAACCTTTTTTTAATCAATTGTATTGATAGTTCTGTAAGTTTAAGCAAATCACAAAGTTAACTAGTATCATATTACCACCAACCCTTTTGATTAGTATTTATAAGTGCAAATAATTAACAGTTTTAACAATTATTTCATTTTATACTCTCGGTAACTAAAATAATACACCATTTATTGGCCATATATTTATGCTTCAATAAAAACAAATCATTACTGCATAAGTACAGCAAAGAAGAGAATAATAACAAACTAAAATGTATTAAGAAACCCCCCAAGAAACATTGGTCGCTGTGTGAACCCCCTCGCTAAATATGTAAATCCCCTGCATTTTTGCAATTTCAGTAAATGTTTGATGAGTTACAGGCTTACAGCCAATAATAAAGACCTACAAAAAAAACGTTGATTGATAGTGTAATTTAATATAAGCAATTTTAAGGCTAAAAGAGCATTTGACAGCGAATTTGACCACACAGTTTTTGACCGTGGTCAAATTGACCAAGGCACAACACTAGAGAACAGTATCATCAAAACAAACAAAATGTAGTATTTCCGATGTACTCGCATTGTCAGAGAGTCGATATGTAAACTAATACCTTTAAATTAATAAAAAAATAAAGCAGGGATGGGCGTTGAGTTGAAATGATTGCCATGGCTCAAAATGGCTCTTAAAGATATATCCACCTCAGTGAAATGGCGGTTGTCAAGATCCCCAATCGGGCAATTCATTAGGAGAAGAAAATATATTAGTTTACTCTATACTTGATTCCAGTACACATTCCTTATTGGTTTAAATGAACTTGCTACAAAGAAAATTTTCCAATAGCTTTAATATCATTGGTAACGTCGTCTAGCTTACTCTATGTCAAGTAGATATTAGTCAGCATCTTGTCTGATGACTGTAGTATTCTACAACAGCTGTATACTCTTTATTGAAATCAAAGTAGCTTAAACAAAGTATTAGTTCTTCATATCTCTATTGCGAAAAATCCATACGTTAGTCAACATATGAAAAATATTCAGAGAAAATAATACATATCCAACGAGTAATTGAACTAAGACACTGTAATTTTGTAAAGTATACAAGATGTAATAACAACTTCTGGGGATACTCCTGTAGAAAAAAAAACTAACCAGTATTCTAAATACCCTGGAATATTAAAATGTACTTTCATTGTCTGTATCAGTTTTCAATTGTTTTTGCTGGAATATGTCACGCGAATCTTCAAGAAATATGCCCAATACTAAACTTAAGAAGATAATATATCTTCGCTGTAACTATCATTGTCAATACCCTTTGACTGATGATGAGTTCTGCTTGAACACCCTGAGATGTTTCCCACATATCTTTCGTTATGATTAAGATTTGGTACAATCGAGATTAAAGATCGAATTTTTAAGACCATTCTAATATTCAAAGAAATAGAAGATATTATGAGTGTTTTGAAGACGTTTATTTTACGTTTGATCTTTCCTAATTTCAGCTTATCACCAATTAAGCTTCATAGCCTGTTCCCAACGCACTACCTAGCTCTATCAGTAATTCAAAGTGCGTTGATAATAGAAATATATTACTTCATGGCGACGGCGGTAGGTTATTAATTGCACAGAAAGGTTTCAACGATTATTTTATCTACTCTTTTAGTTATGGAACAATGCATCATAAGCTGATCTGTGAGATCGTAACATCTATTTACACAAATAATCATCGAGTTTCTGGATAATTCCCGAACTTCCTGATACGGGAAAACTCCCATATTTGTTACACTTATATTTTAGCAGTTTATATAAATACAAATAGATGCAAGAAGTTCAAGTCTTCGCTGTTTAGAAAAACACTTGATTCGTCATATTCTATAGCACCAAAGAAGTTGCGAATGCAAATAAGCACGTAAACAAAGCTAGGATGGTAACTTATTGTGTTTTTATTAAATATCTGCGAGGATCAAGGCTCTTCTTCTTTGTTAACATCTATTATGGAATGTCATTCTAGCCTTGGAATTTGCAAGCTTATAATTTATTGATTTGCGAAGTAGCAAGGTAATTTGTAATAGTTTTTAAATATTTGAAAAGTTTATTGAATACAAGAAAGCGAACCTTGTGTTTTTGAATGTATGTATTTATAAAAAATATATATATGGCAAATGTAACACGTCAAGTCAGAAATTGCTTTCCGTAAAAAAAGAAATAAAATTACTTGGGGAGCATAGGAAAATCTACGACATGTATTCTAATTAGTTACATGTCATCAAATCGTCGACGCTAAAATGTTTAATCAATATATATATCCTATTACTGAAAATATCACAAAAAGGAGAGTGTTACAAAAGGTAATGAAGAAATCACTACATGTACGATAGAAAGCTAATTGATGGATACAGAATAGGAAACGACGTTGTACCCTTAAAATAGCAAGAGATACATAATGGAAAGTGAAGATTGTGTGAAAGCTGACAGCCGATAAAAGAGAATGGGCCAAACCTAAAAAAATTGAGGAATGTCATCTAAAAATTAGAATGGGGTCTGGCGTATTAGGTAAGCGTATATGCACAAATACACAGATGAAATACATAACGTTGTTACTAGCAACTCCTAAAAGAAACATATATAACTAACGATACATAATCTAACAGAACTACAGCTAACGTACATATTGTACTCTCGTGTTCAAAAAAGTAATGTACAAATAAGTTTATTGGGGGCTGTATCATTAACTAGGTAGACCTAGATATATAACTTCAAAATATATGTATATAAGTACAACACTTTTTTGAACTTTGTGTAGTTAATTCATAATCACAAAGCACAAATGCTGTACAACACTTTAATGAACACGACTGTACATTATAATAGAGTACTGCTAAATACCACATAATAAACAGTATTTTTGAAAACTCATTTAAATTCCATTTGAAATGTTTGGAAAATATTTAATTAACTACGAAGCAGAAATCGTATACTAAGAATAGTTCTACGTTTGTTCTATCATCAAACAATATACATATAAATGTATGTTGTATCGGCGTCTCTGCGTGAGCCACGTTTTCATTGGCACCGATCGGGCGCAGTTCGTCCGCGATCGGTCGTGTCATCACAGCGTCCTTTATAAGGAAGCCATAAGCAAGTAAGATAGATGCGCGTTCTTGGGCGAATGGTGAATGCGTCTGAATGGCAATTGAATTCCGCCTAGGACCACGAGTTAGAATCTCGCCGGCTGCATTGGGGGTTCAGTGTTACTAACCCTAGCGTGACCAAGGGAGGTCACTGAGTTACCCCGAAGCTCTTTTTCTTAATACTCTTTCGCAAAATATTTTTTCTAAGGTACCATGTTTCAGCTAATTCTAGAAAATACCTAGGTAAACATATTTTTAATGGAATTTTATATTTATCTCATTTAATTTTGTAGTAATTTAAGAAGTTTGTGAGTAGGGTAACCTAACTGCCCCGCTTGGCCTCTTACGTTTCAAGTATGCGCCGGTCTAAAACAGTAGTAGTACAGTAGTAACTTGCAGAAGTCGGTTGTGTGCGGCATTCGCTGCTGCATAAAATTGCTTCATTTCAATTGTTGACTTCATGCAGTCACCAGTTTTTATAATAGATAAGCCAGTTAGTACCTTTGTTAGTACTTGGTTCTGTGGATGTAAGTTATTTACTATATTTTTTGCACAAATAAAGACGTAAATAACCGCTAGAAACACGTATGTAATTGCTTTATCACCTTAAGGGTGAGTTGCTAGCGTTTTAAAACATTTACCGGTGAATAAAATAAGTATAGTATATTGCAATTAAGCGAATGGGGTACATCGCGGGCTTAGTTTACGATTGATAACCCCGTTTCCACAGAAAGGCTTTATTTTAAAAGTTATATCTACTTATGCTGACGTTACGTCGGAGACCGTTGGCATTGTTCTTCAGGAGGTATTGTAAAAAATCAGATTGATATCTGACGCGTTATCAATAGCTGTTTATAAATAAGGGATTAGATTCTAATATGTGTTGATGTTAGGGGGTGATCACAAAAATCATAATATAATCGTAATCGTTTTTATATATAGTTAATTAAAGTATAATAAATTAATCTCATTAGAATCAGAAGCGATCAGTTTCAAAGGATCAAACCAAATTCTAAACCCGTATAGATCGGCACTTGCATTTAAAATTCGGTATTTTAAAATTCTCAGGAACATAAAAAACAAGTTTAATTATTTCGGGCCATAACCGATGATAGCGGTAAAGCCGGGCATGATTACACGTTCCTGTTGATGTCTTCTTCGCAATGTTTTGGAGTAATAAGCGCTTTCTGGAAAACAAATAACACGGTGCGGGCAGCATAATAGCCGAGTGCAGATTTCGGATGGCCTTCTGAGAAGCAAGATCCTTTAAAAAACAAATAGATGTGTCGCAGGTATTGTCTACTCTTAACGGTCCGCATGGAACATGCCTTGTCACCGGGTTACGCCACTTTGTCTCGAACTTAAAAATGATATGAATCATGCAGGATTTGCTAACGGTTCGAGGCAAATGCTTGTGTTTGAGGTGAGGTTGCGTATTTGTTGATAATTTGCATGTTGCGAGAGGACCTTATATGCAGATCGGCGAACGATTGTCTATGGGGATAACCAGCGAGTTACCCAAGGTGTCGTACATACAATAATGCATAATAATTGATTCGTAAAACTCACCGGAATGCTAAGGACAGTTGAATTCTGATGGAATTTTTGGTGGCAGCAATGGAAAACGAAATGTACTCGTATGTGAAATGTTTGTCCTTTGCGAGGCGGTTTGTTTCCATTCACAATTATGAAGAGTGATTTAACCATATTGTCTTCATCTACTTTATTAACTAGCTGTGTACTATTCACAACATTTCTTTGTTTGGATATTGACTTCAAGCTTTTTAACTCGGAAATTAAGTGCTTACATATACATAAGTTGTATTTTCCAAACAGTGGTGTAATTATCCCCAATATTCGAATATTTTGGGTGCTAACTTCTACTGTAAGCTACATAACCTTCATCAAAGACGCGTTTTCATAATTGGGCTTTCACAAAGGTTTAGGGCCGATTCGTCAACATCTAACTAGATTTTCGTATAGTTTATTATCAACGAGGTGTGTAATTCTCTCCAAAATACATTCACTTTGTATGTTCACTTCTACAGTACCCTTCTGAAGCTCGAAAACTAAATGTTGATATATCCTTTGCCAAAAAGGCACTTTGAAAATCAAAGCAAATTTTCGTATTTCATTCAACAAGGCGTTAGGCACCGCTGTAGTTCTTCAAACCATGCAATCATTATGGACCATGATATGGAAAATAGCAATATTTTTATATTCTGTTATCTGAATCATAGCAACTCCAAAATAAAGTTTTACATATCCTTAGTCAAAAAAACACTTTGACAACTACGGTGTGGGTGCATTATGTGTCATCGATTAGTAGTAGTAGAAGACGAAGGGATAACGTTTTCGTTTCTTGCAGCCACCGTGCCTTTTTAACTCTTGGGGGGAATGGCTCTACAGTTTTGTACTCGTCCTCAAGCAGGGAGGCTGCTCACGGAGCGAGAATATTTAATGCTCAGCTCTAGCCTGCTGGCATGAGCCAGGCTGTTATATCTAACAGGTAGTTCAGAAGCCGCAAAGCATAAAGATCGTGCGTGGTACATTTGATTTCGCGAATATAACCGTTGGAAAGCATATACCAGCTCACCAATCCGATACCGTACCGTCTACGATTTCCTTGGAGTTTCATATCGATCTCAGATGGGATATCGTTCAAAGAAACGCCACCATCTTCTGCAAAGTGCCTGTCAGAACCCCGAAGTTGTACATATCTTCAAGCGACGTCCCGAGGCTAGCTCCAGCTCCAGCTTTAGCGTTTGAACTGCTAAGTTTTCTATTGTTATTATTGTATCGCAGGAGTTATTTTATCATTAGTGTCGTAATATTTTAATTGTAAGCATAGAATTTAGCGTATATAACTTGTCGCCCGTGTTTGAATGTGTATTATTAAGTAAGTGATGCTCGTAAAATAAGTTTGGAAGGTACCCAGTTAGTCACTTATTGTCGCCTTCCGCGCTCTGCGTCAACTGTCTTTATAGAATTTACCGTGTAGACATTTGTCAAATTATCTATTATCGCATGATATCACTCCGATCAGGCTTAGAATCCTTCTAAGAACTTGAACTCATCGTTTGCTACGGTCCCGGCCTTCAGCTGGGACCGCTGAAATATAATTTCATGTGCATGTACCTAAACAGCGGTTTTACATAATTTGTACAGCGCAGTGCAGTTTTGCGTATTCTACGAATAAATTATTCCAGCTATATGGACTAAGGACTAAGGTATATTCGAAGTACAGAGTCGAGAGCTGCCACATAACAAGGAAACGCTTATCGGAGTCGGGGCTTCCCCCGAAACCATATTAGGTTAGTATAATCGGCTAGGTGGCGCCTAACAATTAATAAGGTCATCGTTTATAGATAAACTAAACACACACTGAAGCGAGGCCTGTGTAGCTTTTATTCCGTTACATGTCGTAAATGAGTTTTGAACTGTAACAAGTTTTTCTGGCTCTTATTTTGTATTTTAGCTTCTAGTGGGGAAGATCATGAAAAACAATTAATAGGTTTTCGTATTTTAGTATTTCACCTTGTCTATTTCTTTATTTTGTACTGAATTCTATTGCAGATTATCTAAACTTAAACATGGTTACTTTTAATGCCATTTTTAATGGGATTTTTGCAACCATTTAACCATATTTTCTATCTGTTGTCACCAACCAGAGTTGTTGTTTCACTCCATAGCTATTTTATTCTTGAACGTTTTTTAGATTTAACTAAATATTTACTTTTTTGCAAAAGTTACTACAGCTATTACTTATATCATAAATAAAACTCTAATGTGTTCTATTTTTACTGTTTATCACGAACCCTGCTGGGTAATTTTATTCAGAAACCACTAAAGGATCTACAAGAAATTGTAATACAGTTATAGCGTCACACCCTGTCCGATATGTGTCCTTTCAAGATTAATATTCAAGCTAGAATGCTTCCAGGTGTCCTCTTAAGTGCTTCTTCATTTTCATGCTTGATGTTTACAAACATAAAACCTAAGTATCTAATTATGTTAGTCTACTTGGCTTTGATATCCTGGAGATATGCTTTGAATGTTGTATATTAAAACTTACAGGAATGACATCATGTATAAAATCGTTAAATAAAACATGAAGCTTGTCCTACACAGACCATCCATTCAATGTGAAACAACAGGGAATGAAATAATCTAGTGGTATAGTTCTTTGGACAGCAATCCAATACTGAATGAAGTCCCTAAAATAAAATTTTCCAATTTTAAATAGAAATTGAAGAATAGACGTAGTAAGTCGTTATAATATTAAAAGGAATACACATTTTGAAATTTTGCAAATAAGTTCAATATATCTTGTTACTTGATACGACTGTAGTCGCTTGCTTGATACGGCAGCTTCTGGAGATTTTTCTAGCACATTTAATAATTTCCCAGTCGCAGTTCCACGCTGTCCATCGAAAACTTGATATCCATTATTCACGCATGCATAACAATTCGTTACTCGTCTCATGCGCTCGTGTGAAGACCCAGAACGGTACAAAGAAGGGATAAAAATGAAACCCGTACTATACGAAGAAACCAGACGACCTGACCATATGGTCACTAGATCCGAACAAGACCACGTATTACATCGGCTAGCATAACGAGACTTGCAAAAAGGTTGTCTGACATCGCGCACCTAACAATTTGTTCTTATAATAGATGTAGGAACAATGGCTAAATATATGTAGACATTAACCTATTAATCAAGTATTAGATAACTGCATTGTTGCCGTCCGAGCCGTGTATCGCACGTTCTGTAACGTGTGTTTTAGAAACAGAACTCGTTCCTGGATGTAGGTTTCGGAGGATGGTTTATGATACCGGCGGTCTTATCAGCCAGCTGGATGATCCGGTGGCTGCCTTCCGTTATCTCGCTACACCTGCTGGATTATAATTGTGCTAATGGATTTTCTGCAAATTAATAACTGTCTTACGCGGAGAAATGGAGGCGGAATTAAGTGCCTGCTGTTCGTCTAAATTAAAACACGGTCGCTCGGATTTATGGGTTTATTATTGAGTTGCAAACAAAAGTAATTTATGGATGCTTTTAAAAATATTCATTGGACATCGGTAAAAATAGTCAATTTCACGTCATGGTATGGGTGTTCTGGTTGTGTTTTTAACACATCCGCTATGTCCAAGTTTGGAAGACTATGTTAATTTTTGCTTCTTTTGCTCAATTGTTAACAGGAGTATGGTTTTGATCGTGTTCTATCTTTCATACAACCGCAACAATATTATTAACTGAGATGGAAGTAATGGGTTGCGTTACTTGCGAGTAACAACTTTGTTGGTAAATGAAAAAGGAAAACAGGCGCTAAATATAGCAAACTACAATTACAGGGTTTTCCGATTGTTTCTCACCATGTATCAGTCGTGTCTTCACTTTATCTCATATGCTTTTCACTCTTGTCAATATTTGCCAATATTAACAAATGGGAATTACATCTGAAAAATAGTGAAACACAACTGATACATGGTGAAAAGCAATCGGAAAACCCTGTAAATCAAGTCAATTATAGGGTTTCCACAATAAATAAGAGTAGAAGCATACGAAACAAATGCACGATAAAAAATAAATGCTAAAACTCACAAAATACATAAGAAATAAAATATATCTAACAGCTATAAAACAATTAACAAAACATTTTTGTTAGCTTTTATTAAAAGCGATAAACAACTGCACTGGACAAGACACGCAGTTACTCTGGTATAATGCTTCGTTGTACAGCATTGATGAATCACTACTTGGACTTGCATCACAGTAATATAAAAAAACATAGTAGATAATTCTAGCTTGAAACTAAGAATTTCAGAAAGTTATACATAGAAGAACATTTCTTAAAGAACAAGAATAGTAGGAAGATAGTATGAACAGTCTGCTTTGTAATAACAAAGATACGGTGGCGATGACCTAATAAAAGAACCAAGAGAACTATTTCAACGAATGAAGTTCAAGAACGCAGAATAACATGCAACTAAGAAATGAAGAGACCAATACCAAGGCTGCAGTAATTTACATAAAGATCATTAACTCGTTGGAAAGATCGCAAAACTTCCTGATCACAAAATGACGTATGGTTGGAAAATATCAAGTCATAGACCTAAGATACGAGAAAGACAATTATTGTTTAAGTTAGTTTATCTTTAGTTTTCAGACAAACGCACTTTACAGTTTATTAAACAGGCTGGGATTGGTGAGCATAGATTTTCTAACCACCTTTCATTGTGATTTACTTTTAAACTTGTTTATTTGCCGATGCGCTACTGAGGAACAATAAAGGTTATGAAAAGACCATATCCGACGCAGACAGAATCAACTGTTGAATTTCAAACTTAAAGCAGTAGCTCTGCCTCCGGTTATTGTTTAATTTTGTTGATCTTTCATTTTGAGACAGATGCAGTTCCCGAATTTTTACATTTTCAAATGTTTCTGCTTTTCGACTATGCTGAGACTGTTGAGCATATACGACATATCAGTGTGATTTACTTTTAAACTCCTTTAATTACGGGTACTTTATTGACGAAAAATGAAGGTTACAAACAGACCAAATCTGTTGTAGACAGAATCAACTGTTGAATTTCAAACCTAATGCAGTAGCTCTCTCTCTCTCCAATTATATACTTTGTCTGGCGTGTGGTAAACTTTGGGCTCTTGTGTCGAGTTAGTTTTGTTTGCCATATTCTGCCATCTTTGTCTATCTTCAAGTGTTCTTAAAAATACCTGGTGCTTCGGGTATTGCGTTGTCAGTATCACCACTAACTTAGACCTTCGGTCGCTGCCGGGAAGTGGAAACGTCGACCAGGAAACTCCCATAAGGATTACATTGCCCTATGCTGCCCGTACTGAATTTGAAGTCGGATATTATTTTCAGGAACTCCGTAAAACGATTCGTACCTGAATTCGTTGTGTCCAATGTGTGCGTGTCCGATATGTATGTTTTTCTGAAATTCTAAATTTTGACTTCGGATAGAAGGTGAAAAGGTAGAATAGGAATGTCTGAAGAACCAACCTCCTAGCTCGTAAGGAACATGGACAAAATGAAGGGAAAACTTGGTTATGTGTATTTGTCTAACTGTACATTTTTTCGGAATTTTTAAATTTTCACTTCAGATTCGGATAGCAGGTATAATAGTAGAATAAGAATTTCTGAAGAACCAACCTCCTGTCTCGCAAGGCACATGGATACAAAAATTAAACAAAATCTTAAATACTGTCTAAGAGTTCGTCTGGCTATGTTAGCTTTAGCATTATCAACTGGTTTATTATGAAATTTAACATTCTATAAGAGGAGTTTAATGAATCCCTAGTAACTATATTTTTCCACCAAATAACTCTTCTTCTGTTTCCATCTCATCATAAAAATGGCAGCTGAGTGATAGGTATTTATTATAGTATATAACATATCGAGGTGGAAAGTGTCTCGAGGCAGGAATGGAATTTTTCGTTGTATTATGTATATTATTTTACTCACAATCGGTTTGTTATTGTTTATTTAATTAGGTAAATTTTAAATAATACGTATTTTTATCGCAGTGTAATTAGTCACTTTAACAAAAGAATCTGCGACGCTGTTGCTAGGTAACATGACAAGTTCATTGAAGCGACGTTCAGCTAGCCGGGAAAAATCTTTCCCGGCTAGCTGGAAAGTAGAGTAAACAATGATTCGCTTTCCTATTATTTTCAAGGTTAGAAACGTACCTGTTATTAACCGATTGTGAGTAAACTATATTGCAACCCTGCAACTTACTTATCATTAAGGATAATCCCTCCGGCGTAGTAGTGGGCAAGGGTCCTGTCAAAATACGGGCCCTAGACAATTGTCTTATTTGTCTAGGCCACGTTCGGCCCTGACAACTATCTATACTAAGATTACACCTATAAACTGCCACGCACTATTTAGTAAGTTCAGAAGCTCTAAAAACGACTCTTGAAAATTATTAAAAATTGCTTTTATAATACAGTAAATTTGAAAAGTTATTATGTAGCATATGAATAATTTTACATGACACGAGCGATTTAGCCCGGGGGGTTCTCTGTTAATTTCCGCCGCCGTTGATTATTTTAAGCGTTCAAAAAGAAAATCCCGGACGGCGTCCGGATGCGTGAGAACAAACTCCGGCACGTAATTCTTTTAGGAGTGCTTTTCCAAAGCGCGTCCGCGGGGATTTTACAACTTCCCATAAACGGCGCGCATTAGCGATCGCTGGCGGAAGCACTAAAAATCGGCGCCCGTTAAAAAGTTATCTAATTGTCGCCAGGAATGCCGCCGCGGACTTTCCTCGTTATTGTTTCGACCGGTAAACAAAGAGGTGATGTGGTACTAATACGAAGGTGGATTAGGAAACACGTTTGACAGGAAACAAGTTCATCGCACCGGCCACATGTTTATGCCTGCAACTTGCAGCAGAATTTAATCGGCTAATTAATGAGGCGCGCCTCGCCTGCTTGAAAAACTGATAAATACGCGTCTCGGTTCCTAATTTTTCAGGTGTAATGCACACCGCGGATTGTGCAAGCGCGTTATTCCCTTTGATGGCGCTGCAGGGTCGGACTGGGCACGAGTTTGCTGCCTTCGAAATTGCCGACTTCCTTGACTAGCGGTAATGCCTTAACTAATTAATCGCAAAAACTGAATGAAATGTCGCTAATGCTTCTTAGAAACTATTAATAGCATGCCCCAAGTAATTATATGAGGATATAACAAATTAAGCTAGGAAGTGCCACAAATATAATTATCGTCATATGTCAAACTGTATTCTAATAAACGCCTCCATAAGCATACCACTCGATTTTTTTAAAACAAAGGAGATTAGTACTGGTGAATTCAAAATCTGGAAGAACTGAAACCTTTCAGATTAGCGGCTCGCTCTAAGAAGCCAAGCAGCCATGGCTCTACCATAGCAAATCAGTCATTTACGATTTTTTATTCTAAAAGAAAAAGTGTTACACTTATTTTCCACCATTATTCTCATTTTAAAGCTTAAACAAAGCGCGAGTAATTTTTTTCAGGATTATGAACTATGCGATAAGCACTGCTTGCTTCATGGAGATATAGGTGCCAGATCGAAGCTGCTTCCCAGCTTTCTGGCAGTTTATAGACTGCAGATACAGAGGAACAAGTAAGTTAAAATATAAGGATATTTTAAGACTAAATGGGAGCCACCACAGCTGAGGCACTCAAGCACTCTGACCGCGGCTAGAGTTACCGACATCAGTGCTTAAACCTTTGACATATACGGTGAGTTCATCGAATCTTGGAATTGCATCCTTACAAGGTCGTAAGTTCGGGAATGTTTTATTGTAAGGGTCCGTCAATTGAATCTAATGGTTTCTGATCGCTTGCCATAATTTTAATATTGATAGTTCTTATTATAAACCTCTTTCATGGCATTCGCTTGCAAAAAGCTTGAAATAAATCAAATAGGTAGACCTAGCAATAAATTCATGTTATTACATTATACGTATTATTTGCTTATTTTATGGGAAGATAAACTTAATTCTCAAACCGTGCAAGTACACGTGTTTTACCGTATTATACATTTAGACGAAACGTAAAAGAGAGATATTCGATTCAGTTCATCATTTTTAATTAGGCTGTAATGTTTGGTAATATTATTCGCTGATACCAACTTTGCATTTTACGATCGGTAGACTCAGTCAAAACCATCCACGAGCCGTCACTGTTTCAGGCTACTGAATCCAACAACTTAGCTAGTACAAGTAGCGACAACATATTATGATTTATGGTGAAGAGGAAGAGACAACTGTAATTTCTTCCGTTCTCAGCAAAATTCAAAAACATCAGCTACGGAAAAGCATGAAATAGGTTTTATTTGAAGCAGTATTTTCTTACCGAATAAAATTAAAATTTAGTTTAATGTGTTTACACAACATTGTATTCAGAATATGCATTAGTTGAGACGTAATTAAAAGATGCAAACAATAACTGTTGCCATTTCTAAAATAGAAGATCTAGAATCCAACCAGCATAAGCAGCTCAGCCAATAAATCTCTATCTTCAATTTTGAACACTTAGTTGCAGCACATATAGTTTTGACGCAAACGTTTCAATTCACCTTAATGTTAGTTGTTTTATGGAAACCGTAAAAATAGACCATTTGACAATCTGTATTCAGCATGAAAGGTCTTTAGCTGGTGTTGGCTTTCTTCCAGTTGCAACCCAGAATGTAGTGAGTGTTTTATTTACTTTAAGTCGTTTGAAAAAGAGAACTCTAATTGAATATTTCTTCTTCTTCCTTCTTTTCTATAGGATTACTTCTGTTCGTTTCCACTATCACACCGACTCTATCCATTTTCGTGTTGGTCTTCCAGGAGACCGTTCACCTATTGGTAACCTGTCTCTTGTAACGCGGTTTATCCGATCTTCATTCATTATTTGGATGTGGTTGTTCCATTCTCATCTTCTAGGGATATTCACTCATTTATTGGTTGTTACACTGTATGTGACACTGGTATTATAAGTGAATAAGACAGGTTTTAATTGAATATACCTCGTATATATTAGGGCCTGAGGTTTATACCATCTACGCACATTGCCTTCATGGCCTTGGTCACAAAACTGATTTAGAATCATGACTGATCTTCGATTAAACTCGTAGAAGGGAATTTGTTTGAGAGTGCCACTAGAAGTTAGTTCACAAGAGAGTTTCAAACAGATCCACCTACACGACTCACCATTTCTCGCATTTAAATAAGTTTGAATCAGATGCAACTGTTTGTTCAAGACATCCACAAACAGCGTTCACAAGCCGACGAAGAGAAGAAGAGCTCCTGGCAACTTAGCGCCAAATTCCAATAAAATCTGTTCACTTTCAACAGCAGTGTGACTGGCGCCGTTTACTTAAACTTGCTGCAGGAATTTATCATACCACCCACTCGTGGAGAGCTTAGGAATGAGGAGGACCTTTATTTCCAGCAGGATGTTGCATCTCCTCACTATTATCGTAATGTGACAGCCTATCTTAATTGAATGCCCCCCGCGCTCTCTGATCTCGTCAATTGACTTTTTAAGGGGACTAACCCAAGATAAAGTGTATGTCACAAAAACATAACAGTTGACGAATTGAGAACAGTCATTGAAAGAGAATGTGCCTAAATGACCGAACCAAATGATTCGTGAGGTTTGAAATTCCATTGCTTTACGTTACCAGCCAAAAATCGTGAATTTGAAGTTTTAATCGTAGATATGCCTCACTAACTACCGAGTTTATAATCATTCAATTGTAGAAATTGTTTTGGGACACCCCCAAGCAAATATCTAGCTGTGGGATATGAGGATGTGACTTTACACTTGGTACTATCCATATGGAAGTGTATCTAGATTTTGTAAATCAAGCTTTCAAGATTTTATTTAAAAATTCCAAATAATACCCATTTTGCAGCTATTCTATTAGCTTCCTTAGACTGCTGTTGCTTGTTGGGGAGTATAGAGTAAGTTCGACATTTGGCTCTATTTTGTGCTATGCTTTTTCTCCATCCGTGGCCCAATTGACGATCTTCTTCTTTTACACCGATCTCCTCCATGTCATGTCATACTGGGTCTTCTCCTCTGTCGCTGTGGGTTGCACTTAAAAGCCTGTCCATTGTGTCGCCTATCCATTTTCCTTTTTTCAATAATCGGAATTTGATGTGCCCTATTCCACACTTTCTCGTTAGATATGACTTTCAGTATAAGCTCAGTACCCATTTGAGATATTTGTTGAAGAATATCTGGATCTTCTTTGTTACCTTCTACGTTTCACTGCCATACATCAGGACAGACTTTACGTTACTCTCGAAGATGCGAAGTTAGGTCTGAATTCTGAGGTTTTCATATAGGCCGCAAGTGGTTCGGTTTCTAAAAGAGCAGCTCCTTCGTCTTCTTAGAATTAAAATCAGCAACTCTGTGCACTTGTTATATTTACTGTGTGTTGTTGAAGTCCAAATTGGTGAGTTGAATTAGATTTCTACTCATGAAACTCGTCTCATTTCGATAGTATGGGTAGCAAACTGATTGGTCGGTCCTATGTTACTTCCTCAGGAACTGTTTTTTAAATAAAAATTCCAATTTTAAACTTAATATAATTCCACATTAAGCCTTTTCTAAAAGACAACATTTTTCGATAAACGCCAAACCACTGAAAGATATTTCAGATGCAATTTAGAATTGTTATGTTATTAATTATTTTATCACCCAACTGACTCATTGGAATGGGAAAGATAAATATTTAATTTTAGAACGTAATTTAGTGTAGTTCATTAGTCTAACATAGTTAGATAATTCTGGAACTAAGCAAGGTTACAGTTTTAATAATAATATTTAAAATTATGTAAGAAGGTAATAGTACTAAAAACAACATATATAGTAAAAGAAATGCAATTAGAGCTAATGTCATATTTTAAAATTAAATTAAAAAACACCAGGCCAACCCTAAAAGAGTAAAGTTTTTTTGCGAGCACGCGAGCAAAAACACATTCGAAAATGCAAAAGAATTTCGCAATCGAGGATCAAACAACGTTTTTTTCGAAAACTGCACAGCTCTACATTGTGACCTCTTCTTTAATCAAAAATTGCTAAACGTAAAAGTATTTTTGCACTTGCGGGACTAAAGTTGGCACTTTAGTCACTTATTTCAGGGACTAAAGTAGCTCATTTTATCTCTAGGGACAGAAGTAATTACTTTAGCCCCTAGGGACTAAAGTAAAAAATGTTACCGTATCTATGGTAATCTATGGTAAATTCGGGGTTAACAGGTTAGGTTTCGCGTCAGTTTTGACATAAACTGACGCAAAACCTCATCTATTAACCTCGAATTTGACATAATTGTGAGCTCTTGTCATAATGACTTACAGTGCCACCAACTTTAAAATTTAGCAAAGGCTACTAATTTTAAAATAATTGTAACTAAAATGTCAATAAATGACGTTTAAAAAAACGGGTTTTCGTTTTAAATCTTCCTGCAACGTGAAAAAAATAGTATATGCAACTCGGAGAGAATGCTATTTTGCTTCAGTGCAATTTCTGACTCTCGGGCTTCGCCCTCGAGTCAGAAATTGTACCTCAGCAAAATAACGCATTTCTCTCCCTCATTGCATAATCTACTATTTTTGTTCTAGTTTGTAAAAGACTTTTATATCCAGTTAACAAAAAACAGTCACTTTGACAACCGATTTAGGTCATGTAAATGTCAACATTTTTTTATCAGTTTTCGACAATAGGACATTGTGTATCTAGGACGAAAAGCGTAACGTTCCCGGACAACTGTGAATATTGTTGGGCGAGGCGAATGTCGAGTCTGGAAATGTTGCTTTTTGTCCAAGATACACATACTATTTTTCCGCCAATCGTACCAGAATAATTAAAAAAATTAGAAAACTGAAATATTTCGAAAAATATTCCCTGCCTAGGGCGGGAATATTATTCCTGTACAGTTTTATTGTAAATTACCTCGCAACGGTTGATGTAATGGAACGTTTGACTTTGCTCAACAAAATTTTATCAATAATGTGTCAATTCTGGTACGATTGGCGGAAAAACAATTATTCCATTAATTCGAAGTCCATTACTTTGTTATAGTTTTATTTTTTAAATTTTAGTTTTTATTTATTTCGTACTCAGCCAACAGCCGTTAGGCCAATTATAGGCGTCGCTGTACATTTATGGAGACTTCCAACCCCACTAATCACTGTCATGATGTTATGATGACATCCGGGACCAACTATTTCCGTGGCAGCCGTACCACGAGGCGCCGGTAGAAGCAGTCGTGGAACTCCCATGCAAGTTCTGACCAGAAATAGCTGATCGAACGTGGACGCTCGTTCAAGCTACACCACCCGGGATCTTTACAAACAGAATACAATTTACTTATTGAATGGCTACTTCTGCATGCGGCTGTTTAAACGTGATGCTAAAGTTGTATTCTTAATTCTTCGCGTAGATACCAGTCTGTGTAAACTATTCACGTCTGTGCTTTAATAACTCGAAATTAGATAGCCACCGGTTTTACGTCATTAGACTTTTCGAATCCTCAAGCAGCTGCTAGATGGTCATACGTTATCGAGTGTCTCAAGAGTCAAAACATGTATCACCGAGTGCATTCGATCTAGTATACGTCTCGACAACATTGTTATAAAAATATAAAAGTGGACGCTTAAGATACTATTCCTTGCGGTGACATTTAATAAGACTCAATTCCGGTACATATACAATCGTGTTTTTAGTATTGTTTTAAAAGTGTTTTTCAGTGTATACAGATACATGTTTATGATCAATTTAAACACTACAATGATATATTGCATCTAAAATCAGGCAATGTTAGTACGTTTTTAGTCCGACCCTGGCTGAAGAATGTCGCTTCAGCGGAAGTTCACGTAGAAAAACACGACATACTCAAAGAGTTTATTAATGGCGTTCTAAAAATCCGTTACCGCCTTACTGCTCCTAGTCTTGAATTTCTGAATAGCTCACTGGGATATGACATAATATTTGTAGGAGCGTTAGGTGTACAAAAGGAATTGCATTTTAAATGAGAACTGTCGTGTAAGCTAGTGTTTCATTCAATCAAGGCCTTTGGAATTTTTACATTTCAGAGCTGGAAAAGAAACAAGCAAGATTGTGTTTTACTGTTACAGTTTTTCCCTATTGATTTGAAAGTACATATTATATTCACACAAGCATATAGTAGGTCTGTTCATTTGTATCGATAATTCGAATAAGATATCGAATAATTCAATATATCGAATAACGACATTAAAATAAAAGTTATTCGAATTATCGAATAAATAATTATTCGAATAAATTTATTGGAATTATCGAATAAATAATTATTCGGATAAAAATTTATTCGAATAAAAGTTTATCCCGTTAAATATTTATTGGATAATTCGAATAAGTTTATTGTTAATAAATTTATGCTAATATCGAATAAAGAGTTATTGGAATAAATACTTATTTATGCAAGCAAAACTTATTAGAATACAAAGCCACATTACAAATATCAAACTGTAAACATTTCAATTACTTAAAATTAAAACGGCCAGAGCAATTTCATTTTTTATCAAGCTGGGTATGACATATATTAGGGTTCCTAGATGTGCGTGATTATTTATTTTGTTTATTATCATTGCTTGAAAAGTTCTTTGGATGATCTTATCAGTTATCATTAATCATTGTTAGTCCTTTCTAATTTCCTTACAATAATACCAAAACAAATGCCTGCCTAATGATTACAATTTGTATTTAGGAAATGGCCATTAATCATCATAAGTCAGAAAACTTGTATCAGATATCAGATAGAATGGGTTAAACAGAAGATTACTATTTCTAGAAAATTGTTAATTGATTTTTTTTTTTTTTTTTTAATTGGAAGTTGTACCAGCTCAACAAATACTTGTTATACATGGTAGAGTTCGGAATAAGAGTAACAGAACAGAGTAACAGATAGGTAAGTATCACCTAATTAAATTGTCAGTTGTTCACTTTGATATCACCATGGTTTAACTAATAACGGTCAGTCCTCGTCACTACTATTTAAATAAATGTCTTGAGGAAGCTTACGTTTCAGCCGCGTGTGGATTTCTCTTCGTCCTAGTTCGTAAAAAGTTGCGCCCGCACTAGTGTTAAGATTTAGGTGGAAGTTTTTGGTCAGCTTCTTAATGTGTTCTGGAATGGTGTCCATGCCAAGTTCGTGGTGCAGTTGTTTGTTCGTTATGTACCAGGGTGCGTTAACTGCCGTCCTGAGTACTTTGTTTTGTAGTACTTGTATTCTGTTTATGTTTGCTTGGGATGTGTTGCCCCAAATTGTGCATCCATATAAAACTAGTGGCCGTATCAATGATTTGTAAAGTAAGGTGACACATTCAGCTTGCAGCGACGATTTTTTGTTGATTAGCGGGTAGAGTTGTACCAATCTAGTGTGACCCTCTTTAAGTTTTCTATTAATGTGATATTTCCACGTGAGGCGAGTATCTAGGTAGATGCCTAGGTATTTCACGGGGTCTGCAAAATTATTCCATACTATAACATGATTGTTAATGTGTAATTGATTTTTAACAACTTATTCTAGTAATGATACATAATGCCTATTGGTCGGAATCGTAAACCGGGGATGTGGGGAAGTGGGGATAGCCCTTTAGCGATAATTTAAAATATCGTTGCAATAAATCAATGGTCAATTCTGTTAAAAAATTACAGTTTACGTTTGTGTTCGAAGGTGAACAGTAAATTATTTTCTGCATTTGTACTTTCTCAAAGGAGAAAAATACGGATTAGTGCTGTTAACATTTGTTGTGCTTCAAAGCTACTCACATTTAGAAATCAGTGTTCAGAATCAGAAAAGATAAGCACTGCTATTGTTATACTTATTACATGGTTGACCCGATTTAAATCATGATTAAAATTACGTTAAAAAATCCAAATATACCATGGACCTTTATTATTTTAACATTGTCCTACTTTTAAATATCACTTAGGTACTTTTTATTGCTCACAACTTGTTTTTCGTTCGTTTTGTTCATTAGCTTTGTGAATGTTCAATAACACCGCCCTACAAAATTTAAAAAAAAATTTGTTGCCAAGTATTTTTGAACGAATTTAGGGTAATTCAAAAATAAAAGCAGTTTTTCCAAATTGGCTCTAGTTTTTGAGGTAAAGGATACATAATTTTTTAAGGAATTTAGCTATAACATATGCTTTTTATTTTTTAAGAATAATTTACAAACAAGAAATTTACGCAGAAACGAGAGTTCGACCCTGTTTAGTGAGCGTACCACGTGCCGACTGCTGATCACGTGATCAGTGCGTGCACTTGTTTGTCTTGTGTCTCTTGATTTTAACTGTCAGTTCAGCGTAAGCAGTTGTTCTACTAAGACTTAGCGTCGCGGTTATTGTGCTTTTCTTACGTATTTTGTGTATTTAGTTCTTATTGCCTACCTAGTGAAGTTATTTAAATTTAATAGACGTCAAGTGGAAGGTAGGAGTACATGTGACGAATATTTGTACCTATATTTTTAACTAAAGTTACTCTTTTTTCAGAGGAATGAGTTCTTCACGCAGAAGCTGTTTGAACAGCCCTAATGTCTTCTGCTACATTTGTGGCGAATATACTGTAGCGAAACAAAGAAAAATATCACAGATTTTGTTAGACAAGCTTATCAAGCTTATTTCGGCGTACTGCTTGGAGACCAAGACAAATCCTGGGCTCCCCATATAGTGTGCAAAACGCGTGTCGAATGTTTACGACAGTGGTCAAACCAAAAAAGAAAAAGTTTGAAATTTGGTGTGCCCATGGTGTGGAGAGAACCTAAAAACCACCATGATGATTGTTATTTTTGTTTAGTTAATGTAAAAGGTTTTAACAAATACAAGAAAGGCAAATGGGATTATCCTGATTTAGAATCAGCACGAAGACCTGTGCCACATAGCGAAGAGATTCCCGTACCAGTATATACAACACTGCCAGATGTTCTGATGTCGGAAGAAGAAGAAATTAAAGACCAGTACAGTAGCAGTGGAAGTGAATATGAGCAGGAAATACAATCAACACCACAGCAGTTCTCTCAAGAAGAACTGAATGACCTGATACGGGATCTCGGTCTATCAAAGCAAGCATCTGAACTTCTGGCATCCAGATTAAAAGAAAAAAAACTGTCTACAACCAGATATAAAAATAACCATTTATAGAACACGAGAGGTGAAACTTGTTCCTTACTTTAGCCAAGATGAAGATCTTGTTTATTGCAACAACATTCCCGGACTTTTTCGTCAAATGGGAATACAATTTGTTCCAGGTGACTGGCGACTATTCATAGACAGTTCCAGTAGAAGCTTAAAGTGTGTTTTGCTACACACTGGCAACCGATATGCGTCAATTCCTATCGCCCACTCAACAAAACTTAAGGAAGAATATCAAAACATTAAGTTGGTATTACAGAAACTATCCTATGAAGAACACCAGTTTTCCATTTGTGTTGATCTAAAAATGGTCAACTTCTTGCTTGGGCAGCAAGGTGGGTACACAAAATACCCTTGTTTTATCTGCTTGTGGGATAGTAGGGCGAAGCAAGATCATTGGAATATGGTTAATTGGCCAATAAGACAAAATATGACTGTAGAAACAGCAAATGTCATAAACGAACCATTGGTTGACCGTGAAAAAATCATTCTCCCACCGCTCCACATCAAGTTAGGACTAATGAAACAATTTGTTAAGGCTTTGAGTAAAGATGGCGAGTGCTTCAAATACATTTGTAGATCGTTTCCTAGGCTAAGTATGGAAAAGCTAAAGGCGGGTATTTTTGATGGCCCTCAAATTCGCAAACTTATTAAGGACTCTAATTTTACAAATCACATGACGACACTTGAAGCTGCTGCTTGGTGTAGCTTTGTTATGGTAGTTAAAAATTTCTTGGGTAATCACAAAGCGGACAATTACGAGGAATTAGTGCAACAGATGTTATTAAACTTTAAAAACTTGGGTACTAATATGAGTATTAAAGTACACTTTCTTCACAGCCACTTGGATAAATTTCCAGACAATCTTGGCAATTTCAGTGAGGAACAAGGGGAACGGTTCCACCAGGATATAAAGGAGATGGAGGAAAGGTATCAGGGCAGATGGGATCATCATATGATGGCAGACTATTGTTGGAGTCTCCAACCTGATGTACCTGACGGTTCTCATAAAAGAAAATCCTACAAAAAGAGCTTCTTTCCTACGAATTAGATGTAATTTTTTAAATTAAATTATTTCTTTGCTGTTATACCTAATCAATAATGAATTTTATTATTTTTTCGTTTCTTTTTTTTAAAAACCACTTTAATATTTTTTACTAAAAGTTGCTTATAAGGGCCATTGGTCTATTAAATTGATATTTTTCTCTATTTTATCATATTTTGATAATATATCTCTAAAATTAGAGCCAATTCACCTAAATGGACTTCAAATTCGTGATCAGCACCACGAAATTACCTAGAAATCGCTCAAATATTGTTGACAATAAAATTAGTGTTGATCAGTGTAATTTAACCAAAACTAAATTCCAATAAAATGGGGTGTAGAGCAATAGTTTATAACTTTCGAATAATTGAATAATTATTCCAATAAATTAGTTATTCGAATTAGTTAGTTATTCGAATAAACTGGTTTTTCGAATAAGTTATTGCAATAAATTATTCGAATAAATTAGTTATCCGAATAAGCTATTCGAATAAATTAGTTATTCGAATAACTAATTTATTCGAATAATTCGATAGTTATTCGAATTTCGATATATCGAATAATATTCGATATTTAATTTTATTCGTTATTCGATACTTAGTTTGTGATATCGAACACCCCTAGCATATAGTAGCGGCAAAAAGTATGTTTCAATTCGAACACAACATTAACAAGACGTGGAAAGGTGGAAACACATTACTGGAGAAACTTTTGACAGGGGGGCAATGCCCCTACATGTTCTACCGTTTCCAATCCCAGCAACAAAATTAACAAGCAACGCGAAAATGCTTTGAGAGCTTAGCACAGGGTATGGTTGAGAGGACACATTAAATTTAGAAATAAAACAAAATCTGACTAATCGTCGCTATAGTTACTGAAAAACAGATGCAGTTAATAAAAAAAATCTATTATGTGTGTGTGTACAGATGATGAATTCAACAAATCGCATATTAAAATGATTTGTTCCTCTATACTTTACACTTTGCGTAAACCATTATACTCGAAAAGAATTGTAAAAAATTTAATATTTTATTTGTTTGACTACAATCAACGCTGATAAATAAGGTTTAGAGGCTCTAGGGTTTATAAATGAATCATAATTGAGTCGTTGCATCTATAATTCAAAACAGATGATATCTAAGAAAAATTCTATTGTGTGTGAGCCATATATATAATACACATATATTGCTAGTAGGGCCTCGGAACGCTAGAAAACATTACGGCGCCGACATAGTCTCACTTAGAGTATAACGCGTTTCGTGCGCATGCGCGGTAATTTGAACTCCGCCTTTAGAAGCGAATTTTAAACTTGACCACTTCCCCATTGGGCGGACGACGCCGCCGCCCTTGCGCACCGCTCACCTTTATACATTGAAGAGTTGGTTGTCTGTCTCACTTCCTTGGTAAGTTTCCCACTCATAGCCGCTAGCAATATAGTAAGTATTAGATATATGGTGTGAGCAGATGTTCAATATAACAGATACTAACTTCGTCAGTCGTCAATCGTGCGTTATTTGTTTATCTTGGTTTGCATTCCAAATGACCACATTGCATTCAACATACAGGAATTTTAATAAATGGATATTTTTATTTGCTTTACTAATATAATGAAATTTAATAAATATCATTTACATCATGTGTAGTTACGTGTGTACAATAATTCAATACGAATCGTTCACACATAAAATGCATGTCGTTTGAAAAGCAGCTGCTCGTGAGTCATGATAACCAATTTCCACTTCATAATTTTATCAACGATTCCGTACAACAAGCCACAATACCTTCCACAGGCATCGCAGCAATCTGATTCCCCCATTGCTTGCTCTACGCTTGGGTAGCTCTTAATTATCAGCAAAATATCAGAACAATGAGTAGCACGCACGCCATAATAACAAATCGGGGTTATTATCTAATGGCAATCGAACAGATGTATTTCATACCTAGCGTCATCTGTTGGTAAGTGTAATTAATTATGCCCATTTTTGGTTGGAATATCTGCATCTGCTTTTCCTGTTCTATGCCATTATTGTATTTTATTTTTTAATGGTCTAAAGCTAAACTCTATATCAGTGTTCGGGCTTAGTGCTATGATATTATGGGAGTAATGAATGTCATTTTCAAGTTTAAATAATTATTTTACTTTCGAAAATAACAAAACAAGTAATAAAACGCATGCAGCTTGATACTTCTACCAAGTATAAAAGCAGAGTTGGCAAGTTTTTGAAAATGCCAAAACTCCAAAATAAATTATTCAATATTAGCAAAATAGCTTCTCTTTTTCTTGCAAAGACCTATAAGACGAAGCCAAGAAATTCAAAGTACTTATTGATATCCTCCTCTAAGTATAAAATAATAGTAATTTATTGTATAAGTGTTTTAGAAGGCGTTTTATCTACGAAAGAATGTTTAAATGCGAGAAGGAAGTTCTTGAGTGGATAAAGCGCATCTAAAACACGAATACAATATAACGTGTTATCCAACAACTCAATAAATACCTAAAAATACATAGATTTTGTATTGACAGCCATGAAAAGTCATAGTAACAATTTGGAAAGTACCAAGAGATCAAATAAATGTATAATTAGAATCGCCTTTTATTCATGTTATGAGTTTGGCAGTACTGCAGTGTATTCTCAGTTCTGTCAAATTTCCAGGTTATCGTAGGCTTGGTTGTCTTGTTATTTGACACAAACTGACGCAGAACTTAATCTGCAAATCTCGGATTTAATATAGCCTGACACTGCCTACCAACAATGCAGTAGTGAATGACATGGTTTTTATCTCGCTAGTGGATATCGAGAAATCGTGAAATTACAACATTTTAACCAACTTTTGTAGGTTATGTTAACGTCGGTTGACGTTTATCTGTCGCCTCGCCACCTACAAAAAAGTCGTAAAACAATGGATTACTTATTGGCGATTTCTCGAATTTTAATGACGATTTCGAGATACTTTATGCCGATTTCAAATAATAGTAGTTTGTATACCAAGGCACTGAAGTTTAGCTTTTATCACGAATGTGGCAAATAAACCGCATGAGGAGAGGAGAAACTTCAGTGCCGAGGAGTACATTATGTTTATTTGAAATCGACAAATCGCGAAATTACAACATTTTAACCAACATTTGTAAAGTATATTTTTTTCTATAATAATTTCCAAGTCAACTTTCTAGGGGATAAGTTGCATTCCTGCAGGGTCCCTAGTTTTAATAATGTTGGTACATAGATATTTAGTTCTTTTTTTCCACAAAAAAAAATTATTGTCATTTTGACAGATATGTCATAGTAGTGGGTAAAACGAACATCATAGTAAAATATTGCAAATTGATTAATTATTAAACTTACAATATTTGAAAATAGACATAATGATTCCATGTAAAAAAAAGAAATTTGTCAAGAGTTCAAATTAAGAAACTTTGACATTCAAAATTGACACATAACCATAATTTGAAAAAGTTCTACCAACACGAGGTATACAAATTTCCTAGCGTTTTAATCACATATCTACCAACATTGGAACACTTTGACAGTTATTATAGAAAAAAAAACGTACTTTAGGTTATGTAAACGTCGGTTGACGTTTATCTGTCGCCTCGCCACCTACAGAAAACGTCGTACAACAATGGATTACTTTACTGCCGGTTTCTCGTATTTTAATGACGATTTCGAGGTACTTTAATGCCGATTTCAAATAAAAGTATTTTTTCGACTACCATTTCCATATGTCAAAAGCGTGTTGTTATTGTATGATATGCAATAAACATTTTTTTGATAGTGATCATGAAAAGTCGTATAAAAGTTCCACTTTTTTTAACGCAAAATCGTGTAGAAGTACACTTTTTACTTCCTTTTACAATAAAGGAAGTATTGGATTCACCCAAAAATTCGAAATTGAGTTTTCAACAGATCTTTTGTGTACTATGTAGATGCGAGAGCAAGCTTTTGAAGAAAATCGCATAACCGGAAGTAAGGTGTTTACTCTGTGATTTTCAGTTTTTTCGATTTCTTCAAAACCGGCTATAACGATTTTTTTCAAAACTTTACATTTTTATTACATTTTTAATGTGTGTTGATGTGAATTAGGTGATTTTCCAGTTGGATACTTCTAAAATGGGTTTCTTTTGTTTTTTTTTTCTATTTTTGTTTACTAACTCCTATTTAAATAGAACACCCGGTATATTATTACATTTTTGAATTCAGCTTAGAATTTTAGAGAAAATTTGTCTGTTAAACTAACACTGTATTTTGTACCGTTTTTGTAGAATTT
>OW679195.1:68483859-68609458 GCA_940337035.1 Agriotes lineatus
CTCCTAGTTGTTCTCTTTTGTTTTTTTAAAGACAAGATTGCTAGACCATATGAATTACCGGGAGTATGCAGCTGTCATACGCATTTCTTTTCAAGAATATCGGTATTCCAATGTATTTAAAAATGTAACTTAATTTTCCAAATTCTATTCATGCTAGCTGAACCCCCTACTCTTGATTTCTACATTTTGGTTTTCTTTGCCAATTCTGATTGTTTGTCCGAAATATATATAGTGGTCTACGTTTCTAAGATGTTATTGTCGATGATAATATCGTGTTCGTTACTACTCTTGGTTTTAGTTTTGATTAAGTTCATCGCCAACCCTATTTTTTAGATTTTTCATTTAAGTCCTTTAGCATTACGTTGTAATGCCAGTTTATTAGGACTATGTCGTCGGCGAAATTAAGTGATTTAGTTGTATTCAATCAACGTTTAAACCTGTTTTTTCCCATGGCAATTGTTCAAAGATGCTCTTTAATGCTAGGGTAAATAATTTGGTACCGCCTTGGTGCACACCTTTGCCAAATGATATTTTATCTGTTCCGAGATCATTATCTACTTTTACGTAAAAAGTAGCCTTCTCATAAATATTCTTAGTGATAGCATAGGCGAATTGATATTTATTCGCCTATGGTGATAGAATAATATCTTAAATCAATTCTGGTAGCTTCCATTGATGTTAAGAAGGCTTAGGTTTCAATGCTGTCGAAGGTTGTATGGTAGTCCACAAATGCCAAATGTAAAGGTCCACATATTGCCTTCTGTTGTTTTTTTAATTGTCCTGTTTGTTTGTAAATGATCAATGGTTCCAAATTCCTTTCAAAACTGGTTGGTACGAGTGTAGCTTAGCTGTCAATTGATTACCTATAATTCTTGTTAAGAGATTGTATAAATCTGACAGCAATAGTCAGAAAGAAGCCTAAAAACTATTTATGAAAAATAATCAGAGACTATTTAGTAAATCAGTACTAAATTTCACAGCGATATAAAGTTTAAAATCTAACAATCCATATTTATTTTGTTAAATATAAATGGTTGTGATTAACAATAGAATACTAATAATGCTTTTGCTTCTAGCAGAATATTATCGCGTTGTTACCAATGATTTCTATGGTATCCCATCTGTCTTTAATGAACGTTTAATAATATTAAATTCTAATTTATATTTGAACGCTCCTCGTATAATTCTTGCTGTATATAATCAGGACATTCTTGGTTAGCCTATTAGTGCATAACGTCATATTTTTTAAAACGATACCGTATTTTGCCAGATAGTGTATTTATAAGGTAACGAATATAAAAATAGTTAAAACATCTTCTACAACTTCTCAGTACGTATACATAGCATGGTGTGTCTCTTAAAAGGGTCGTTATACACAATATTGGTTTATCAATAGAAATAGAATGTATTTTTTATGGTAAAATGCCTATCATTACGTGACATTTTTCACGTGTACAATTATATTTTTTGATAAAAATGCATAATGGTGATCAGTTGTGGAATAACTAACTAAATGATTGACGTTGTCATATCTTACAGTCTATAGAACGAGTTGAAATTGTATCTTGGGAAGATGTAGTAGCTAAGTTTTTGGAGAAATGATACAATTTCTTTCAAAGATCAGTAATCTCCAATTCTTTTATGCAGTTTTCGCAATACCATTGACGGAGACAGCAAAGTTACACAAATATAGGCCGTTACTATTTTCTCTACGCAGCTACATTTATAAAATGTAAAACTATCTGGCTTTTCTTTAACGCAATACTTCTTATCCGATAGTGAAGAATTTTCGATTCTTCCTACTCAATTGGACCAGAAGAACCTTTTCTTAGGATATTATTCATATTTATTTAGAAAACATAACTACGCATAAGTAAATAACTCTTCTTTAGTACGTGGAAGACATATTTTACATGACAGTGCCTACAAGTTCTACAGGAACAAAAAAACTTGCTGTTTTAGATGTTTGTGAGCATGATTGTATATTAATTTTTTTTAAGTAATTAGTATTATAATGTTTGCTTCACTTCTGTTTGGTTCATTTTATTACCTCAGACGAGAGTCCCTAAAGCTACAGCAGAACAATGTTAAAATTTGAAATTATTTAGTCGCTCTAAGATAATTAATTAATATTTAGTGTGCATTATTACAGAGAAAAACAATGTATTATGCACAAATATCTCTGTTTCAGATAGTGATTTGTTTCCTATAAAATTAAATTTTTGCATCATTTTTGGTTTTATGAGCCTCTAAAACGCACCTGATACGACAAAATAATAATAAATCGAACGTCCCGTTAAAAGGACACTATGGGACAAAAAAATCAATACGTTTTTCTACTTGACTTTTAATGAGCCTAATCTTATTTGGACTGAAAGACCCAACCTTGTCATGTGAAGACACCCTTAATATAAACGTCCCAGTGTGCACAGATACGTCGAACTAACGTTGAAACATAACTTTGGACCAAGCGTTATATCAACGTCGAAGTGTTGCAAAAATCAACCAGTTTTTCAACGTTACGTGGTTGATTCTACGTCAGCCTATGGCGGTTTTTAAAGTTAAAATTATGACCAATCAAGACCGTTATATGATGTTATAATTACGATTCAAAACATGTAAGGGCCGGTTGCAGAAAGCAATGTTAAGTCTGGTGTTAGCTAACGTCGCGTCAAAGTGAACAAAAACGAATCAAATCTGAAATGTTTATGGTAACTAATACATTAGTAAACAAATTTTGATGCGATTTTGTTCACTTTGACGCGACGTTAGCTAACACCAGACTTAACATTGCTTTCTGCAACCGGCCCTAAGTTTGCAACATTTTTGTCGACTATTTAACGTGTTTTCTACGTGTAGTTGCCAAGCCGACGCCTTTTGAACGTCATGTTATTGTATAATTTTCATTACATTAAAACGACTTTTGATTAACGTTATTGTTTAGTTAAGTGTTACGTTTCAACTTCAACTACAACTTCAACTTCTTTTTTATGTTGAAACAACGTTTTAATGGATACAAAATTGGTATTTCATTTAGGTCAAGTAGTATTAACTACAGAAGAATGATACTTCTCTTTTGAATAATCTTTATTGTACCCAGCCCTAATACTGAATAAAACGGCGACTTTATTTGATGACCGAAATCTGAAAACAGATCAGGTAACTGCTTCAACAGTTCAACAGTATATAGTTCCACCCAAAGTCGCCAGATGTTGTATCTTAAATGGGAAGAAAATTAAGCTTAGTGGAACATGGGACGTACTACGTACCATGTATTATTCCAACGCAAATATGCTAGCTTTATGTCAAACTGGAATAATAAACATAACGTTCTGACTCACAGATTTTCCGATTTTGTCAGCGAAGCAAATGGCGACCTAAATAATGTGTCCAAATCTCCAAAGGGAGAGAACGGCTTGTCCGCATACAGTAACATTTCATTGTGGTGTGGCGGCACTACTATGTGAGCCATCACCTTACGCGTTTCTGAACGTCATGTCAACGTCTTATAACATTAACCACTGGTCTAAAACACACTTAAATTCAACGACATAAAAACCTAATTCAGAAACGTATTATCACGTTGTTGTAACAACATTATATCTACTACTAATCTAAAACACGTTTTATATTAACGTTATTTTAACGTAATATGGAAAATGTAAAATTTACTGGTATTTATAAACGTAAGGTCTATGTTTGACATTAACGGCTGGTGTAAAAAGCTCTTAATACCAACGACATATCGGCGTTATATAGACATGCTCAATAAACGTCATAAGCAACACGTTTAATAAACGGAATAATTACGTGAATAGTAAAAAAATACTAAAAATCAACGTTTACTTCACGTTGAGAAAACGACGTTAACTATTGGACTAAACTTTAACGTTTAATTTTCAACGAACAACGTCTTTTTGACGTATCTTAAACATATACGTGTGCCTGCCTGCTTGCGCGTGTTACTTTTTAAGCGCCATCTAACGGCAATGGTACATACTTTACTACTACAGAATATTGTAACTGTTTTCTCTTCGAACACCTTTATTTACAGTTTAAGTTGAGAAATACAAAAGCTATATTAATTAGAAGAAGGCTATATATGGTAGGCTAAAAAGGTTAAGTCAAATAACCTCATAACCACAAACATTGCAACAAAATTAAAAATGGGAGATTCAATAAAATTTGCTAACATTTTAGGTAACTGTTAATTTTTGTGATATAACACAAATTGTATCTTAATTTTAACTTACATGTATCTCCGAAATCGTTTCAGAATTCAATGAAAATTCAAGATTCAAAACTGGTGTAAAAACGCTGTGAGTACCTATCTCTTTTCGAGAAAATTCGGGCCTTACGATTACAATTTCTCGCAAAGTACGAATGATGAATTCACCATGGAATAGTTTTGAGTTGGTTGAGAGATCCTACTTTGAAATATATTTATAAGCTTTTTATGTTTTAGTATACTCTATATATAAAAACCAAAATAAAATCATGAGTTGGGCATTGGCATCAAACCCCAGATTTTCTTAATTTTAATTTTAAATAAGTTTATAGTAACACAGAGAAGTATATAAATAATGGTGATATTTTAATACTCGCTAGTTTACTTTATAAGTTAGTCACGGAGGGCACAAATTGCAGTTACTCCACTGGTTACATCATCCGAAGATCCGACAAACTGAGAAATGGCGTGATTTGTACTAAAGATGACAAAGTGCAGCAGCTGACATGAAGTATGAAGTTGTTAATTAGAGGAGGCACGACAACAGAAAGTGAAACGAACTGTTTGATTATCTCTGCGCTTTCTACCGTGTACGCGCTGAAGATGTTATCTGGACAAAGCCGTGGATTGTGAAGGAGATAGAAAAATCTGAATAGAGAGCCATCCCAAAAATGCCTTAACGTTAACTTAACGAAATCAGCGGAGCACAAACTTGAACACTTGGTAAAAGGAAATCGGCTTAGATAGAATTTGAACGCCAACTAAATTTAGCTGTCTAATCTGTTGGAAAGCAAAATTTGCATTTAGTTAAATTATGCAATATTTAGTAAGGCTTTAAAATACAGTTTTCACAATTCCTTAGCTCGTTTGGTTATTTAGAGATTAGCGATACAAAAATGTTGCCTTATTTTAATTATACCTTGAGATTTTAAAGTGTGTATGTGTGTATTTTTATTCTAATTCCTTGCACCATTGAAACCAAGTTTAAATAGAAAGAGTTTTAGAAAATGTATTAATTTTTTCCGTTAACTTCTATTTCTATTACTAATCTATAAAAAGCACATCATGCCACTTCATTTTGTTCTTGCTTAGAAATATTGCAGATTCCTTTAGTTGTTTGTACCAGATAACCATCTTCATATTGGCACATGTTTGTTGTGTAAACATACAATAAAAAATTAATTCATTACAATTTGCTTTTAACAAAAATTGAGAACTTCCCCATCAGATAAATCAGTTGGAGAAATGGATTTATTATGTCATGTTAATGCACTTGCATTTGATAGTTGATAACAACTTAATAAAGGCTCCAAGCTGTATTATATTTATGAAGCAACCTTATCTATTTATTTATGATACAATTATTAATATATATTATCTCAATGATGGCACATCAGACGGTGGTCCATTAGGAGATGTTTTCCACTGCCTCTGGTGTGTTCATACATTTCCGGAGTTCTTTGGTATACTCTCGTATTATATATAAGTTTATAACTAATATATGTGAGTGAGTGATAAAAGCATAAGCTTCATAATCCTAAGCAATCCGTGATCACACGGGTACAAATATGGAGAAATATGTGAAAAGGGCAGAACAATCCTTTTCTCTACTACTCAGGTCAGCTAACTGAAGACGAGTGTAAACCAAGAGCTACCGAAAGACGTGTGATAAATAGTGGTACCTTCCATTTAATATTCTGAATACAGGAGAAGAAGAAAAAGAGGGTTTTGGAAATTTAAAAAAGATCATGTGATTATCAGTAAAAAGGAACATAGTGATGAAGTTGAAGGCAATTTGGGTTTGTTAAAAAGCAGGGAACAATCGAAAAAGTGCAACTGTGTGAATACTGAGACGCACAAAAATTGAAGAAATGGTAATGAGTAAAGATCATAAAAGCACAAAGAGTAAGATAAGTGGGACACGTGCAGGGATCTAGAAAGAAAAGGCACTAGAATAGATCAACGATATGCGTTTTCTTTTTCCAATTTGTTTAAAAAATATAATTGCCACACTGTTGATTAAAGGCAATATATAATAATTTTTGAGGCTTTCACGGCCATTGTCATTAAGTAACAAACGACTTCCGGGATTGGACCGTGTCATGATTGAGATCGAAGAACTCAACGTTTCGCCCACTTTCGTAAGGGGCTTCATCAGGAGGAAAAAAGCAAAAGAGCACGGTAACTCAACGTGTTAACCACGCCAGAGGCGAAACTCTTTGCAAAGGGAAGGGACAGAAGAGCACGGTAACTCAACGTGTTAACCACGTCAGAGACGAAACTCGACTGACTATCGGAAGAAGAAAAGCGAGAATTTATAGGCAAGCGCCGTAGCGATTCAGCAAATGCCGTCGCCGTTCAGTGACGGAGGGCGGGGCTTAGGAATTAGCACTTTCCACATAGAAGGAAGGGGAAAGCCTTAGTCCCGATTGAAATTATTAGGGTGTTTGCAAATCTCAATGGCTTCGCAAATCTTTCTGTTAAAGAAGAATGATAGTCAGTCGAGTTTCGCCTCTGACGTGGTTAACACGTTGAGTTACCGTGCTCTTCTGTCCCTTCCCTTTGCAAAGAGTTTCGCCTCTGGCGTGGTTAACACGTTGAGTTACCGTGCTCTTTTGCTTTTTTCCTCCTGATGAAGCCCCTTACGAAAGTGGGCGAAACGTTGAGTTCTTCGATCTCAATCATGACACGGTCCAATCCCGGAAGTCGTTTGTTACTTAATATATAATAACATTGCATTTCTGTTTCACACACAAGTACCACCTCAAGACACGTGAACATTTTGTACAACAAGCTCTATGTATGCTTCAGCATTCTTATTTTCCCAACCACTCTACCATATCCAATTTATCTGTGTTTCCGGATACTCGGGGAAATACTTTTGTAGAAACAACAAAACCATCAGTAGATAGCTAGATATTCGAGTGGTATTTCTGTGAAACATTCTGAGATAAAACAGTAATTTCTAATTCCTCACTTACATTTTCTATAACGCTCTTAATTTTTTCATGCAGTTTTATTTTTTAGGCAATTGTGTAATCCACACAGCTTGCTAAACATTCAGTTAATGACTCACGCTGGAATTATTTGGATGCGTTTTCGCTCAATCATGTCAGCTTATAGTTTCAACAAACCTCGATCTTTCTCAACTCATTTGATGATACCCTATTGCGATGCAGTACGTTTAGAAATTGCAGTCACTTCCACACTGATTGCGTTATCGTCCCAAGACCGATGCTATCAGTTCGCTGACGAAATCGTCATGGTCGCCGTTTTCCCAGCGGAGTGTCAACCTCAAACCAGACTAGTGCTTTTCCCAAGCCTCCAGTCGATTGCTCTAGCCGACGATAATGAACAAAGAGTCGTCCGCAATGATTGATTCCAAAACCACGATCCTAACTGTACGATCACGAAAAATCATGAAAAGAAGCGGGCATACCCTGTCGTGATGAATTAATCACGATTCCTGTTTTTCGCCGACTTTGAGCCGCTCCAAACAATAGCTGTGCGATGTCAACATGATGCCAAGGAACGGTATATTATCAGCGTGCGCCTTACTTGAATATCAGCTAATAATATACTCTAAACGGTTTTGCAGAAACCCGCGGAACACTACGTTTTTACATAATGACCGGTTGTCCTCCTTTGGGATTCCTCGGAGATCGCCGTGTTATTATATCGTACCTTACTTTGTATGTACACAAAGGATTACGTAATTGGCCGAGATGCTTTATTACCGCAAAATGAGGAACTAAACGGAAAAATGCCGCAATTTATTATAGCGTTAAGTTGACGATCCGCAGGAAAAGTCGCTCGGTGAATAGCCGAACGTGATTCACAGTGAATTAACTCTGAAAATTTTAGCTGGGGTCTTCACAAATTGCCCGCTTCCTTATAGTTGTCGTACACGTTAGAGAACATACCTGCAGTCCAGCCAAATACTAAGAAAATGTTGACAATTGATCTGTAGTAGTTGAAACATTCTATAGGAGACACCATAGCTAATCGGTGGTGATATATTAACGTGCCACTCTTGATTTTGGTCTAATATAAAAAACAGTGCATTCACCTTTATAGGGAAACACTGTGAAGTTCAATTCTCAGCCAGAACATCCTTGATAATTGCAAATAGAAAGTACAACCCTGCACTCATCGATAATCAAATACATCACTGAATCATAATTTACAGAAGTTGCTTAAGCTCATAATTTAGCATTTGATATTGTGTGTTATATCAAATCCCTTCTCTGGCAACGTATACTAATGAATTGTGATAGTATAAAAGTACCTACATTAAACATCATGCAGTCAGCGTATTCATAAATAAATTAACCTTTGACTTACTAATTAACACACATAAAATAAATTTGCTAGTTTCATGTATTTTTAATTATAATCAGAAAATAAAAAATAACTTGACCACACCTTTCATTGAATGAATATAGACTAAATCATAAATTTATTACAGTAACCCACCTAAATGTGGAAGCAATAAAATGTGTTATCTTTAGGTAACCTAACTTTTGTATTAAAAATAGTTTCGAAATTTAAATAAATATAATAATAACAATATAAAATGGTTCGATTTAATAAGGTGCTGTAATTGTTATTATAGAATTCGTTTTAGCGATTAAAATAGAACAAGGAAGTACTGAAAAGCTTTTGCTATATAGTACATACAGATTGCTGCAGGCAACTAGGGCCACTGCAAAAGCAAGGAGAATATGCATGTGGCCGTCGTGACGAACAATCAATGTACGATAGAGGTAGGTCGTTAGGAACATTATAAATACCAGGCATATATTCGATTTTTTAATTTTTTAAATACAATTACGGCCACATGTAAAGTCCCCTTGCTTTTGCTATGGTACTAGTTGCCTGCCGCAATCTGTATAGTACACTACAAATGGTTTACAAATTATCTTGATTTTTTTCCAAATTATTGGATTGGTTGTATATGTCGGTCGTAATTTTAAGTCGTTCAGTTTTCATGTGCGCTTTGACACCGCCGAATTTGCAGTGTACTTTTAAAAACGGATGGACGGTCTTCTCTGGAATTTTTTAGTAGATACGGACTCCGAGGTATCACTCCTGAGTAAAATGAAAATCGTTTTTTGAATTTTCGCGCAGTCGTTTCGAAAGACTTCGCTTCGCTCGGCCAAAAAACTGCTATTAATACAATTTAAAAAGTAAAAGCAACACAGTAAGATATTTGTGGGTTAGAGTAAGTATTCGGAGAGGTATCATTTGCTCTTATACAAACATTGTCCCGATGTAATAAATATGGTCGGTCTGTTCGAAAATCGCGGCGGTAAAGATATGTTCCCGAAGATCATCGGCAACTCTCTCTCTCTCTCTCTCTCTCTCTCTCTCTCCCTCTCTCTCTTTCTATTCAACGTCTTTGCTTCACCTATTCTGCCTAGTGATGTGCTCTTCCATCATCTTCCTGCCATTTTCCTATGTCGTAGTACGAGCTGTCATGGATTTCTTTGTTATTCCTCTAGCTTCCATTCAGCCGATTTCTTTGTTTATTTCGATTTTTTCCATTCTTGCTACTCGTATATGCCTTGCACATCGTCATATATCTCTTTTAGTATTGTGTTTTTGATGTCTTCCATTTTGGTACGTTCTCTAATCCATTCTATAGATTGTTTGTCTTTTAATGTGATATTTAGAATTGCTCCCTTCATGCGACGTTGGGTTGCTTGCATCGTGCCCTCGTTTCAACCGGATATAGCAATACTGGAAAAACAGTGTTTGAATATTTTTGTTTTCATATGTGTCTGAATTCTTTTGTTTTTATTTTCTAACTTATGTCGTAGTGTCTCGAAATGGGGTATCCCTTGTCTGTACTGTATATTCTCATATTCTAATATATAGCCAACTTGTATTTTATAATTTTTTAAATTAAATTTAACGAACTGTGAGATTGATTGCAAGTGCAGCAATGAACGGATGTCCAAGCCTGCTCCCGGGATGAGGGGATTTTCAGCTCATGCAGATTTCACGAAGAAAAATTAGTGTCAGGGCGAAAGTGCCCGTAGTTCTAGAGTGAGTTACGCGAAAATCGCTTACGTCGAAGTGAACAGAAGCGGCCTGGTAATATGTAAATTGTTGCGTAAGTGCAACGAACAGCGTTTGCAGTTCCAGCAAACGCATTTTTCGAGTGTGCCAATGAGTAGATACTCAAATTTGTGAAGTTGTGACGTCACTTGTCGTTAAGACTTCAAAGCCAACGGTAAGCGTGCGCCTCCGAGTGCGGTATCTTTCCAAACATCACGCCCTTTAAAATTTGGGTGACCCAATCCAGGGCGACTTTGTTGATCGATAGGTAATCTGCAGGGAATGTTGGCAGTTGCGCGGTAAGATTCGGCCCCAGTTGCGATAGAGTGCTTAGATGTGTGAAATCGCGTTCAGTGTTAATGTATACGGATATAACAGAGTTGACTTCTGCCAGGACTGTCTTTAAATATTTCTGACTTTTGCTCGTTTAATGACACTTATTTTGGAGCTATTTTAATGTTTTAAAAATATTGTGTGTTTGGCATGTGTTTAAACGTACCAAGAGTAGCCCAACATAGTTCCCATGTAGGTTGTTCTAGAATTTAATCCTATTTTCTCTTATGTTCTTGATGATTTGACACGTCGTTAGAAGGGAATATATTTGTGTAAACAAATTGGCTTTCTTAGTGTGCATTATTTCAAGTTAATTTCAGCCCGAGAGCACTATAGAGGTAAACCAGCTTCCTGTTATGGCAAACAGTGATCTTTTATAGCCGCGAATTGAGGTAATTAGGGAGGTTTCATTTTCAAGTTCACTGAGATAGTTAACCGGACAAACAGGGCAAATAATTGTTCAAATATTAAAGCGAACCAGATGTCTTATTTAAATTTAAAGTAAATGCATGAATGATAAATCTCACGTACCGTCGTTACAGTGTGTGTTTCTTTGTCAATTTTGGTGTTCTGCGGTATATGCACTGTTCTACTCCCTCTACCACAACTCCATTTACCATGAAGGGTTAAATTTCAGCATGTTGAATGTCATTATTTTTATTTTGTTCATATTCATAGAACTATTTCCTCTGATTATTATTTAAGCATTTTTACCATTTCCTTCAGTTTCAAGTAGTCTTCTGTAATTAGCAGCACATCGTCTTCAGTTTAGTCTGGGGATCGCTCGATTTTGTGTGAACAGCGTTCGATACGGATCAACAGCCGTCGCGAGGAAGCTGATTTAGTCGCGGGAACGGCAAGCTTGAATACACACGTTCCTGTCGGATCAAAGTGAATTTCGTTTACACGGAAGTAAATTAAAAGCGGAATAGAATTTTTTGCCTACGTCTCTGTGTGCAGCAAACCAGTGTTTGTACTTCAAGCAAAAACCATTTTAACTGTGTGCTGAGTAAGTGCTTGGTAAATCGCTAAGGAGTTTCGAGACATTCCGGTTGTTTCGTGACGTGATCTGCCACAGAGGCGGCATATCCAGCTACGAGGTACTTCCCCGTCGCATTCGTGGGAAAGTTCCGGACATTGAATCATCTAAGGGTGGTGACGTAGGTCAGCCCCAACGCAGCAATTCTCAGCCACGAGCTTAAGATAACGATACAGAAAAGTTTTTCTCCAGGCCGTAGCAATATTTCGCGACCGTAAAAGAATGCGATTAATAAACAAATAAATACGTACGCAAATCGCAAAACGGAATGTCCCTCAAATCACGACGGCGAATTGCTATGCAGTTTACTATTGGAGTTATTTTGGCGTCTTTTTAATGTTATTTAAATGTGGATGTATTTCAGATACAGTTACTCTGATAGCATTTGATTTGTAAACGCCAGTAGCTACCAGCTATTCTGCGTCAATGATCCATTTGTATTTTAAACTAGTTGTGTTTAAGAATAGCAAGTTATATTAGGGTTTAAGTCTGATTTTCTTTATTATTCTGTGTATGTGTATATATAAAAGATCAATATATTTATTTGTGAGGAAATTTGCTTTGACTGAGCATAGTAAATATTTCAAGTGGTTTTTTGTAGTTGAAGGCCAATTTCCTTTTTTTGGCAGATATTGCCGCCACCTAGCTACGAGTTCAGGTAAATAACAGTTTCACGTATACTGAGCTATCTAGGTGAACAACAAGGGCAACTAATTTATAAAAATACTAAGAAGTACGAGATGTCTTCTTTGCATAAATAAAGACGACAATCAAACGCTATAAAGATAACATAATTAATCGATGTCTTGGAATGCACTGAAGTAAAAGCATGGTGGCGAAAAAATCGAACGATTTTTTCAATCTTCATTGTGATGTGAAAATTATACACTGAGGAATGCAACACGTTAAAATTTGGAAGATAATGGAGTAACTTGTAACTTGTTTGATGCGATTTGGGTGGTAAAACGACCAGGTTTTTATTTCGTGTTTAGCTTTTAGGCACTGATAGAATGAGATAAAATAACCGTCATGTCGTACAATAATCGAAAATCACATCTTCGCTTCCGTTCAGGTTCCTTATCGTACGAATAACGAAAGTGTTTTATTTCGACACAACCTGTTCAGCGGCGAGAATTTTAAGAGGCAACTATCGGTCGCTCACTGCTCGGTGCCGTTTTTGCAGGTGTCATTTCAAACGGCTGCAACGGTTAAAACCAGACCACAGAGGAGTGTAATCAATCTTCGAATTTCTATTCTGCATATTTTAAGATTAAAAAACCGACCATGTTGCAATTTGGCCCAGCCCAAGATTGCAGACGGTTTCCATTTGTTGGTACCGCTATTCTTATGACGTGACATAGTTCGCATCAGGACGATCAGTTATTAATAAAACCTACACAGCGCCTAGGGCTTAATTCGTAGCTAACCGATATCTTCAGCGATCAAAGACCCGTCAACTTACAAATTGGTCGTGGTGTGTGCGTGGTTGCAACGGTTTATAAATGCGACCGATTGTTCAATGACTCTTGGAAAAAAGCTTTGTTGGATCTGACAGAATAAAATTTGCATATTTAACTTGCACTTGGCAATAAAATCGAGAGATTGTTAATGTTCGAAAAGTAACGAACTTTTGCTGGGCAATTGCCATTTCCAATACGATTAACGTAATTGTTTAAATCACAGTGCAGTCTCTGATTTCAACAGATTTTTATGTCCAGCTAGATTTGATTTGTAATCATGAAGCAGCATGACATGGATATTTAAAATCCTAAATCTATTGCACAAAATGAAAGTAACTAGTATAATTTGAACGTCCAAGGCAGACTGTATGCAATGCAGCACAAATCGGTTATAATGTAAACGGTACGTTAAAAGGGAAGAAAGAACATATTAATTCAGTTCTTCTCTCATGCCCTTCTCTTACAGTAGATGTACATTGTCGTCGTCGTCGCCGCCTTGTATTCTCTAGTGTAGAAATTGAATTTGAACCTCACATTTAATCCGTTTTCGAATAACCTGTATGGAGTTAAACAGCTGCTTGCCATATATTGTAACTATTAAGTTAACCAATAGCACATTTCGTTTAAAACAATTAATGATATTCATTCCTATTAATATGCAACCTTAATCAAAAAATTATATCTTCAGTAATTGCTATTGTGCAGAAAGCATCACGATATATAATTACAAGTTATTAATTTATCTTCGGCCAAACTTCAGTTGAAAAATTAAAATAACCTTTGGTTGTACTATGTTACCCCAAGGTTGATTTTGAACATACAATTTATTTAAATCATGGTTCATTTAACGCACGAACAAATATCTATAAATAATAATGCAAATTGCCTTCTGACTAAATATTCTGACTAATGGTATAACCGTATTCAGCATCTTTCTACACATGTTCCAGCTAACTGCTGAGAATATTAATTAACCTAAGCTTTAATTTTAGTTTGATGAATCATCTAAACTATTCGGTTATTAAATCTATCCAACAAAAAGTGATGCTTGGAAACGCAATGGGAATTTCCTTTCGATGATATGCTAATTATATTCCTATCCACTTTTTTCGCATCTGCGCAATTGTATTTGTATGAAAACAGTAAACATAATTTTTTTACAGTTTTCAGTATATAGGGATAAAGGCTAAGCCTCGTTTTAATTTATTTTTTAATTTGATTCCCTGAAACAAACATTTCAAAAAATACGGCTATAAAGTACTAATACTAGTATGTATACGCCAATTTAAAATTGTATTTTCATGGTGATCTTCTGTACCATGGCTGTCCAACACGTAGCCCGCGGGCCGCATGCGGCCGCCAGGATAGTTTTGCGGCCCGCGGATCGATAGATACTATACTTTCAGAAAACATGAATCTGGAATATACACGTACTACATTATAAATAATTGAAAACAATATAAAATGGTGCTGTAGCGATTAGACACCTGTTTTTGATTGTTTTTAATAGTGTTTAGTTGGTATAGTTGTTAATTGTTGTTAATTAATGATTACTTTAACAGTTTTCAGTTATCAACAATGTCATTTTATATGGCTTACTTATCTCTATACGTAAATTTACATTAATTGATGTAATTTTTTCTTTTGTCGGTATCTCAAGAACGGAAAGGAATTAACCTAAAGTGAATATGATTTTTTTTTGTTTAGAATCACCTCTAAAACACATGGCGAACACCCTGTATATCTCTTTTATGTTTCAATGCTTTTTGTAATATAAACTACGCTTCTTGAATAAATAAAAATTAGTATTCAAATATACACATTTTATAGTTATTACAAATCACTCTCAAAGTCGCAAACGACATATTTTACGACGCGGCCCTCATAACCTACAAATTTTTTACAGTGGCCCTTGGGGCTCTCAAAGTTGGACAGCCCTGTTCTATACTGTTCCTTGTTTGTTTGTTTCTTTGTTATGGACAAGGTCTAGCCATGTGGTACCAGACACCAACTGCTATGGTATATGATCAAACTCCTACTTAGAATTTTGCTGATACTGAACGTAGGTACTCATCTTTTTACGATTTTTATATTTAGCTTTTGTTTATCCATATATTTCATAAATTTTATTTATGTTCTGTCTTTACACAGTAAAGCATAGCTTCATTGAAAATCGTATGTATAGGTCATATTTACAAAAAACCATTTTTAAACATTCAACTTTTAAGTAATGTAAGTACAATTAAACAACAAAAGTTAGGTTAGGTCTAGTTAGAATACGTTAGGTTATGTTCTGTACGATGAGCTTATGTATCACTAGAATATGTTAGATATATTATCATTCAAACTAAATTTTGTACTACGATATATTTTACTTCAGTAAACTAACTTTACTATTAATATACAGTGTGTCCTACTTTGTTACTAACACATCCATATCTTCTACATTTTTAAGCAAAATGAATAGAAATTAAGGTGACTTGTAAAGACTTCCAACGGGACTTAAGCAGCCCATTAGGATTATTTCCAAATTTGCATTTTACCAAAACTTAATTTGATTTTAAAATCTCATTGACCTCAAAATCTCCCAGATATAGATTTTTGTACAAAATATTAAAGATACAATTTTCTATAAGTATCAATAATCACAATAAAGCCACACAGCAAGTTTTCTGTGAAATTATGTCGGGAGATATCCTCATTGCTGAAGCTCAAGTGTGTGTGTATACGTATTTTTACCTTTATCATATTTGATTCGACATTGCTTATATTATTTGTCTGATTATTTGTATCTTAGTTGATTGTTTTTTTTGTGCTAACGGCGCTGCCGAACGTTTGTTCTGAATAAGAGTCTTGTGAAAGGAAGTCAGAACTTTATAATCTCGCTTCCCTTTGCGACAAAATTTAATAATTTTGTGGGATACAAATAATAATTAAGTTTGCAATAAAAATGAGACTAAGATTTTACCTGTTTTATAGTAATGTGACTGGATTTTGGATTTGGTTGCTTAATTAAATCTTACTTTTAATTTTATAAACGCGTCATATGAACTTTGATCAAATTTTTTAATAAATGCGCATTTTCTTTTTTTTAAATATAGTTTTGCTTGAAAAGCCTTTATAATTCTGGAAAATATTTTGAAATCAGATTTTCACATTTCCAAACCTGATTTTTAAGTTAGAATTAAGTGTCAGTTATTTCATTTTTTGTACAATTGTTGAAAGAAAAATCAGCATAGTAAAAACGCAAAATCACGAAAGAACCTAGTACAGTTTTTGTAGGACACAAGCACAAAGAAACTTTTGTTTTATTAAAAAAAAATACTAAATTTCGGTGTTATGTCATTTTATGTTGCTGTAATATTTCCATTATTATTGCTTCCAAACATTTTTTCTTTGCAACAAAAAGGCATACATGGGAAATCCTAGTAATTCTAAAAATGACTGCTTTAAAAGTAGCCATATCGACATATGCATTAAAATGTAAAGTATCGAAGATCAAGTTTGTCCTCACCTCATAAATTTCATGCGCAGAAACAGGAACTACAGTTTTTTCTTCTATATTTGTAGAGTTTAAATTTAAAACGGTTTTATTAAATTTTTAGATGAAATTGAAATTCAAAGTACGGAATCTCATGCCGAAACGCAATGCATTTTGGGGAATGGGACGTTCGCTGTCAATTGTCATTCAGGGCCTTCTGACTCGGTAATTAGCATAATTCCAAAACAAAAAAATCAGCTTACCAAATTGAAAACGCGAAAATATTAAAGTAGTTAGCAAAGAAATAAACATGTAAATACAGGAAGCTCTGCATGACAGCTGAGGCCCCATTCCCCATAATGCACCGTATTCCGGTATATGATTACGTACTTTCAATTTAAAATTCATCTAAAAGTTAAATAAATCCGTTTTAAATTTAAATTCTTTACAATATGGAAGAAACAACTGTACAGTTTCCGTTTCTAGACATAATAGTATATTACACAGTAGGTTTAGAAAAAAGTAAAGTTTTACTAAACGAATATAGCTTGATTGAGTACGAGCGAGCGAAGAGAGCCAGTAAGTTAAAAAGCTATATAAGTTTAGTAAAGCTACTTTCCTTACGAAGTATGTATACTATTTTTTCGCATTTTGTATTAGTATTTATAAACCAACATTTATATAAAATCATTATACCTCATGCCCATTAAAAAAGGCGGCTGTGGAAATTCAAACGTATGAATAATATGTTGGTGGCACTGTAGGTCTATGTCAAATTCGAGGTTATCAGGTTAGGTTTTCCGTCAGTTTTGACACAAACTCACACAAAACCTAACCTGCTAACCTCGAATTTGACAGTGACGTTACCAAATAGTAAAATGACATTTATATGCACCAAAGTGCCACTTTATTCATCGATTTTGAATTCAGTAAAATAGCACATTATTATACAACATGCGAAAAAACTTATTAAATGTTCCATATAACTTTATGGGAAGACGGCAAACTTGATCTTCAAAATTCTATACCTTAATGCATGTCCCGATAAAGGCTAATTTTAAAGTAGTAATTTTGAGAATGCCATCACCTGAAAAATTTGCTCCAGAAATACGTCACCTGTTCGACCCCAACTGGGCTAGTTTAGTTTCACACAAGTGCTTTCGTAAAGGCAAAATCCGCCTAACTATTGAATGCGTAAACATATTTTAGACAAATTTTAAAGTAGCACACTATACAAATTTTAGATCTTTTTAAGCCAGTTGAGCTCAATCAAAAATTAATGATGGCCGCTTGGAGCCATATTGAATACTTTTTTAAGTGCAGTTGAGATTTATCAATTATTTTTTTTAAATTATAGGTATACATTCTACTCAATAAGATTTTTCAAATGAGGTGTCACATGGCTCGATACACCTTGCATTAAAAAATATTCATCAAAATTGTTTGAAATTAAGATACGTACGTGTTCTACTCAATTAGGTGCCACATGACCTCCTTTCTATTAAACCAATATTTAATATAGCACCGAGCGATCATTTTGATTTTTAATTGGCCTCAAATTGGTGTAATTGACTATTCTAAAATTTAAATAAAATATTTGACGCATTCTAAACTTAGATCGGCAGCGGCGGCCTTTTAATCGTTAATGTACGTGAGACTATTATTAAATGGGGCACCCGAACATTGTTGGGCCGCTTTCATACCTATTTCCCACTAAGATCTTGAGGGCCCATCGTCCCTGGCATTAGGTATTAGGGAAATGGGGACCAATTTCCAAAACCTTATTAAAGTGTAATTTTTTTAAAATTTCTGCAGAGCTAAAATACGCATGTATTAGATTTATATACACAAAAGCGCTAAAATATGCAAAATATAGAGATTACAATGTGAAACAATTTTTTGGCTCCGCTTAATTGTTTCGCCAGTTATTCAATTATTGCAGGCTTAACCTGTATATTTTTAGTTGAATTATAAATCCTTTACATTTCGAATTCTTAAATTTTCCAAAGCAGCGTATTTTGTACCTGCATCAAGTTCCTTTCATTTGCGCGATGCACTCTCAACCCGCGCTATCTCTTATCAGAGTGCGAGTCTTCTTTTGGGCACGAAATTTTCGTCCGAGGCACTTGCTGTCTTAACCTAAGTCCGCCGTCATCGGCGCGGCTAAAGCTTGATTTTAATTAAGTCAAATTACGTGCGCTCAACCAATTTTTATGAGCATTGTGTTTCCTAAGGGCTGATTATGATCAGGTACGATGGCGTTTTTCTGTTTTGTTATTGGCATAGTAATTACATTTTTTCTTAGCTCTGAATTACCAATTTCAACCACGAGTTTATCTCGGAGGCCAAGGCGCTTGCCTTATCGCATTTTCGACACCTGCTGGGTTCGGCGTATTTGCTGCCTTTTTGAGGATGCTTCAGCAGCAATTTTCGGCGCATCCACGGAGTTCACGTCCAGCTTATGTTTCGAGGTTAGTGCTACTCCCGGAATTAAATTTCAACTTATCTTCAATACCTGGATTTTACATTTACACATTTTAAACCCGTAGTTATTTGGAATTTAAATTCACTCGTTCCGCAATTATTAACATGTAATGTTCAGTTTCATACATGCTCTTGCTTTTTATATTTAAATTTTTATGTTTATATTTAATTATGATCAGTATTTAAAGTTGCTATTTTGATGTGTATTGACCCTCTGTAAAAGGTACAGTCACGCTTTTTTATTTTCAATAGCCTAAACAGAAGGATTTATTAAATGACTGTGATAAGCTTATCCCACGAATAATTTGTTGTTAAAGTTATTAAAATAACCCGAAAAGGGTTTTTTGATTTTATGTTTGTCGCAGCCTTCAGTTACGTACACAATTTTGTTATAACATTATTTGCATTTTAATTATTCTGATTATTTACTACTGACACTTCAAGAGTTTTTATTATTTATTAATCAAACGCTAGTCACTTTTTATTTTCTTATTGTTCGAAATCTTTTGATTTCTGGCGCCCATTTCCTTTCCTTTTTTGAAGACATTCCAGGGTACACAGCTGATGATTTGAACCTACGATCCAAGGCCGCCGAAATTTGAGTTAGCTAGGTCCATCGCGGTGAGTAAAGAGTTTTCAGAGCTGCCGTGGTGTATAAACTGTAGGAGGGTTGATCTGCGATTTTTACTACCATCGATCAATTTTATTAATTAATCGCAGATCGGCTTCTTTATTGTTTCAAATGAGTGTCATAGAATTTTAAATTCGTGGAATAAGTAGAAATTGAACACAGTTTAATCGGCAGATCAAATCTTACATTATTGATATTGTACCTAAAAGCCGTTACTTGGTTATAAAATTAAATCTGTGTGTCAAAATATCCAGATGCGGTTGAATTAATAAATTGCTTATTTATAAACAAACTAGTTTTTGAGACCACCACATAAGTGGCCTTTTTTAATTAGGATATTTTTTTCATTTTTAAAATTAAATTAATAAAGAAGTTACAGAATAACATATTTTCAAGGTCTTTAATAAAGAAAGCACACCGCATAAAAATTTACATTTGCTAGATCGAATAACGATTGAAAAGTGTTCAAAATTATGTACAAAATTAAAATATCAATTGTTCTAACAGTAAATAGAAACACCTAGTAATGCGAATTACATTAATTCACAAAGAGAAAAAACCATGACAGTCGGTGGGATTCGCTCTTGCGCTCCCAGGTGAATTCCGATTGCTAGTCAGACGCTTTGCCCGCTTGGCTAAAAACGTTGCTTAACATACTTATCGTTGTATTATGAAGAGTACTGTGATGTCACGGCCGATCGCGGACGAACTGCGTCTAATGGGTGACGATGAAAATATGACACAAGCAGGCAGGCACCCAGGCAGCGTTTATGTGTAAGGAATAATGTCGATTGTATTTCCATTTCCGATAATAAAACTCGCTTCTATAACACACATTTTTATTTGTTCGAATTTTCTAAGATGTCACGGTTGCCAAAGCCGGATTGGGGAATCGCAGTGAAGTCATTATAGGATTTTGGTGGTCGCTGTGGTTATTACCACTACTGCACAACCCTAAAAAATGTACTACCACAAATTACATAGGTCTCCATCTAAGCGAGAAATTCTACAATTTTCCATTATACCACATACTATTACAAACTGTGGAGCGAGTTGTGAAAAGGAACAGGTACGGCAGCATTAAACAAAACAAGTGTTCCGATAATTGCAGTATACATTTCAACAACGCGTTGGGCGCCAACCAGTCAGGATGGGTTTGCTAACTCGTCGGTATTTCCTCGCAATTTCCCCTATTTACGACTTATGCCAACAGTAAAACCAATGCTCAAATCGTTTTCTCGCAAATCGCCAGTTAAAGCCCACACGTTCCTAACTTAATTAACAGTTAACAACTGGCCGTGCAGGTACAATTCCGTGCACAATCGCATCGGCGAGAAGTATGAGCAAATTGCAGATGATGGTGGTTGCAAAAAGCGAGTGATTATTTGGCGCTGTCCTGTCGCGACGGGTTCAAGGTCGCTCTTTCGCGCATTCCTTGCCGCTGACGACCACGATGGTCGCCATACAAATTCGGGATTACTCAGAGGGAACGCTCGGAATGTCACCGCCATCGCATACTTGGATGACTTTCGATGAGGACGAGTGCCCGAAAAATGCTGCGACTGGTTCTTCTTGATGATGCACTCGCCGCGATTAAGCTTTAATCGATTCAGAGAAGCTCCGATAGCAGTGAATTTTTGTGGTACTTTCGTGTTCTGGTCACCCGAGGCGTCGATTTTTTCAAAATGGAAAATCACATTTATGGTATGATTGGGCACAGTTTTTCTATCCATACCTACTTAGGAGTTAAAAAGCTTTAAGTCGTTTGACCTGGTGCAACTTATAGTAAACCTTGTTGAAACACTACAGTCCATGGGATCACATAAATTATATTGAAACCAGATCCAGTACCGACGCTATTCTCATTAAGAGGCAGTCAGATAGGAGTTTGTTTCGTCACCATGTCTATTGTAATTATATGAATACAGGGGTATAAAAATCAATTTTAAAATAGGATTAGGGGATTATAGTGGTTGGATATTATAGGGATCAATTTGAATATGAATTGGGTATTTGAATAATTGGTATGTAATTAGAAAAGGAAATAGAATTTATAATTTGCATAATAGCATATGAGGTTAATTGAGAAACAGAAGGATTCAATTTTAATGTAATATCTAAATATGAAATTGGAAAATAATAACAAATACTTAATCGAGATAGATTATTGCACATAGTGGATAGAAAGCAAAATCAAGCTTATATAGTGTGTTTGAAGAAGAAAATGTGATATTGTTAAGGACTTTCTTTTGATTATTAAGATAACAAATTTGAAAATGAAAAGCTGTAATTAATTTGTGTAACTTGAAATTATGAAATAAACCCTATTTTAAAAAGTAAAATGTTTGCAAAATAAAAAGGTTACAATTAAGACAAAATTTGCGTGATGGAATAAAAATGAAATTTTAAAATAAGAAGATGATTATACCAAAATGATGGAAGACAAAGAAAATGGTGAGAAGATTTAACTAAAGCAGTGCTAATCTATAGAAGAAATTAAATAGAAAGACATATTGAATTAAGTTAATTGAGGAATTACATTTGACATTGCACATCGATTGAGTTGGATTGCAGCGAGCTGTTGGCACGGAAGGAGAGTTCCGAGGAGATCGTTGGCCGAGAGAACATGTTTGATTTAGCAATTGAGTGGTTTTGTATACGGTGTTGGTGATAAGTGACAACGACTGAGGTCTGTTTGGATCCATGCTGTGAGGAAGCTTCTGTTCATGATTCTAGGCAGTTTTGACATTTTGGTTGTCATTGGAGGCCTTCACCGTGTTTATTGGGTGTAGCAGTTGTGATCGGTAGCAGAGTGGGACGAGTTGGTTACTACTGAGGACATTGATAAGTTCAAATAAAAGGTAAATGAGTTTAGGTATTATAAGCACTGAAAGAAAATAAAGATTATAAGTAAATTATTAAGGAATTACTTACTGTTTGATATTGTTATATAACAAATGTAACGATCAGGTATTTGTCATTGAATTTTCTAAGTTGTTTGACGTACCATTTGACAGAAGCTGTTTTGAGTTGTCAAAATTAAAATCGGAACATCAAATTTCAGAATAAGTAATCTAGATAAAAGGAATCCACACCTGATTTTCAGGAGCTAGCCAAAAGAATAATTTTTAATAATCAAATAAAATAAACAGGACAATTTAAATTGACTAAAAGATAATTATAAACATATACTCATAGGTAAAACAAAGAAAGAGCCGGAACCATTACACTATTTAATATTCGCTATTTGTTTTAAGCAAGCTGTTGAAGGAACAGCGCTCAAAATCTGCGGAAAAATTGAAAACAACCTTACAGAAAGCGCAACGATGGCTAAATATAATCGCTGTCAGCAATTAGATTAGACTGGTTAAACATAAATTGAAGGAACATAAAATTATTCGCTGTGGGTAAGCAAACAGCAGAAGATGTTGGAAAGAAAATCATTTGCACAATTTAAACCAATGATAACTAATGCATAAATAGTGCAATAACAGATCAAGTCTCTTATATGGGCTGTGAAACGTGGGCCTTTAAATCAGCACTATGAATCGTATTGAGGTTTTCGAGGTTTACACTTACAGCAGACTTCTTATAACCCCTTCGATTAACAGTGTAACAAATGAATGCACAGGAAACGAGAACTAAGTATCATCAAAACAAACAAAATGTAGTATTTCCGATGTACTCGCATTGTCAGAGAGTCGACATGTAAACTAATACCTTTAAATTAAAAAAAAATAAAGCAGAGATGGGCATTGAGTTGAAATGATTGCCATGGCTCAAAATGGCTTTTAAAGATATATCCACCTCAGTGAAATGGCGGTTGTCAAGATCCCTAATCGGGCAATTCATTAGGAGAAGAAAATATATTAGTTTACTCTATACTTGATTCCAGTACACATTCCTTATTGGTTTAAATGAACTTGCTACAAAGAAAATTTTCCAATAGCTTTAATATCATTGGTAACGTCGTCTAGCTTACTCTACGTCAAGTAGATATTAGTCAGCATCTTGTCTGATGACTGTAGTATTCTACAACAGCTTTATACTCTTTATTGAAATCAAAGTAGCTTAAACAAAGTATTAGTTCATCATATCTCTATTGCGAAAAATCCATACGTTAGTCAACATAAATGAAAAATATTCAAAGAAAATAATACATATCCAACGAGTAATTGAACTAAGGTACTGTAATTTTGTAAAGTATACAAGATGTAATAACAACTTCTGGGGATACTCCTGTAGAAAAAAAAACTAACCAGTATTCTAAATACCCTGGAATATCAAAATGTACTTTCATTGTCTGTATCAGTTTTCATTTGTTTTTGCTGGAATATGCCACGCGAATCTTCAAGAAATATGCCCAATACTAAACTTAAGAAGATAATATATCTTCGCTGTAACTATCATTGTCAATACCCTTTGACTGATGAACACCCTAGATGTTTCCCACATATCTTTTGTTTTGATTAATATTTGGTAGAATCGAGATTAAAGATCGAATTTTTAAGACCATTCTAATATTCAAAGAAATAGAAGATATTATGAGTGTTTTGAAGACCCGTATAGAAGTATGGCACCACTGTAAAGGACCTCGTAATTCTAAAACGTTTCTTTTACGTTTGATCTTTCCTAATTTCAGCTTATCACCAATTAAGCTTCATAGCCTGTTCCCAACGCACTACCCAGCTATATCAGCAATTCAAAGTGCGTTGATAATAGAAATATATTACTTCATTGCGACGGCGGCAGGTTATTAATTGCACAAAAAGGTTTCTACGATTATTTTATCTACTGTTTTAGTTATGGAACAATACATCATAAGCTGATCTGTGAGATCATAACATCTATTTACACAAATAATCATCGAGTTTCTGCATAATTCCCGAACTTCCTGATACGGAAAAACTCCCATATTTGTTACACTTATATTTTAGCAGTTTATATAAATACAAATAGATGCAAGAAGTTCAAGTCTTCGCTGTTTAGAAAAACACTTGATTCGTCATATTCTATAGCACCAAAGAAGTTGCGAATGCAAATAAGCACGTAAACAAAGCTAGGATGGTAACTTATTGTGTTTTTATTAAATATCTGCGAGGATCAAGGCTCTTCTTCTTTGTTTACATCTATTATGGAATGTCATTCTAGCCTTGGAATTTGTAAGCTTATAATTTATTGGTTTGCGAAGGTAATTTGTAATAGTTTTTAGATATTTGAAAAGTTTATTGAATACAAGAAAGCCAACCTTGTGTTTTTGAATGCATGTATTTATAAAAAAATATATATGGCAAATGTAACACGTCAAGTCAGAAATTGCTTTCCGTAAAAGAAGAAATCAAATTACTTGTGGAGCATAGGAAAATCTACGACATGTATTCTAATTAGTTACATGTCATCAAATCGTCGACGCTAAAATGTTTAATCAATGTATATATCCTATTACTGAAAATATCACAAAAAGGAGAGTGTTACAGAAGGTAATGAAGAAATCACTACATGTACGATAGAAAGCTAATTGATGGATACAGAATAGGAAACGATGTTGTACCCTTAAAATAGCAAGAGATACATAATGGAAAGTGAAGATTGGGTGAAAGCTGACAGCCGATAAAAGAGAATGGGCCAAACCTAAAAAAATTGAGAAATGTCATCTAAAAATTAGAATGGGGTCTGGGGTATTAGGTAAGCGTATGCACAAATACACAGATGAAATACATAACGCTGTTACTAGCAACTCCTAAAAGAAACATATATAAGTAGCAATACATAATCTAACAGAACCACAGCTAACGTACATATTGTACTCTCGTGTTCAAAAATGTAATGTACAAATAAGTTTATTGGGGGCTGTATCATTAACTAGGTAGACCTAGATATATACCTTCAAAATATATGTATATACAACACTTTTTTGAACTTTGTGTAGTTAATTCATAATCACAAAGCACAAATGCTGTACAACACTTTAATGAACACGACTGTAAATTATAACAGAGTACTGCTAAATACCACAAAATAAACAGTATTTTTGAAAACTCATTTTAATTCCAGTTGAATTGTTCATGATCTGTTGGAAAATATTTAATTAACTACGAAGCAGAAATCGTATACTAAGAATAGTTATACGTTTGTTCTATCATCAAACAATATACATATAAATGTATGTTGTATCGGCGTCTCTGCGTGAGCCACGTTTTCATTGGCACCGATCGGGCGCAGTTCGTCCGCGATCGGTCGTGTCATCACAGCGTCCTTTATAAGGAAGCCACAAGCAAGTAAGATAGATGCGCGTTCTTGGGCGAATGGTGAATGCGTCTGAATGGCAATTGAATTCCGCTTAGGACCACGAGTTAGAATCTCGCCGGCTGCATTGGGGGTTCAGTGTTACTAACCCTAGCGTGACCAATGGAGGTCACTGAGTTACCCCGTCGCTTTTTCTAATACTCTTTCGCAAAATATTTTTTCTAGGGTACCATGTTTCAGCTAATTCTCGAAAATACTTAGATAAACATATTTTTCATGGAATTTTATATTAATCACATTTAATTTTGTAGTAATTTAAGAAGCTTGGCCTCCTACGGTTCAAGTATGCGCCGGTCTAAAACAGTAGTAGTAACTTGCAGAAGTCGGTTGTGTGCGATATTCGCTGCTGCATAACATTGCTTCATTTCAATTGTTGACTTCATACAGTCACCATGGTTCGTAAATACTTGACGGAGGATGAATTACGCAAAGTGCAGTGATTAGAATATGAAATTAGTGATGAAGATGATCTTTACAAAATAAATTAATTTTATAACGAAGTATCGTTAACGAATGTTTGATACAAGTATTGCAATATTTATATATTTATTTATGAGCAGGTTGGGCTTGTTATCTTGTTAAAGGTCTTTAAAAACTATAAATTTCCCATATAAGTTCAAAATTATAGGTGCAATGTTTGCTTTTGTTCTTGGGAATATTAATTTTCAAATCAATTGAGACAAAATTGATTTGCAATAGTACATGAAAACAAAGTACCAAGACGACATAGAGCTTGAAAATGATGATGGCGCTATGCTAGGTAGTAATTCCAAGTATTTACGCGTAATATTTAACAAAAATTGAACAGACGATAACGAAATAAGATCACGAATTATCAAAGCAAGAAAACCCATGTATTGTTTAGAAAGAGACTATTACGAAGTAGATAAATAGTAAAAAATATAACATATAATGTAACACAATAGCAGAAAATAGTGTGCTATATGAATCATAAGTATAAAACAATGCAGAAATACGAAAACGAAGTCGAGGATTTACTGAAATAAATCAATATATCACACCCCGAGAAATATTAGTAAGTAAATATAAAGAGTGACAAAAGTATCGTGTGTTAAAAATAAACTCGTTTAGGGCAGGCCTTGGAAAGAAATATAGAAAATCTAGTCATGTCTTAAGTCTGTAGGTGAATGTCAGATTGCATTTTGTTTATGTACACATTAGTGACAGGCAAACGTTTGCATTAAGTTTACTTGTATCAAGCAAAAAGTGAATAAGATGGCATTTACACAACAACAACGAGTGTATTAATAATAACAGTCAATAAAAATTGGTTTTATTAATTGTTTTGTATATTTTTAGGAAAATAGTTCCAGATCAAGATAATTTAGTTCTGTCTGACTCTGGTAGTTCAGTTGCTTCAATGGGTATCGATCAAGTTATGACAAACTTCAATTTGATCATAGCCTGCTGCGAATTAGTTTTTTTTATAAGCACGATACCGTAATACAACATGTGGAAAGACGTCATCTAAAATCAGCACAATCATGTACAGTCGTGTGCAAATAAATCTGGGACAGTGTTTTTTTCACATGCAGATTAAGTTAAGAATTGAAGAATATCTCCATGGATTTCCTGCTATCAGAAAGAGTTACATTAAACTTTAACAGGTACTGAAGCCCGTAACTCTCTCTGATAAGAGGAAATCCATGGAAATATTCTTCAAAATCTTAACTGAATCTGCATGTGGAAAAAACACTGTCCCAGATTTATTTGCACACGACTGTACAACGTATGGAAAATATGAGATTGCATAAAAAAAGAAACTACGAAAAGTGAAGTACATGGCGATATAAAAAACGCAAGATAAAGGTATAATGTATTTCAATTCCCCAACTAGGGGCGGATTACTATGGTGGCCTCTTGGCCCAGACAAACCACTTAACAACGAATCAGAGCACACTTCTGCTAGAATCGAACAAAATTCAAACAAGAGCTAAACAGAAGAAATATATAAAACAGAGAGTACGGCCAATTGCTATTAGCAGTGAATTGACAAGGCCAACAGTCTCTGACGTCACGGGCTCGTGGGGTCGGCTAAAGTAGGTAGGTTAGTTAATGGTCGCGACGTGAAAATATACAGATCATAGCTACACATTGATTGCAAATATCGATTGTAATTAAGGTTTTTATTTATTTATTTATTTAATTCGCACTCAGCCAACAGCCGTTAGGCCAATTATAGGCGTCGCTGTGCAGTTATGAGGACTTCCAACCCCACTAACGACTGTCATGATGTTGTTATGACCGCCGGGACCAATTATTTCCGTGGCAGCCGTATCACGAGGCGCCGAGAGATGCAGCCGTGGAACTCCCATCCAAGTTTTGACCAGAGACAACGTTGCTTAACTCTGCTGATCGAACGTGGACGCTTGTTCAAGCTACACCACTCGGGACCTTATAATAGATAAGCCAGTCAGTACCTTTGTTAGCACTTGGTTCTGTGGATGTAAGTTATTTACTATATTTTTTGCACAAATAAAGACGTAAATAACCGCTAGAAACACATATGTAATTGCTTTATCACCTTAATGGTGAGTTGCTAGCGTTTTAAAACATTTACCGGTGAATAAAATAAGTACAGTATATTGCAATTAAGCGAATGGAGTACATTGCGGGCTTAGTTTACGATTGGCAATCCCGTTTCCAGAGAAAGCCTTTATTTTTAAAGTTTTATCTACTTATGCTGACGTTACGTCGGAGACCGTTGGCATTGTTCTTCAGGAGGTACTGTAAAAAATCAGATTGATATCTGACGCGTTATCAATAGGTGTTTATAAATAAGGGATTAGATTCTAATATATGTTGATGTTAGGGGGTGATCACAAAAATCATAATATAATCGTCCTCTTTTTTATATATAGTTAATTAAAGTATAATAAATTAATCTTATTAGAATCAGAAGGGATCAGTTTCAAAGGATCAAACCAAATTCTAAACCCGTATAGATCGGCACTTGCATTTAAAATTCGGTATTTTAAAATTCTCAGGAACATAAAAAACAAGTTTAATTATTTCGGGTCATAACCGATGATAGCGGTAAAGCCGGGCATGATTACACGTTCCTGTTGATGTCTTCTTCGCAATGTTTTGGAGTAATAAGCGCTTTCTGGAAAACAAATAACACGGTGCGGGCAGCATAATAGCCGAGTGCAGATTTCGGATGGCCTTCTGAGAAGCAAGATCCTGTAAAAAACAAATAGATGTGTCGCAGGTATTGTCTACTCTTAACGGTCCGCATGGAACATGCCTTGTCACCGGGTTACGCCACTTTGTCTCGAACTTAAAAATGATATGAATCATGCAGGATTTGCTAACGGTTCGAGGCAAATGCTTGTGTTTGAGGTGAGGTTGCGTATTTGTTGATAATTTGCATGTTGCGAGAGGGCCTTATATGCAGATCGGCGAACGATTGTCTATGGGGATAACCAGCGAGTTACCCAAGGTGTCGTACATACAATAATGCATAATAATTGATTCGTAAAACTTACCGGAATGCTAAGGACAGTTGAATGCTAAAGGAATTTTTGGTGGCAGCAATGGAGAAAACGAAATATACTCGTATGTGAAATGTTTGTCCTTTGCGAGGCGGTTTGTTTCCATTCACAATTATGACGAGTGAACCATATTTTCTCCATGTAATTTATTAAGTAGCTCTGTAATATTCACAACATTTCTTGGTTTGGATATTGACTTCAAGCTTTTTTAACTCGGAAATTAAGTGCTTACATATACATAAGTTGTATTTTCCAAACAGTTGTGTAATTATCCCCAATATTCGAATATTTAATATGCTAACTTCTACTGTAAGCTACATAAACTTTATCAAAGAAACGTTTTCATAATTGGGTTTTCACAAAGGTTTAGGGCCGATTCGTCAACATTTAACTAGATTTTCCTATAGTTTATTATCAACGAGGTGTGTAATTCTCTCTAAAATACATTCACTTTGTATGTTCACTTCTACAGTACCCTTCTGAAGCTCGAAAACTAAATGTTGATAATTATATCCTTCGCCAAAAAGGCACTTTGAAAATCAAAGTTTTAAAATAATTGAGAGATGGTAGAAAGAGACGTAAGCAAATGTTCGTATTTCATTCAACAAGGCGTTAGGCACCGCTGTAGTTCTTCAAACCATGCAATCATTATGGACCATGATATGGAAAATAGCAATATTTTTATATTCTGTTATCTGAATTAGTAAACATAGCAACTCCAAAATAAAGTTTTACATATCCTTAGTCAAAGAAACACCTTGACAACTACGGTGTGGGTGCATTATGTGTCATCGATTAGTAGTAGAAGAAGACGAAGGGATAACGTTTTCGTTTCTTGCAGCCACCGTGCCTTTTTAACTCTTGGGGGAATGGCTCTACAGTTTTGTACTCGTCCTCAAGCAGGGAGGCTGCTCACGGAGCGAGCATATTTAATGCTCAGCTCTAGCCTGCTGGCATGAGCCAGGCTGTTATATCTAACAGGTAGCTCAGAAGCCGCAAAGCATAAAGGTCGTGCGTGGTACATTTGATTTCGCGAATATAACCGTTGGAAAGCATATACCAGCTCACCAATCCGATACCGTACCGTCTACGATTTCCTTGGAGTTTCATATCGATCTCAGATGGGATATCGTTCAAAAAACACCCTGTATGGTGCCATATCTACCGTTTTCGCCACCGCCTTGTGTTTCTAAGCCGCTCTGGATATCTTCTGCAGACTGCCTGCCCGAACCCCGAAGTTGTTCATATCTTCAAGCGACGTCCCGAGGCCAGCAATTTGTGTCCCCAGCTCCAGCTTTAGCGTTTGAACTGCTAAGTTTTCTATTGTTATTATATCGCATGAGTTATTTTATCATTAGTTTCGTAATATTTTACATGTAAGCATAGACTTTAGCGTATGTAACTTGCCGCCCATGTTTGAATGTGTATTATTAAGTAAGTGATGCTCGTAAAATAAGTGTGGAAGGTACCTAGTTAGTCACTTATTGTCGCCTTCCGCGCTCTGCGTCAACTGTCTTTATAGAATTTGCCGTGTAGACATTTGTCAAATTATCTATTATCGCATGATATCACTGCGATCAGGCTTAGAATCCTTCTAAGAACTTGAACTTATCGTTTGCTACGGTTCCGGCCTTCAGCTGGTTCAGCGGTTTTACATAATTTGTACAGCACAGTGCAGTTTTGCGTATTCTACGAATAAATTATTCCAGCTATATGGACTAAGGACTAAGGTATATTCGAAGTACAGAGTCGAGAGCTGCCACATAACAAGGAAACGCTTATCGGAGTCGGGGATTCCCCCGAAACCATATTAGGTTAGTATAATCGGCTAGGTGGCGCCTAACAATTAATAAGGTCATCGTTTATAGATAAACTAAACACGCACTGAAGCGAGCCCTGTGTAGCTTTTATTCCGTTACATGTCGTAAATGAGTTTTGAACTGTAACAAGTTTTTCTGGCTCTCTAGTTATTTTGTATTTTAGCTTCTAGTGGGGAAGATCATGAAAAACAATTAATAGGTTTTCGTATTTTAGTATTTCACCTTGTCTATTTCTTTATTTTGTACTGAATTCTATTGCAGATTATCTAAACTTAAACATGGTTACTTTTAATGCCATTTTTAATGGGATTTTTGCAACCATTTAACCATATTTTCTATCTCTTGTCACCAACCAGAGTTGTTGTTTCACTCCATACCTATTTTATTCTTGGACGTTTTTTAGATTTAACTAAATTTTTACTTATTTGCAAAAGTTACTACAGCTATTACTTATATCATAAATAGAACTCTAATGTGTTCTATTTTTACTGTTTAACACGAACCCTGCTGGGTAATTTTATTCAAAAACCACTAAAGGATCTACAAGAAATTGTAATACAGTTATAGCGTCACACCCTGTACGATATTTGTCATTTCAAGATTAATATTCAAGCTAGAATGCTTCCAGGTGTTGTCCTCTTAAGTGCTTCTTCATTTTCATGCTTGATGTTTACAAACATAAAACCTAAGTATCTAATTATGTTAGTCTACTTGGCTTGATATCCTGGAGATATGCTTTGAATGTTGTATATTAAAACTTACAGGAATGACATCATGTATAAAATCGTTAAATAAAACATGAAGCTTGTCCTACACAGACCATCCATTCAATGTGGAACAACAGGGAATGAAATAATCTAGTGGTATAGTTCTTTGGACAGCAATCCAATACTGAATGAACTCCCTAAAATAAAATTTTCCAATTTTAAATAGAAATTGAAGAATCAACCAATACACGTAGTAAGTCGTTATAATGCTGGTTATAATTTTAAAAGGAATACACATTTTTTAAATTTTGCAAATAAGTTCAATATATCTTGTTACTTGATACGACTGTAGTCGCTTGCTTGATACGGCAGCTTCTGGAGATTTTTTCTAGCACATTCAATAATTTCCCAGTCGCAGTTCCACGCTGTCCATTGAAAACTTGATATCCATTATTCACGCATGCATAACAATTCGTTACTCGTCTCATGCGCTCGTGTGAAGACCCAGAACGGTACAAAGAAGGGATAAAAATGAAACCCGTACTATACGAAGAAACCAGACGACCTGACCATATGGTCACTAGATCCGAACAAGACCACGTATTACATCGGCTAGCATAACGAGACTTGCAAAAAGGTTGTCTGACATCGCGCACCTAACAATTTGTTCTTATAATAGATGTAGGAACAATGGCTAAATATATGTAGACATTAACCTATTAATCAAGTATTAGATAACTGCATTGTTGCCGTCCGAGCCGTGTATCGCACGTTCTGTAACGTGTGTTTTAGAAACAGAACTCGTTCCTGGATGTAGGTTTCGGAGGATGGTTTATGATACCGGCGGTCTTATCAGCCAGCTGGATGATCCGGTGGCTGCCTTCCGTTATCTCGCTACACCTGCTGGATTATAATTGTGCTAATGGATTTTCTGCAAATTAATAACTGTCTTACGCGGAGAAATGGAGGCGGAATTAAGTGCCTGCTGTTCGTCTAAATTAAAACACGGTCGCTCGGATTTATGGGTTTATTATTGAGTTGCAAACAAAAGTAATTTATGGATGCTTTTAAAAATATTCATTGGACATCGGTAAAAATAGTAAATTCCACGTCATGGTATGGGTGTTCTGGTTGTGTTTTTAACACATCCGATGTGTCCAAGTTTGGAAGACTATGTTAATTTTTGATCCTTTGGCTCAATTGTTAACAGGAGTATGGTTTTGTTCGTGTTCTATCTTTCATACAACCGCAACAATATTATTAGCTGAGATGGAAGTAATGGGTTGCGTTACTTGCGAGTAAAACTTTGTTCGTAAATGAAAAATGAAAATAGGCGCTAAATATAGCAAACTACAATTACAGGGTTTTCCGATTGCTTCTCACCATGTATCAGTTGTGTCTTCACTTTATCTCATATGATTTTCACTCTTGTCAATACTTGTCAATATTAACAAATGGGAATTACATCTGAAAAATCGTGAAACACAACTGATACATGGTGAAAAGCAATCGGAAAACCCTGTAAATCAAGTCAATTATAGGGATTCCACAATAAATAAGAGTAGAAGCATACGAAACAAATGCACGATAAAAAATAAATGCTAAAACTCACAAAATACATAAGAAATAAAATATATCTAACAGCTATAAAACAATTAACAACACATTTTTGTTAGCTTTTATTAAAAGCGATAAACAACTGCACTGGACAAGACACGCAGTTACTCTGGTATAATGCTTCGTTGTACAGCATTGATGAATCACTACTTGGACTTGCATCACAGTAATATAAAAAAACATAGTAGATAATTCTAGCTTGAAACTAAGAATTTCAGAAAGTTATACATAGAAGAACATTTCTTAAAGAACAAGAATAGTAGGAAGATAGTATGAACAGTCTGCTTTGTAATAACAAAGATACGGTGGCGATGACCTAATAAAAGAACCAAGAGAACTATTTCAACGAATGAAGTTCAAGAACGCAGAATAACATGCAACTAAGAAATGAAGAGACCAATACCAAGGCTGCAGTAATTTACATAAAGACCATTAACTCGTTGGAAAGATCGCAAAACTTCCTGATCACAAAATGACGTATGGTTGGAAAATATCAAGTCATAGACCTAAGATACGAGAAAGAAAATTATTGTTTAAGTTAGTTTATCTTTAGTTTTCAGACAAACGCACTTTACAGTTTATTAAACAGGTTGGGATTGGTGAGCATAGATTTTCTAACCACCTTTCATTGTGATTTACTTTTAAACTTGTTTATTTGCCGATGCGCTACTGAGGAACAATAAAGGTTATGAAAAGACCATATCCGACGCAGACAGAATCAACTGTTGAATTTAAAACTTAAAGCAGTAGCTCCGCCTCCGGTTATTGTTTAATTTTGTTGATCTTTCATTTTGAGACAGATGCAGTTCCCGAATTTTTACATTTTCAAATGTTTCTGCTTTTCGACTATGCTGAGACTACTGAGCATATACGACCTATCAGTGTGATTTACTTTTAAACTCCTTTAATTACGGGTACTTTATTGACGAAAAATGAAGGTTACAAACAGACCAAATCTGTTGTAGACAGAATCAACTGTTGAATTTCAAACCTAATGCAATAGCTCTCTCTCTCTCTCCAATTATATACTTTGTCTGGCGTGTGGTAAACTTTGGGCTCTCGTGTCGAGTTAGTTTTGTTTGCCATATTCTGCCATCTTTGTCTATCTTCAAGTGTTCTTAAAAATACCTGGTGCTTCGGGTATTGCGTTGTCAGTATCACCACTAAGTTAGACCTTCGGTCGCTGCCGGGAAGTGGAAACGTCGACCAGGAAACTCCCATAAGGATTACATTGCCCTATGCTGCCCGTACTGAATTTGAAGTCTGATATTATTTTCAGGAACTCCGTAAAACGATTCGTATCTGAATTCGTTGTGTGCAATGTGTGCGTGTCCGATATGTATGTTTTTCTGAAATTCTAAATTTTGACTTCGGATAGAAGGTGAAAAGGTAGAATAGGAATGTCTGAAGAACCAACCTCCTATCTCGTAAGGAACATGGACAAAATGAAGGGAAAACTTGGTCATGTGTATTTGTCTAACTGTACATTTTTTCGGAATTTTTAAATTTTCACTTCAAATTTGGATAGCAGGTATAATAGTAGAATAAGAATGTCTGAAGAACCAACCTCCTGTCTCGCAAGGCACATGGATACAAAAATTAAACAAAATCTTAAATACTGTCTAAGAGTTCGTCTGGCTATGTTAGCTTTAGCATTATCAACTGGTTTATTATGAAATTTAACATTTTATAAGTGGAGTTTAAGGAATCCCTAGTAACTATATTTTTCCACCAAATAACTCTTCTTCTGTTTCCATCTCATCATAAAAATGTCAGCTGAGTGATAGGTATTTATTATAGTATATAACATATCGAGGTGGAAAGTGTCTCGAGGCAGGAATGGAATTTTTCGTTGTATTATGTATATTATTTTACTCACAATCGGTTTGTTATTGTTTATTTAATTAGGTAAATTTCAAATAATACGTATTTTTATCGCAGTTTAATTAGTCACTTTAACAAAAGAATCTGCGACGCTGTTGCTAGATAACATGACAAGTTCATTGAAGCGACGTTCAGCTAGCCGGGAAAAATCTTTCCCGGCTAGCTGGAAAGTAGAGTGAACAATGATTCGCTTTCCTATTATTTTCAAGGTTAGAAACGTACCTGTTATTAACCGATTGTGAGTAAACTATATTGCAACCCTGCAACTTACTTATCATTAAGGATAATCCCTCCGGCGTAGTAGTTGGCAAGGGTTCTGTCAAAATACGGGCCCTAGACAATTGTCTTACTTGTCTAGGCCACGTTCGGCCCTGACAACTATCTATACTAAGATTACACCTATAAACTGCCACGTACTATTTAGTATGTTCAGAAGCTCTAACAACGTCTCTTGAAAATTATTAAAAATTGCTTTTATAATACAGTAAATTTGAAAAGTTATTATGTAGCATATGAATAATTTTACATGACATGAGCGATTTAGCCCGGGGGGTTCTCTGTTAATTTCCGCCGCCGTTGATTATTTTAAGCGTTCAAAAAGAAAATCCCGGACGGCGTCCGGATGCGTGAGAACAAACTCCGGCACTTCTTTTAGGAGTGCTTTTCCAAAGCGCGTCCGCGGGGATTTTACAACTTCCCATAAACGGCGCGCATTAGCGATCGCTGGCGGAAGCACTAAAAATCGGCGCCCGTTAAAAAGTTATCTAATTGTCGCCAGGAATGCCGCCGCGGACTTTCCTCGTTATTGTTTCGACCGGTAAACAAAGAGGTGATGTGGTACTAATACGAAGGTGGATTAGGAAACACGTTTGACAGGAAACAAGTTCATCGCACCGGCCACATGTTTATGCCTGCAACTTGCAGCAGAATTTAATCGGCTAATTAATGAGGCGCGCCTCGCCTGCTTGAAAAACTGATAAATACGCGTCTCGGTTCCTAATTTTTCAGGTGTAATGCACACCGCGGATTGTGCAAGCGCGTTATTCCCTTTGATGGCGCTGCAGGGTCGGACTGGGCACGAGTTTGATGCCTTCGAAATTGCCGACTTCCTTGACTAGCGGTAATGCCTTAACTAATTAACCGCAAAAACTGAATGAAATGTCGCTAATGCTTCTTAGAAACTATTAATAGCATGCCCCAAGTAATTATATGAGGATATAACAAATTAAGCTAGGAAGTGCCACAAATATAATTATCGTCATATGTCAAACTGTATTCTAATAAACGCCTCCATAAGCATACCACTCGATTTTTTTTAAAACAAAGGAGATTAGTACTGGTGAATTCAAAATCTGGAAGAACTGAAACCTTTCAGATTAGCGGCTCGCTCTAAGGAGCCAAGCAGCCATGGCCCTACCATAACAAACCAGTCATTTACGATTTTTTATTCTAAAAGAAAAACTGTTACACTTATTTTCCACCATTATTCTCATTTTAAAACTTAAACAAAGCGCGAGTAATTTTTTTTCAAGATTATGAACTGTGCGATAAGCGCTGCTTGCCTCATGGAGATATCGGTGCCAGATCGAAGCTGCTTCCCAACTTTTTGGCAGTTTATAGACTGCAGCTGGGATGCACAGGAAAGAAGTAAGTTAAAAGATAAGGATATTTTAAGAGTCAATGGGAGCCACCACAGCTGAGGCACTCGAGCACTCTGACCGCGGCTACAGTTACCGACATCAGTAATTAAACCTTTGGCACACACATACGGTGAGTTCGAGTCTTGGAATTTTATTCTTACAAGGTCGTAAGTTCAGGAATGTTTTATTTTAAGGGTCCGGCAATTGGATCTAATGGTTTCTGATAGGTTGCCATAATCTTCTTCATAATTGGTCCACATACTTTAGTCGTTTCGCTACAACAAGCTTTGGAAAACCGTATTCCATTTGTCGGGCCCGTATTAATTCATAGTTCTCATTATAAACCCCTTTCATCGCATTCGCTTTGAAGAAAAGCTTGAAATAAAGCAAATAGGTAGACCTAGCAATAAATGCATGTTATTACATTATACGTATTATTTGTTTATTTTATGGGAAGATAAAGTTAATTCTCAAATAGTGGAAGTACATGTGTTTCACCGAATTATACATTTAGACAAAACATAAAAGAGATATATTCGATTCAGTTCATCATCTTTAATTAGGCTGTAACGTTTGGTAATTTTATTCACTGATACTAACTTTGCATTTTACGATCGGTTGACTCTCCTATCAAAACCATCCACGAGCCGTCACTGTTTCAGGCTACTGAATCAAACAACTTAGCTAGTATAAGTAGCGACAACATATTATGATTTATGGCGAAGAGGAAGAGACAACTGTACTTTTTCCGTTCTCATCAAAATTCAAAATCATCAGCTACGGATAAACGTGAAATAGGTTTTATTTGAAGCAGTATTTTCTTACCGAATAAAACTAAAATTTAGTTTAATGTGTTTACACAACATTGTATTCAGAATATGCATTAGTTGAGACGTAATTAAAAGATGCAAACAATAACTGTTGCAATTTCTAAAATAGAAGATCTAGAATCCAACCAGCATAAGCAGCTCAGCAAATAAATCTCTATCTTCAATTTTGAACACTTAGTTGCAACACATATAGTTTTGACGCAAACATTTCAATTCACCTTAATGTTAGTTGTTTTATGGAAACCGTAAAAATAGACCATTTGACAATCTGTATTCAGCATGAAAGGTCTTTAGCTGGTGTTGGCTTTCTTCCAGTTGCAACCCAGAATGTAGTGAGTGTTTTATTTACTTTAAGTCGTTTGAAAAAGAGAACTCTAATTGAATATTTCTTCTTCTTCCTTCTTTTCTATAGGATTACTTCTGTTCGTTTCCACTATCACACCGACTCTATCCATTTTCGTGTTGGTCTTCCAGGAGACCGTTCACCTATTGGTAACCTGTCTCTTGTAACGCGGTTTATCCGATCTTCATTCATTATTTGGATGTGGTTGTTCCATTCTCATCTTCTAGGGATATTCACTCATTTATTGGTTGTTACACTGTATGTGACACTGGTATTATAAGTGAATAAGACAGGTTTTAATTGAATATACCTCGTATATATTAGGGCCTGAGGTTTATACCATCTACGCACATTGCCTTCATGGCCTTGGTCACAAAACTGATTTAGAATCATGACTGATCTTCGATTAAACTCGTAGAAGGGAATTTGTTTGAGAGTGCCACTAGAAGTTAGTTCACAAGAGAGTTTCAAACAGATCCACCTACACGACTCACCATTTCTCGCATTTAAATAAGTTTGAATCAGATGCAACTGTTTGTTCAAGACATCCACAAACAGCGTTCACAAGCCGACGAAGAGAAGAAGAGCTCCTGGCAACTTAGCGCCAAATTCCAATAAAATCTGTTCACTTTCAACAGCAGTGTGACTGGCGCCGTTTACTTAAACTTGCTGCAGGAATTTATCATACCACCCACTCGTGGAGAGCTTAGGAATGAGGAGGACCTTTATTTCCAGCAGGATGTTGCACCTCCTCACTATTATCGTAATGTGACAACCTATCTTAATTGAATGCCCCATGCGCTCTCTGATCTCGTCAATTGACTTTTTAAGGGGACTAACCCAAGATAAAGTTTATGTTACAAAAACGTAACAGTTGACGAATTGAGAACAGCCATTGAAAGAGAATGTGCCTAAATGACCGAACCAAATGATTCGTGAGGTTTGCAATTCCATTGCTTTACGTTACCAGCAAAAAATCGTGAATTTGAAGTTTTAATAGTAGATATGCCTTACTAACTACCGAGTTTATAATCATTCAATTGTATAAATTGTTTTGGGACACCCCCAAGCAAATATCTAGCTGTGGGATATGAGGATGTGACTTTACACTTGGTACTATCCATATGGAAGTGTATCTAGATTTTGTAAATCAAGCTTTCAAGATTTTATTAAAAAATTCCAAATAATACCCATTTTGCAGCTATTCTATTAGCTTCATTAGACTGCTGTTGCTTGTTGGGGAGTATAGAGTAAGTTCGACATTTGGCTCTATTTTGTGCTATGCTTTTTCTCCATCCGTGGCCCAATTGACGATCTTCTTCTTTTACACCGATCTCCTCCATGTCATGTCATACTGGGTCTTCTCCTCTGTCGCTGTGGGTTGCACTTAAGAGCCTGTCCATTGTGTCTCCTATCCATTTTCCTTTTTTGAATAATCGGAATTTGATGTGCCCTATTCCACACTTTCTCGTTAGATATGACTTTCAGTATAAGCTCAGTACCCATTTGAGATATTTGTTGAAGAATATCTGGACCTTCTTTGTTACCTTCTACGTTTCACTGCCATACATCAGGACAAACTTTACGTTACTCTCGAAGATCCAAAGTTACGTCTGAATTCTGAGCTTTTCATATAGGCCGCAAGTGGTTCGGTTTCTAAAAGAGCTGCTCCTGCGTTCTTGGTATTAATTTTTAATTCTATTTGCGTTTAAGCCTCCAAATCTCTATTTCTACGTCCTTGAAGCAGCAGATCATCAGCTACTCTGCGCACTTGTTAGTGTGTGTTGTTGAAATCCAAATTGGTAAGTTGAATTAGATTTCTACTCATGAAACTCGTCTCATTTCGATAGTATGGGTAGGAGCTGTTTTTTAAATAAAAATTCCAATTTTAAACTTTTAATATAATTCCACATTAAGCCTTTTCTAACAACATTTCGATAAACGCCAAACCACTGAAAGATATTTCAGATGCAATTTTAAAATTCTTAAAATCCGTGAAAACTGTTGTGTTATTAATTATTTTATCACCCAACTGACTCATTAGAATGGGAAAGATAAATATTTAATTTTAGAACGTAATTTAGTGTAGTTCAGTCTAACATAGTTAGATAATTCTGGAACTAAGCAATGTTACCGTTCTAATAATAATATTTAAAATTATGTAAGAAGGTTATAGTACTAAAAACAAGATATATAGTAAAAGAAATGCAATTAGAGCTAATAATGTCACATTTTAAAATTAAATTAAAAACACTAGGCCAACCCTAAAAGAGTAGTTTTTTTGCGAGCATGCGAGCAAGAAAAACATTCGAAAATGCAAAAGAATTTCGCAATCGAGGATCAAACAACGTTTTTTCGAAAACTGCACAGCTCTACATTGTGACCTCGTCATTAATCAAAAATTGCTGTCGTAAAAGTATTTTTTGTTCTAGTTTGTAAAAGACTTTTACATCCAGTTAACAAAAAACAGTCACTTTGGCAACCGATTTAGGTCATGTAAATGTCAACATTTTTTATCAGTTTTCGACAATAGGACATTGTGTATCTAGGACGAAAAGCGTAACATTCTCGGACAACTGTGAATATTGTTGGGCGAGGCGAATGTCGAGTCTGGAAATGTTGCTTTTTGTCCAAGATACACATACTATTTTTCCGCCAATCGTACCAGAATAATTAAAAAAATTAGAAAACTGAAATATTTCAAAAAATATTCCTGTACAGTTTTATTGTAAATTACCTCGCAACGGCTGATGTAGTGGAACGTTTGACTTTGCTCAACAAAATTTTATCAATAATGTGTCAATTCTGGTACGATTGGCGGAAAAACAATTATTCCATTAATTCGAAGTCCATTACTTTGTTATACTTAGTTTTATTTTTTTAAATTTTAATTTTAATTTATTCCGTACTCAGCCAACAGCCGTTAGGCCAATTATAGGCGTCGCTGTACATTTATGGAGACTTCCAACTCCACTAACGACTGTCATGATGTTATGATGACATCCGGGACCAACTATTTTCGTGGCAGCCGTACCACGAGGCGCCGGTAGAAGCAGCCGTGGAACTCCCATCCAAGTTCTGACCAGAAAGAGCGTTGCTTAACTCTACTGATCGTGGACGCTTGTTCAAGCTACACCACCCGGGAGGCCGAGATCTTTACAAACAGAATATGATTTACTTATTGAATGGCTGCTTCTGCATGCGGCTGTTTAAACGTGATGCTAAAGTTGTATTCTTAATTCTTCGCGTAGATACCAGTTTGTGTAAACTATTCACGTCTGTGCTTTAATAACTCAAAATTAGATAGCCACCTGTTTTACGTCATTAGACTTCTCGAATCCTCAAGCAGCTGCTAGACGGTCATACGTTATCGAGTGTCTCAAGAGTCAAAACATGTATCACCGAGTGCATTCGATCTAGTATACGTCTCGACAACATTGTTATAAAAATATAAAAGTGGACGCTTAAGATACTATTCCTTGCGGTGACATTTAATAAGACTCAATTCCGGTACATATACAATCGTGTTTTTAGTATTGTTTTAAAAGTGTTTTTCAGTGTATACAGATACATGTTTATGATCAATTTAAACACTACAATGATATATTGCATCTAAAATCAGGCAATGTTAGTACGTTTTTAGTCCGACCCTGGCTGAAGAATGTCGCTTCAGCGGAAGTTCACGTAGAAAAACACGACATACTCAAAGAGTTTATTAATGGCGTTCTAAAAATCCGTTACCGCCTTACTGCTCCTAGTCTTGAATTTCTGAATAGCTCACTAGGATATGACATAATATTTGTAGGAGCGTTAGGTGTACAAAAGGAATTGCATTTTAAATGAGAACTGTCGTGTAAGCTAGTGTTTCATTCAATCAAGGCCTTTGGAATTTTTACATTTCAGAGCTGGAAAAGAAACAAGCAAGATTGTGTTTTACTGTTACAGTTTTTCCCTATTGATTTGAAAGTACATATTATATTCACACAAGCATATAGTAGCGGCAAAAAGTATGTTTCAATTCGAACACAACATTAACAAGACGTGGAAAGGTGGAAACACATTACTGGAGAAACTTTTGACAGGGGGGCAATGCCCCTACATGTTCTACCGTTTCCAATCCCAGCAACAAAATTAACAAGCAACGCGAAAATGCTTTGAGAGCTTAGCACAGGGTATGGTTGAGAGGACACATTAAATTTAGAAATAAAACAAAATCTGACTAATCGTCGCTATAGTTACTGAAAAACAGATGCAGTTAATAAAAAAAATCTATTATGTGTGTGTGTACAGATGATGAATTCAACAAATCGCATATTAAAATGATTTGTTCCTCTATACTTTACACTTTGCGTAAACCATTATACTCGAAAAGAATTGTAAAAAATTTAATATTTTATTTGTTTGACTACAATCAACGCTGATAAATAAGGTTTAGAGGCTCTAGGGTTTATAAATGAATCATAATTGAGTCGTTGCATCTATAATTCAAAACAGATGATATCTAAGAAAAATTCTATTGTGTGTGAGCCATATATATAATACACATATATTGCTAGTAGGGCCTCGGAACGCTAGAAAACATTACGGCGCCGACATAGTCTCACTTAGAGTATAACGCGTTTCGTGCGCATGCGCGGTAATTTGAACTCCGCCTTTAGAAGCGAATTTTAAACTTGACCACTTCCCCATTGGGCGGACGACGCCGCCGCCCTTGCGCACCGCTCACCTTTATACATTGAAGAGTTGGTTGTCTGTCTCACTTCCTTGGTAAGTTTCCCACTCATAGCCGCTAGCAATATAGTAAGTATTAGATATATGGTGTGAGCAGATGTTCAATATAACAGATACTAACTTCGTCAGTCGTCAATCGTGCGTTATTTGTTTATCTTGGTTTGCATTCCAAATGACCACATTGCATTCAACATACAGGAATTTTAATAAATGGATATTTTTATTTGCTTTACTAATATAATGAAATTTAATAAATATCATTTACATCATGTGTAGTTACGTGTGTACAATAATTCAATACGAATCGTTCACACATAAAATGCATGTCGTTTGAAAAGCAGCTGCTCGTGAGTCATGATAACCAATTTCCACTTCATAATTTTATCAACGATTCCGTACAACAAGCCACAATACCTTCCACAGGCATCGCAGCAATCTGATTCCCCCATTGCTTGCTCTACGCTTGGGTAGCTCTTAATTATCAGCAAAATATCAGGACAATGAGTAGCACGCACGCCATAATAACAAATCGGGGTAATTATCTAATGGCAATCGAACAGATGTATTTCATACCTAGCGTCATCTGTTGGTAAGTGTAATTAATTATGCCCATTTTTGGTTGGAATATCTGCATCTGCTTTTCCTGTTCTATGCCATTATTGTATTTTATTTTTAATGGTCTAAAGCTAAACTCTATATCAGTGTTCGGGCTTAGTGCTATGATATTATGGGAGTAATGAATGTAATTTTCAAGTTTAAATAATTATTTTACTTCGAAAATAACAAAACAAGTTAATAAAACGCATGCAGCTTGATACTTCTACCAAGTATAAAAGCAGAGTTGGCAAGTTTTTGAAAATGCCAAAACTCCAAAATAAATTATTCAATATTAGCAAAAATAGCTTCTCTTTTTCTTGCAAAGACCTATAAGACGAAGCCAAGAAATTCAAAGTACTTATTAGATCCTCCTCTAAGTATAAAATAATAGTAATTTATTGTATAAGTGTTTTAGAAGGCGTTTTATCTACGAAAGAATGTTTAAATGCGAGAAGGAAGTTCTTGAGTGGATAAAGCGCATCTAAAACACGAATACAATATAACGTGTTATCCAACAACTCAATAAATACCTAAAAATACATAGATTTTGTATTGACAGCCATGAAAAGTCATAGTAACAATTTGGAAAGTACCAAGAGATCAAATAAATGTATAATTAGAATCGCCTTTTATTCATGTTATGAGTTTGGCAGTACTGCAGTGTATTCTCAGTTTCTGTCAAATTCCAGGTTATCGTAGGCTTGGTTGTCTTTGTTATTTGACACAAACTGACGCAGAACTTAATCTGCAATCTCGGATTTAATATAGCCTGACACTGCTACCAACAATGCAGTAGTGAATGACATGGTTTTTATCTCGCTAGTGGATATCGAGAAATCGTGAAATTACAACATTTTAACCAACTTTTGTAGGTTATGTTAACGTCGGTTGACGTTTATCTGTCGCCTCGCCACCTACAAAAAAGTCGTAAAACAATGGATTACTTTATTGGCGATTTCTCGAATTTTAATGACGATTTCGAGATACTTTAATGCCGATTTCAAATAATAGTAGTTTGTATACCAAGGCACTGAAGTTTAGCTTTTTATCACGAATGTGGCAAATAAACCGCATGAGGAGAGAGAAACTTCAGTGCCGAGGAGTACATTATGTTTTATTTGAAATCGACAAATCGTGAAATTACAACATTTTAACCAACATTTGTAAAGTTTTTTTTTCTATAATAATTTTTAAGGTCAACTTTCTAGGGGATAAGTTGCATTCCTGCAGGGTCCCTAGTTTTAATAATGTTGGTATATAAATTTTTAGTTCTTTTTTTCCACTAAAAAAAATTATTGTCATTTTGACAGATATGTCATAGTAGTGGGTAAAACGAACATCATAGTAAAATATTGCAAAGTGATTAATTATTAAACTTACAATATTGAAAATAGACATAATGATTCCATGTAAAAAAAAGAAATTGTCAAGAGTTCAAATTAAGAAACTTTGACATTAAAATTTACACATAACCATAATTTGAAAAAGTTCTACCAACACGAGGTATTCAATTTCCTAGCGTTTTAATCACATATCTACCAACATTGGAACACTTTGACAGTTATTATAGAAAAAAAAACGTACTTTAGGTTATGTAAACGTCGGTTGACGTTTATCTGTCGCCTCGCCACCTACAGAAACGTCGTACAACAATGGATTACTTTACTGCCGATTTCTCGTATTTTAATGACGATTTCGAGGTACTTTAATGCCGATTTCAAATAATAGTAGTTTGTATACCAAGGCACTGAAGTATAACTTTTTATCACGAATGTGGATTTAGTTGCCGAGGCCCGTAGGGCCAAGGCAAATAAACCACATGAGGGATAAAAAGGAACTTCAGTGCCGAGGTGTACACTATGTTTTATTTGAAATCGAGGAATCGTGAAATTACAACATTTTAACCAACTTTTGTAGGTTATGTTCGGTCGATTGACGTTTACGTAAACAATGGATTACTTCACTGCCGATTTCTCGTATTTTAATGACGATTTCGGCGTACTTCACTGCCGATTTCAAATAAAAGTATTTTTTTCGACTACCATTTCTAAGGAGGCTATTACTTGACACTTTCCATATGTCAAAAGCGTGTTGTTATTGCATGCTATGCAATAACATTTTTTGGATAGTGATCATGAAAGTCGTATTAAAAGTTCCACTTTTTTTAAAGCCAAATCGTGAAGAAGTACACTTTTTACTTCCTTTAATAATAAAGGAAGTATTGGATTCACCCCAAAAATTCGAAATTGAGTTTTCAACAGATCTTTTGTGTACTATGTAGATGCGAGAGCAAGCTTTTGAAGAAAATCGCATACCGAAAGTAAGTGTTTACTCTTGTGATTTTTCAGTTTTTTAGATTTCTTCAAAACCGGCTATAGCGATTTTTTTCAAACTTTACATTTTTATTACATTTTTAATGTGTATTGATGTGAATTAGGTGATTTTCCAGTTGAATACTTCTAAAATGGGTTTCTTTTGTTTTTTTTTCTATTTTTGTTTATTAACTCCTATTTTAAATAGAACACCCGGTATATTATTACATTTTTGAATTCAGCTAAAATTTAGAGAAAATTTGTCTCTTAAACTAACACTGTATTTTGTACCGACATTCGGACATCGCTATCAATGCGCGAAGTTTGTCATTTTTTAACGTGTTAAAAAATGGGATATTTATTTACGTTAGTATTGACGACGTGAAAAAATGCATTTCGCACACTAGAGCGCGAAAATAAGAATTTTCGCGCACTACGTCGTGAAATAATATTGATATTCTTGTTTGACGGTTGTAGAAAAAATATTGTTTGTTACGTGCGCGAAGTGTTTTTGTGCGTTCAAACGCACAAAAACTTTCACTTCGCGCACTTAATACACAAATTACTATTATTGCACACATCTGTCACTTTGTTGCACACTTCTGTCAAAACTGTTTATTAAATGTGGTAAGTTTTCAATATAAAACACTGAAAGCATACCTAATATGATTTTTAACGAATTTTCAATTTGAAATGACGTTGACGTTCTGTAATCTCTTTTAGCATAAATATGTGGTAGTCGAAAAAATTATGTATGCAACTGGTATCTAATGCTTCTTTTTGCACTTGTGAGATTAAAAGAATTCGCCTTCGGCTCATTCTTTAAACTTTCTCCAGCTTGCAAAAAAGTGGCACTTTAGCTGCTCGTTGTATAAATAACTATTAATTGACCAAAATTTGTAGCTCCCTTATTTTTGAGCTCGAGCTTTCGGGTAAAAGCTATTTTATAGCCCAAGTCCATGTATCCATAACTCATATACAGACATGCATTTTTATAAATGTTCAGACCTCTTAAAAAACGCATGATTATGTACTATAGGCTGTAATATGAAAATCAACATATTATATGTAACATTTTGATAGGATCCCCTATAATTAACACAACTGCAGTTTCAACGTTTTGATGATCTTCCACCACCTCCAGATATGGTTTACAAAAACATTGACAATGTAGAGGTCAAACTTGATTGGAACTGTATAGTATAAGTACTGAAGGTTCGATTTTAAGCGTGTTCTATTTACAAAATGTAAATACAACCCGCCAACAACCAAAGCTAATTTTGTCATAAATTACACACAAACATAGTATTGTTTATATGTATATCAAGATTTTCTATTCAATTCTAATATAAATTTGAGTATGTATTTGAACCCAATTATTGTATTTTAATCATAGAGGAAACAAACCCAACTGGAAGTACGTATACACCATAAATAGTGTAGAAAACAGAATATTTGATAACTATAATAGAAGAAAATAGGGTTTGGATTGATAAAAATAATTTGAAAAAAAATGACACCTAGCAGGATTCGAACCTACTACTATAAACCAGGGCTGTATCAAATATGTTTCTATCTTCTTATTTTTCTTTATTTATGATAGTTTATGACAATGCACGTGAATTATAAAATAGGTTAATTTAAAGATGCGTGAGTGTGCAGAGCATTTGTACTTTTTCCTTATACAGCGATAATAAGTAATAAAGTTATAGCTAAAAAGTGTTTTCAGATAAAGGTATTTCTCTTACAGTGAAGTCTAGTGTATCAAACATTTTTTACTATTGCAATACATAATAGTGCGGATGTATACCAAAATTCAAATCAGTATATTTACATTTGTGGAAATTAATATAAAAATAAAAAATTGAACTTCAAGGCCCTATAACTTCTTATTGGAGGAACTTTGTACTAACGTATATTAGGTTTAATCGATTTATTATAACCTAAGGAAAATGACCTATCGGTGGAGAGGCAGTTCTGGGACACCCTGTATAATATTCAAGAATCGAGATCGAGAATTTTCGAGATGAGGTCGAGATGGGTAAAATCTCATCTCGTATCGTCTCTAGGCAACACTAATTTTAACGAAAAATTAAACAAATATATTCGATTCAGTTCATCATGTTGTATTAGCCCGTAAAATTTGGTACTTTTTTCGCTGATGCTAACTCTTGCAGTCCATATGTGAAATATTTAAATCTCGGTATATCAGAATCTGTTTTTGTTTGTAAAGGGGCGACGAAAATGCATTTTACGTTCGGTGGTTGGCTCTACCATCAAAATTCTCCACGAGCCGCCACTGAACACACTTATTTAAATTTAGAAGCAACTTATTTATTTTATAGCATAATATAAAAATACACGATCTTCTTTTGATGCTATTAAAATTAACAGTGCCCTGCGATATGTCCTAACTAGGAGTCTTGTGGAAGTCCAGCTTTTACTTGTATAAGCTTAGAACATAATTATTGGTGGACACAAATGATTATTTTGTTGTTCTTACTTATCAGAACTAACTAACATCACGTACAATTCTGCAAAAATATTAGCTTTCAAGGAGGTATGCTTCATATATTCAGTTTGTCTGTCCAGCATATTTCGCCAAACGACCGTACCAAATACAATTGAATCCCCACCGCAGCAAGCCATGTGTAATTGTGCAGGGCTTCGCAAACGCACAATTCATAATAATCCTACACCGGAACAAAAACCTGCAATTACCTCCGCTCGACGGCGCGGCGTCCCCCATCTGAATTATCTGCGGACGAACCCCATAGTACGCGCGTTGCCAAACAGACCATGGCCGCGATAACAGCGATGCGACCGAAGAGCAGTCGAATTGGCATGCACTCCGGGTGCAGAAGCGAATTTCCTCCGGAAGCGGGCAGAGCGGTCGTTATCAGCCGCACACATCCGCTTGTGATAACGGTAAAGACGGGTTTCCTTCCTAGCCAGGTCTTCGAGGTCACTTGTGTCGCCGTTGCCAACCTGCGACGGCGGTGATTTAGAGCCGACTCCGGTTACACACTACGTCGATGTATTGTTTCCAGTTCCTGGATACGCAAGGAACGCTAACAGACTTGTACAGATAAATGTAGCGTTCTTTGACAACGGGTGGACGTTACAAGATTAGGGTTAGGTGTACTTACGGGGTACACGGACTCACTCGGACGACTTAACGGTCCGCTAAGTGACATCTTCGTGGTGGCCAGAGCGAATGTGTCGTTCCACGTGGGGAGCTTTTTCTAATCCCAAGAACCACTTCGCAGCCGGAAAGCTTACGCCGAATCAACCGACACCGGATTATAACTGCAGGGTTTCGGAGCAACGAACTTACACCAATCGCCCAACAACTTGTTTGCTCCACTCACTAAAAACCACTATTTCCAAAGGTAGACACAGGATGTTTTGAAAAGCGTATTTCAACTTCTAATTTATTACATGTGGGCATGGGGCCAATAGTAGCAAGTTTTGTTATGAATGAATGTTCCCGGTAGTATTGTAACTATTTGAACTCAATAGAAATACTGAACATCACGCTAATGATAGAAATAGAGTCACAAGGATCAAAGTCAAAATAAAAGTTTTAGATATAAGAAAACGAGTGGAAGCCTACATCTAAAACTGGAACGACGAAGGCTAGGTAAAATAGAAAGAAACCCCAGAAGTATTGCGTCATTCTTATGATTACAAATTCAAAAATCACTATGTCAAAGCTTTTTATTGATTACCGAAACTGAAAGGCAAACAACTTAGAATTTGTAGTTTTAAATTAGTTAAGGCAAACAATTAGTAGTTATTTATAAACCAAGGGAGTCAACTACCCTGTTAGTTCCAGGACTGTAAGGGAGTAATAAAGTTTGCTCGAGAGGTGCATAAATAACTAATAATTGTATGATTTGCTTAATTTAAAACTAAGTTGTCAGCGTCTGTTATGTAAAGTTTGTCTCTCAACCTTAAACCTATATTTTTTAATTCTAATTAAGATACATTAATAATTACTTAACTAAGAGGCAACTGACGGTTATTTATGCCATGTAGAAGACATAAATATGGCAGCATTTAAGGGAATAAAGTGCCACTTTAATCCCCGGGGGGGGAATAAAAAGTCCTAGTCTCAAAAATCAAGTACATGATAGTTATTTATGGCCCAAGGGAGTAAAAGTGGGTGTTTTAGTCCAGATATAAATAGTGTTCTCAGAGCGAAAGCGAGCGAAATATTTATGCAACTTGCTAAAACACGTTTTATTCCCGTGATGCATAGAACATTTTTGCGCAAAAAATCTGTAAACGGCTTTACCCAGAACTTTCATCGTCGACATTCTGACATTAAATAAATTTAAAAATCAAATTAAGTTAGGAGCAAAAATATCTTCACGTGTCTAATAAATTAAATACATTTTCAAATAAAAAAATCGTTACCGGTAGTCGAATTCGAAGGGCAGGCGGACCGCGTATGCGGTCCCAACGTTTTGTGAGACAAGGGAACGGGCTATTTCTACCTGCGCTACGGAGCACCGACCCTTCGAAACCCTGCATTTCAGCTATATTAAGTAACGCTTGCTCCTTTTTGTATCGTACAACATTTATTCTGTATCTATTGGAGCCCATCTTCGGTAAGAATAAAGCCTGCGCTATGTACAAATTATTGTATTTATTGCTAAGTTAAATCAAAAATAAACAAAATTTTATTTTTTAAAGTGCTTACCTTGTATACCATGCCTTCTTTTTAAAAGTATACATAGGGCACTTGTATGTATACTAAAAAAAATCCCTTATTTTTTATTGTTTCCCCCCATTTCGGCAACCATTTATACAGCAAACTTCAATTTTAAGAGTTTTAATTTATAACAAATAATATGCTGCGACAAAAATAAGCGAATTTTTCTTTTTAGTATTCATACGAGTATACTTTTAAAAAGAACGCATGGTATATTTGTCCGAAATTGTCTCGGTTTCATGCCAGGTAGATATATAATGTGTATACAAAATATTGTCTTCCTCTGACAAATAGTTTTTGAGTTATACCGCCAACAGACAGACAGACAGACGGAATTGAGATAACCAGTTTTTCGTCATCTAGAGACCCTGAAACGTGAAGATCTGAAGAAATCTCGAAAGGTGATTTTTTCGCGATTACAATACTTCCTTCGTCTTTTAGAAGAGGGAAGTAAAAAATGATATAGAAATAACAATATAAAATAGTGTTTACGTATATTGGCAGCTAAAGGGTTTTTTTTTCACGCGTGACCCGTTTAGAGCATCGACGTTAGCGAGCGTTATAAAGCTCACAAGCGAAAAAAAGCACAGTTGAGTCATTAGTATAAATATAATTTTTGTGACATCAAATGTTTAATTAGCTCTTTCACTTTGTAATTAAATATTACACAATCTAGTAATTGTTTATTTTAGCTTTTTTTATTCTATAATAACTTTTTATTTTATATTTGTATATAACGGGACATACAGAGTGTCACAAAAGAATGGGGCAGTGATGGGACATATATTTCTGAGTTTATAATAAATCGATTAAACCTAATATATCTTTGTACCTCTAGTAGTTCAGTAAGAAGTTATAGAACCCTAAAGTTATTTTTTTTCTATTTGTTTATTTCCACAAATGTACAGATATCGATTTCAACTTTGGTGCACATACTTAGGTACTACTGTGTACGGCACTAACGCTAAATTTTTCATAAACTTGACTTGACTGTAAGAGGAATTTTACCTATTTTCAAAATTTTTATCTCTAGTTTTCTTCTCTGTATTTTTTTTTCAAATTTTAGGTTAGTATCTGAAACGAAATAAAAAAGCGTCAAAATAAGTTTGTTTTAGTTCATAAGCATAAAAGCAACCGTTTACCTTAAAATTCATATTAAAGTTTTGGGTTGTCATTAAGACGTGATGTTATCAAGTAGCCATGATCACAAAAACAATAGGTAGTCGTTTACTGGGCCACAGTGGTCTAGTAAACAAAAATAATAAATCAATTTATGCCGTTCATGACAGAAATCTTTTATTTTGTGTTTCCGAAAATGCCCCAACATAACAAATTCTTCAATACTAGAATGAGATATATGGTTTGCGTCTATGTACTCTAAAAAAAATATTATTGTTCATAAATTTGTATCAAATAAAATTATTATACTTGGGCATGAATTGTTTTTGGTAGGAATTTTAAGGTAAACGGTTGCCCTTACACTTATGAAGTACGAGTACCTTATTTTTACTCTTTTTATATTCTGTTTCAGATAATAACCTAACATTTCAAAAAATTGTGCATATAAGAAAAATAGATATAGAGCAAAATTTTAAAGATAGGTAAAGTGCCTCTTACAGTCAAGTCAAGTTTACCTTTTCATCAGTGCAGTGCATAACAATAAGCACGTGTACCAAAGTTGAAATCGATATCTTTACATTTGTGGAACTTATCGTAAAAAGAAAAAACGAAATAATTAAACTTTAAGGCCTGATTACTTCCTACTGCGGGAACTTGGTACTAAGGTACATTAGGTTTAATCGGTTTATCATATACTAAGGAATCTATAACCAATCGGTGCTAATTAGTTTTGAGACACCCTGAACAATTTCAAATATGGCGTTGAACAAATTTGATTGTATCCTCAGTTGTTCATCGAGACAAAGTCGAAGTGAACAACACGCCGTGTGATAAAAATAAATACCTTGAAATAAAGCATCTTAAAGGGGTTCAATTGATTTTTATGGTAAAATACGCATATCTCAAAAACAGCTGAATTTTCGGTTATAAACGTACATATCAAAAGAAAGCTCATTAAATGGCTTTTTAGAAAATATCAAAAAATCACGTAAAATATAATTTTTTGGTAAAGTTTTCCTTCATTCAATTGTTTTCCATTGCTTACAGCAGCCGCAAAAGTTCAACATTTTTTTGCTTAAATTCGTTAATATCTCCAAAACAGTTGACATTAGACCTATATAACTTTATATCAAAATTATTATTTTTTTCATTCAAAACTTTTAAGCGACCTAAATATAGGGCATTCCATTAAAAAAAAGTAAGTTTGATTTGCCAAACTTTTTTGAGACACCCTGTATAATAGAAACTATTTTAGTAATGTGCAACACCTTCGTACCTACAACATTTATACAAGCGATATTTATGTAACTCTCATAGTTTTAGAAATATCTTCCATCCCCACATCGTTGCCGGACTCGATGTTTATGATTGAAAATTGTATTTGTTCTACATGAACGTTACGCTTTCTTAGTCATGAAATCAACCATCCATTTTTATTTCTGCCGCTTACAATTATAATTTTTTATTAAGTAACTAGGCTTTATTGTACGCATGCAAGTTCTCAGCAACCTCGACATTGGTGCTGGGTTATTTCAGAGGAACAAATAAATGTACGTGCGATGACACCCGGCTATTTTTCCATCGACTATCTCAAAAATCTACTGATTTTTTACACAAAATAAACTTTTTAAGACAACTACGTGTTACTTAGTGAAAACGATTTAGGGTATAGAGGTTTTAAAGCTAGGTTATAGTAATTTACGATGCAAGTAACGTTATCAAGCTTTATACATTACGAGAGAATAGTATGAATGAACGAGCGACGTTAGGAGCGAGTTCTAAGTGCGAGCGCCCACCAAACTGACATGACTTCTGACATGACGCGTGATCTGACAAATGACTTGCATCTGACATGCATTTTTGCGTTATACAAATAGAAACATATGGACCAGCGCCCACTGAAGTGATAAGACATTGTTATGACTTGTAACACGTGGCGTGATTGTCAGCAAAGTGCGGCATGCTCCACTTTGTGTCACGCGTTATATGTTTCCTGGTGCCTGTTGCGACGAATCAATCTGAATTTAATAAAAAATATTATTTTAAAAGTTTTGTATAGTACTCAAAACGGCAAAATGAAAGACGATCCAGATTTTAATATAAATCAAGGTCAAGAGCAGTATTTGTAGGTCTTTGAAGGTTGCTGTGTCCTGAATTTGATGATGCTTCTTCAGTTCTTTTCTCAGCACTGAGTTGCACTGTAGGACTGGAAAAAATTCCATCGTGAATCCGTATAAAATGATGTAGTACGCAAACCGCTTGAATGATGCTGTCAATTCTATCAACATTGCAACATATTGGCGTTTCCAACAGTCTAAACTTGGAAGTCAACATGCCAAAAGCACATTCTACAGATCGTCGTCCTCTAGATATTCTGTAATTAAATATTCTTCTTTCATTTGTTAATTGTCTACGAGGGTATGGCTTCATTATATTATTGTGAAGCGGAAAAGCTTCGTCGGCTGCAAAATAAAAGGGAAACTCTTTATCTTCTCCTGGCAACGCTGCGGGTTCTGGAAGTTCTAGTTGATGACTAAATAATGCTTTTCCAAATGAACTTTCTTTTAGCACCTTTCCATCACTATTTCGACCATATTCGCCAACATTTATACTTGAAAAAATTCCATCTGCATCCGCAACTGCTAATAACACTATCGAGAAATATCCTTTGTAATTATAGAATGCCGATCCACTCTTTGGATGAGCTTTCATTCTGATATGCTTCCCGTCTACACTTCCCACGCAATTGGGAAAATTCCACAATCTCCAGTAACGATCAGCTGCTTGCAACCAACTCTCCTTTGTTGGCATTGGCATATAGTCAACTTTTAAAGTTTCCCAAATTGCTACTGCTGTATCCACCACTACTCTTTGAATAGTAGTATGCCCTCGCAGGAAATAAAATGAGAGTGCTTTGAATGACGATCCCGTAGCAAAATATCTGTAATTAAATGTTAAGAAAATAACTTTGCAAAACCATTATTAATAAAATTTTGTGCTTTTTTTAAGCACAAGATTGTAAAGAACGGTGGAGAAATTTAAGAGGATGCTATACTCGACACTTAAAAGCGCCGATTGGGCGTTCTGGCTCGGGAAGTAGGGTAAATAAACCATACTATCTAGCAGAATACCTGCATTTCTTATTACCTTTTACCAAATCTCGTAAATCGCAAGGAAATATTTCAACTTCAATGTCCACCGTCCCTTCGCCTGAAGAAACACAGGAAGAAGAATATGATGATGATGCCAATGTTAATGAAAATGAACTAGACAATAGCCAAAGAAGAAGCGAAGGAGGAGATAGTCAAAGACATGATGAACCAGAAGCTAGCCAAACCGGAGAGGAACCACATGAGAATTTTGCATCGAATAGTTTTGCAGCACCTGCACCCAAGAAAATGAAAAGGACCTCCAAAATCTGTAGTAGTACATCTATTGCAGAGGTTAATAAAACAGCGCTAGAATACTTTAGATCAAAAAGGGCATCTAGCGAGAAAGGAAATGCAGATGATCCAGATTTATCTTTTCTGAAAAGCGTTCTTCCAGATATGAAGGAGATGGATAGCAACCAAAAGAGACGGTTTAAAGTGGGAATTTTAAATTTGGCCAATCAAATTTTGGGCGATAAACCACCCGCCTCTCCAGCATCGTCTTCTTCATCAACCTCATCGGCGCATATTCAGACTTATAACTACCAACAATCACCACAACCTTCTGGTTATATGAGAGGATCAGGATACTCTGCGATTGACTCTTCATCAAACACAAATGCATTTAATAGTGACACCATTAACATACGGGAGTTTTTAGAATTTAATCACGACAAATGATTACTTATTATGAATGGAATATGTAATTATATTATAAAGATATTTTAAGTTCCCTTTTTGTATGTAATACGAGTACATACGCATTTTTATTTATTTAAAAGTTTGTAACAAATAAATAAAAGTTATCAATTACCTTAATGTTATTAATAGACGTTCCTCCGGTGTTACAGATGCTCTAAAGTTTGTATCCTGTTTTAAAATTGCAGGTTCAATTTTTTTTAGTAATAAATCAAATGTTTCTTTGCGCATCCTGTAAAATGACTGAAGTCTCTCTGGATACATATTTAACTCTTTGAAAACATTGAATGCACCATGTTGTTCCACATTTTCACGCCAATAAGGGTGCACCCAATAGCGTCTTTTACCGCGAACATAACTATCATTAATGTTAATTAGGTGCAATAACGCTAAAGCATTACAACTACTACTTAGTAACTGCTATTCGTAAATCAGTGCAGTTGGCGTTAAGTCATATGTGCGCCATGTCATTGCGATGTGTCTGTCATGTTATAGCCACATCACGTGTCATGTCATTTGGGTGGGCGCCTCTACTAAAATTCTCGAGTAATGTAGAAAGCAGATAATGACTGGTTATTAATGACACTTACAACAGCGAGTGGTGGTACCACTAGCAAGTTAAAAACTCAATACTGTATTGTTGGTAGCACTCTCAGGTTATGTTAAATTTGAGATTTTCAGGTTAAGTTTTGCGTCAGTTTGTGTCAAATAACAAACAAAACCTAATCTACTAACATCGAATCTGACATAGACTGACAATACACTTCAGTGCTGTCAACATGTGATTAAATGCTAATAAAGTATCGGTATGTTATTTTTCTTAACAACACTAGTGCTGTTAAATGCATCTTAACGCAACTCGTTGCTAAGGAGTTATTGTCATAATAACATAATAGAAAAAAATAAATGTAATTAACAATCGACCTGCCATATCAGTTATCATTGATACTCGAATAGTGTATATGTTTGCGAGGAAATTACTAAGGTAGTTACTCTTGATTCCGCGAATATTTCTTTTCCGTTTTTAATATATGTACTAGTAAAAACATTTCTGTAGAATGCAATACGAACAGCAGACGTGCAGCTCAATGGGAAAAAAGGGTGACCAAATTATTGTAAAATGACATTCAAGGTCTGCGCATAAATTAGCATATTGAATTCAAACTGCATATAGTTTGATTTTCAAGAGGTTCACAGCCTTAGTTCTTATTTAACGAATGGGATTGGACCGTGTCGTTGATGAAACTACTCAACGTTTCACTAATTTTCGAGCTTCATGAAGCCGTTCATTGCAACAATATTTTATGGGTTAGAAAAATAAACCAACTTCAAATTGCGGGAATCTACGTGTAATACACTCACTGTCTGCACAAACGTTTTCTGTTTGAGGTAAACTGGAAAATGCCATTTAATCGCAAAAATTAGCAACGTTGAAATACAATTATAGGTATATAAGTGGGTCTAGTTGAAAACGTTCTCGGCTTCTTCTATTTAAAAAATACTCTAAGAAGGAAGAAATAGGGGTTCGTTTTCAATATAAATTGCTGTTGATGTTTTTAAATTATTCAATAAAAGTACTTTATTTATATTAATTTCGACAATTCCTAAATGATTGAGTTATTACAGCTTTATCGTTTCTTTATGTTCTAAATTTTCGGCAAGTAATTTAGTTCCTTTCAAAGAATACACATGTATAGTTAAATTTATTAACGAAAATTAAAAATATAAAGTGATAACCCGCCTTGTATAACTCGTCCTCGACACCGAAATGTAAAAGAGGCTAAAGATAATTAATGAAAGAATGAACGAACTTGCAATTACAGTATGTCAAAATAAAAAACAAACAAACACGGAAAACGTAAAAACGGCAAAACATTTAAATTGCCCCTTTTAACCAGGTTCTCAAAGGTGTGAAATATAGAGGTAAATTACACTAGGTTGCACCCATTAAGTTGTAGTGTATAGTACAATAACGTAAATAAATATTACATAACAGTAATTATCGTAAACAAAGGAATTATTAGTTTTTATTACGTTATTGCGAGATCTCACCTCGGCTGTATAATGGTGTAAGAATTAGCACCTGTTACAATTATGTTCAATTTTTAAGTATTATGTGGAAAGTTTCTCGTTTAAACGGAAATAAAATTTTATACCCACGTATGTCGCTGCACAACATTTTTGAGAGGTTAAGTTGGATAGAATGAAAGGTATTTTATTATGAATATATGACTATGGAAGCTATTGTTATTGTTTAGAAAATCCAATTTAGGTCTAATTAGGGTGCCTTGATGTCAAGTTGACGTATTTGTCCTTTCCAGGGTACGGAGTACGGACAGATCGCTGTCTCCTCTCACTCTAAAGCACTTTCGAGTGAGAGGGCACAACGATCAGGGTACAGACAAAGCGTTATCCCCATCTCACTCTAAAGTAGGTACTTTAGAGTGAGAGGACACAACGATCTATCCCTACCCTGGAAAGGACAAATACGTCAAACTGACATCAAGGCACCCTAGGTCTAATGTTTTAAAGAAAAATCTACCGGACTTTACGTTAAAAAGTCGGCAGTGCATTTCATCAATCAAGTACTTGCAATACCGTTGAAGTCCATCTGCCCCCCCCCCCCTAATATTATTCTGAGGTTTTTAAAACTTTGTACATAAGGTTTTCACATTAATCTATACGAGATGCTAAAATTCGTTGTTCTATAGTAGGCGGTGCAGAAATAAAACACGAAGTGTTTGTTAAATACGTCTATATTTTTAGGTCGACGAGGATAATTCGATATAGTCCACTTTTCTTTCATATGGAAATGCAAATGCCGCAATTCTAGGGAAATCATTGACAGCAAGCATTGTGTTGGTACATAAACTTTTTTTATTATTTTTATGGTGAGGTTAGGTTTCATGTCGACAGGTTGACATTTCATTATTTTAAATTGTAGCTTTGGCTATTATAAACTTGAAATGTGATTTTATCATTTGGTTTTAACTAGTGAGGTAGGTATTGCACTGTGACAATTTCAATTTATAATAGCCAGAACTACAATTTAAGATAATTAAGGTGTCAACCAATCAACATAAAACCTATCCTCAATGCAAAAAAAAATAACCAGAAGTTTATGTACCAACACAATGTAATGTAGTGACAATGTCAATCGTTTCCCTAGATTGCATATCCATATTCCATATGAAAAAATCTCCAAAGGGGTTTACACGGAACTCCCCTCGCTCAAATTACATAAATTTGTAAAAAAAATGTAGTCCGCTGGGATTCGAACTCCGCGCTCCCAGGAGAATATTTCGAGCCGAGTTTCTAGTCTGCCGCTTGAGTCCCTGCTTGCTTGCACAGGTGAGCTACGGCCGTACTGCGTTATAAAGACACCGTACTATTCTGTCCCACTTGTGCTGTTTACCCTGTATCTGTTAGGTCTCATTTTCGACAATGATAAAGCCTGAGCTATGTAAAACTTATTACTCTTTCTATTTCTCAGTTAAAACAAAAATATACAAAATTTTATTTTTTAAAGGTACTCACACTTATATGTATGCATATTTCTCTGGAATTTTCTCGCTTTTATGCTAGGTAGATATATGTGCATGCACAATATCATCTTCCTTCAACAAATAGTTTTTGAGCTATACCGACAACAGACAGACAGGCAGAATTGAGAAAAAGCATTTTAGCTTAATTGTAACTATTATAGTTATTTATGTATCAATTACAGAATGTAGAACTCTACTGGACGAGTATATTTTATGCAGAGCGAGCGTAGCGTAGCGATAAAGAGGACGAGTCAAATAAGGTCTGATTATGTACGAGCTGCATGCAAAGCTTTACGTTCGACTGCAATGCAGAAGAGTTCCTTTAATCTACAATCTACAATCATTTATATTAGACACATTAGAAAATACAGGTTGCTATTGAAACATTTTATAGTTTCGAAATGTGCTTCTTCTAGGTTAATTGCGTTATACGTATCAAGAATAACTACCTATTACCGTAAGGTACTAAAGATGAATTTCTTTTTATCGTTTGTACAATTTTCAGTTAATATATTTTTTCCTGATTTGAATAAAATTACATTTATTTTGATAATAACTATTGCACATTGGCAGGCGGCCGTTTTACTTTACTCTATGTACTAAAGTGGCACTTTATAGACGCTAAATAATAATATAACAATGTGTTTATGGAACAGGCGAACACCAAGCTTAGTCATGTTAAAACATTTTTAAAAAATGTTGCCCTCCCATAATTACAGTAGTTCCTGCGCCGCTGATGAAGTCGAGCACATCTGATGAAATAGCAACTTCTAGAGTATACTAAATAATTGTGTCAGTAACTCCAGTAGCAAAAAAAAACTACAACGGCATGTATTTATATCCTGAATAGCCGATAGTAATTTTAGGACACTTTCCTATGCTATTACTGAATCATCACTAATTAAACACCTACGAATTTATATAACATAGAACATGATGTTTTCAAAATAAAGTACCTACCTAGTAACATTTCCATGCATGACAGAAAGAAAAAGTTTCATCGGTATGAATCTTTAATAAATTTAACTGACATGCACACATAGGTCAGGTGGCTTGGTGAACTCCTTATATGGTTACTACATCGAAATTTAAAAGTAGCCGATATCTGTAGAGTCTCGACTTAGCAATAGTGACTTTGATAAATACATTTTAAAACATTTGTTTCTAGGAAATAGAAAAAACAAGCCTTGTACGTATGTCCAAACTTGCGACAGGGGTGAATCTTCATATTTATATTAAAAATAAAATATTTAATCGTAGTTTGCATACTTTAGTGTTCAGACCAGCAACGTATTATGAAATGGGTAGGTACGACATACAGCACACGGTTTGGTAAAAACACTGGAGAGTAAAATATTCACGATTATTTGTTTTTTAATGGGATATCTTTATAACGCCACGAAGTTTGAATTTTTAATACATGTTACAGCTAGATAACATAAAACTTAATGGGTTAAGTTCCTTTAGTCCAATTTAAAAATATCAGGAAACGCATTTCTATACAATCTATAGTAACATTTCTATTCACCTTTGCATCAGAAATTATTCGAATCTTGCCATGGTGTCAAGGCGATCTTCTCTATTTAATTCCATCAAATAAAAAAAACCTTTTAAAAGCTTTTGTCAAAATAATTCATTTGTAAGTTTATGAAAGACAACAATGTATGTTTAGTGGTTTATAAACATTTCTTCAAACCTATTGGTTGCTAATTGCTCCCTTCTATATATTTCCCCATCTCTTTAATTAATTAATGTACTTATTAGCTTCCACGATTTAGAAGGATTGGTGTCCATACAGCAGTTGAACATGATTGTTTGGAATACTGACTGATATACGGCTGCGTAAATCACTTGTCTAGTATTGACACGAAATGACATTTAATTAACATTCTACTCTAAGCGATACTGGCTACGGACAGGATCGACTTAGCTTGAAGTTAGTTAAGAACCAATCGTAAAGCTACATTTTTATTGTGACAACCAAATGGCCCCTAATGGTAGAAATCACACTAGGATTATTCTTTGCCAATATTTTGTAAACGCACTTGTGTGTATTAGCAATAGTATTGCTTAATATTCCTTCAGGTTGCTGCACTACAAGAAATCTTACGCTGCACTAAATATTCATGCAAAACTGACATGAGCACATTACCAGATATTCCTGATATATTTTTACACCAAATCCAGTTGTGTAGTTAAAATTTTCCACGGCCCTTTATTTAGCCACTTCAGAAAATATGTTTATTTTATCCAGCAAAAGAAATGCCTTTTAAAAGATTTAAATTAAGAAATGGTTTTTATATTTTGGGTGACCTCCACTCAAGTAATACATAAATTAAAATTTTAAAACTTATAAATAAAATATCTTCAAATGTCTGTCCTAATTTCTGTGGTAAGTAAATAATATATTCATATATAAGTATAAACAGAAATTATTGATTAATTTTACTACACCTAACTTCAATAAAACCGCGTATATTCTAAAAGTAGTCATTTTTAAATTCCAAGTTCTGTTCTTCAGTCTGATTTACATATCTTTTTCATTTTTTCGAAAACGGTCGCATAAAAGATAAAAGAATACCTTATATTAGAAAATCAAATTATTTATTTAGTTAATTTATGCTCACATAATTGAAGTAAATGATTATAAAAATCTTTAGGTAAAACATATGATCGAAAATCGCACCTAAAACACCTTAAAAACTTGTTTTTACAAAACTGGTTTTCCCAAACTATATCACAAGATTTATAGAATATTGAGAAAAATCAAATTTTAAAGGTCATCAAACAAACAAAAGGATACGACACCAATCCTTATGTATAAAACTATGTTGTGCCCATTTCCATCTTCAGCTCCCGAGTTTATTGTTACTGTCGCGAAGTAAGGCCTCAGCGCTCTGGCCTGACGTCAGCACAGGTAGGTATAATTGCCCAATGATTGAATTTATTTGGCCTCGAGCCTCCAGTCGACCTTCATCTTCAGAGAAGAAGCTCGCATTGGCCAGTTCTGCCTATTTATGCTGACGTCAGGCCGCAGCGCTTAGACCGTGCTTCCAGTCGGCATTGGCTTACTCCGTCCGCGATCGTTACCTATCGTTCATAATACAACGATACGAAAGTGTGTTACGTAGCGTTCCTGGTCGAGCAATTAAGGCGTCTGCAAGGTCAGGTTCGAATCCTATCGATTGCGATATTTATTTTTCTTTCTCTTTATTTCACATTACTAAATATTTGTTATGATTGCTTCAGTTTTAGTAGAAACATTGAGAATTTTTACCTATTCTGTATATAATTATTAACAATCATCAGCTGTTAGTAGATCTAGCAAAAGTTTTTTAGATGAGCTTTCTCTGTAACTCTTGTTTACAGCACAAAGTGTTCAATCAATGCGTTCTCTCAGTCATGACTTATGGAACAGAAACATCAACGCTCACGAAAAAATCATGACCTATGGAACACAAACATCAACGCTCAAGAAAAAATCTGGTGTGATACACTCACACAACTTCCTTTTACAGTGATCTTATAATTAGTCAAAAATTTCATTTTTAATTTTTAACCATTTGTCAAAAATTTTCAAAAATTACAAATTCTACAAAAACGGTACAAAATAGAGCGTTAGTTGAAGAGACAAATTTTCTCTAGAATTTTAAGGTGAATTCAAAAATGTAATAATATACTGGGTGTTTTATTTAAAATTGGAGTTAATAAAAAAAATAGAAAAAAAGACAAAAGAAACCCACTTTAGAAGTATTCAACTGGAAAATCACCTATTTCACATCAATACACATTAAAAAAGTAGTAAAAATGTAAAGTTTAAAAAACATCGTTAGAGCCGTTTTTGAAAAAATTGAAAAAAACTGAAAAATCACAAGAGTAAACACCTACTTCCGGTTATGCGATTTTCTTCAAAAGCTTGCTGTCTCATCTACATAGTACACAAAACTTATATATGAAGTTTCAACGCCATACCTCTTTTCGTTTTTGAGATATTCTGTTCACAGACAGACAGACAGACACACACACAGACAGACAGACCAATGAAAAAAAATATGTTTTTTGGGTTCAGGGGACTCTAAAACGTGAAGATCTGTTGAAAACTCAATTTCGAATTTTTGGGGTGAATCCAATACTTCCTTTATTGTAAAAGGAAGTAAAAATCAGTTTATAAACTAAGAGTGGCCCAAAGACGTATGAAAAGGTCAATGCTAGAAGTCATACTACGAGACAAGATCAGAAATTAAGAACTGAGAGGTAGGATAGGTATAACAGATGCTGTAAATCATATCGCTAAAATTAAATGGAGCTGGGCAAGGCATATGGCCAGACTAAGGAAAGCTAGATTGTCACGTAAACTTCTAGAATGGAGACCCAGAACAGATAAACGCTGCAGAGGCAGACCACCAACACGCTAGATGTATGACATAAATAGAACCTCCACAAACTGGCTACAGGCTGCGCAATACAGAGAGAGGTGGACAATTTCAGGGGAGACCTGTAACTTCTTTATTTACAATACAATTTCAAAAATTATAAAATAAGGCAACCTAAGTGATGAACTAAAAACCTAGCCCTTATACATAAATGTATGTTGTGCCATCGTGCTTGAGTGCTTATCTACGTGTGTTACGTTTTCATCGTTACCTATCCGGTTAACTTCGTTGGCGATCAGGCTTACTTCATTATATCGTCACCCTGTCCTTCGTAACACAACGATAAGCTTGTGTGTTACGCAGCATTCCCGGCCGGGCGATTTAGATTTCCGCTCGAAGAGCAGGTGCAAATCTTACCAACTGTCATCTTTTTTTCACAAATGAATGTAAATTTATTTCGTTTAACTGTTTCAGTTGCAGACCCATTAAAAAATTACTTAGTTTATATATAATTATGAACACTTTTCGATCGTAATTCGAAAAGTTAAAAACATTTTCTTCTGTAACTTTTTTATTTACAATTCAATTTGAAAAAAATATATCAATTAGTGTAAGGCCAGCTAGGTGGTGGTCTAAACAGCTAGTACCAGTTAAGAACCAACTAGTAATTTACATTAGCTGAAAAAAGACAATTACGAAAAAGAAGAAAAGGCGGTTATTCCAATTTTGAACTTCTGAAGCTTCTTTAGAGAGTTTTAATATAATCCATTTTATTTTATTTCGCTACTCCTAGAATGAAAATCGCATTTTTTTCTGAAAACATTTACTTAGCAATAACTGATTGATTTGACATAGATTTTTAGCAGTCTTGCCAACTTCAAGTATAATTTTGGATTGCCAGTTCAATCGGTTACTTCTGACCGCCCTGTATTATTTTAAGGCGCTTGTAACTAATGGATAATATCGGTTTAGCAAAGTGCTATCTTGGATTTTGTAATTTAGATATTACGCTAATAAACTCTGAAGAATAACACTTTTCAGTGCAGCTGAAATGTACGTTGTAAGTCTTCAGTATGTTATTTTATGTAGGCGAAACCTGGACGCTAAAATAGAAGCAGTTGAACGTTGGTGTTATTGCATATTGCACATGAGCATATGGTAGATAGATCGGCCGACAAACGTAAAAGTACCAAATCAGTAAAAACGAAGAGATAATAATAGCCCTCAGAAAGAAAAATTACGACGGGGGAGATACTCTTTTTTGAGGGTAGAATAAAAGTATAGGAAGAAGAATGCCCTGTCTACCAAAGAGTGGTTTTGATTAAGCTCCAACCAACTCTTTCAAGTCGTAACTAATATAATAATTGCAATATTAATTTCCAATCTCCAATACCAAGAAATTTAAAAAATGAGAAACGAAAGAAGTAAGCTGCAAATGAAAATTGACTCTCTTACTCTTCACTTTTCGAATTAGATGACAAAATCTAGGAAAGTGGGGTCGCGTATATATAAAACCTTTTGAACGATAGAGCAGTTTTTGACTGACAGAATAGATTTTGAGTACTTGTGGTGGTAGAACTATAAAAATATCCTGATCATTTTTTTGTGAACTGCAAAATCAATCACTCGAGTTGAGTTTTTATATTTCAATAAATAAAAAGAAATAATTTACGCTTAGTCTTATTTACACCTTGTGAAACAAGTAAAAAATTATGAACGAATTAATAAATATTCTAACCATTAAAAATCGGATTTTATAGAAGAGCGATCAAAAATAAAATTGATAGCGGGAGCCTATGACAAATATGACCGCTGTCTACAGTGCACTTTATAAAACTAAATTTGAACTAAAATTAACTGTATTATTAATTCATGTGACAGTCACAGTCTAATAAGCTAACAAATATGCAAAAACGTGTAATTAAAACAAAATTTATAGATTAAATTGATAGGTAACACGTGGATAAGTTAAACAAGATGTTGAAAATGCAATTTAAACTTTTAAAAAATTGACAATTTTATGTCAACAAAAAGTATGCTACAGATTACGCAAGTTCTAAGCTTTATTGTCTTCAATGGCTCCTGCGATTAAGTTTATTTTTATCTCTATGTATAATCACATAAAACAGGTGCCGTGGACAATATAATGTAAATTATTTTTAAATTTGGCACCCGAACATTGGCTACATGTTCCGTTCTCCGGCCATCACACCTTTGGTGGTTGTGACTCCAGTAAAAGGGTATTCTTCCTTAAATCAATGGGTAAGTCTGGCTATCTGACCAAGCCGCGACCGAAGATGGCTTATAAAATCACACTCTGTGTGAATAATACATTAGCAAGTAGAAGAAGCCTTTCAAAATTAGGTATTTACAGGTAACCTCATTTCGTAGATTAATGTAGTTACTGAAATTTATTAATTAGTTTATCTTCATCGGTGTTGTTATAGACTCTTAACCAAACTAATTTTAGTACCGTTAAGAGCTTCATTACCACACTCAGTGCGGTAATAGATATTACCACACTCAGTGCGGTAATAGATATTACCGCACTCTTTTTATTTAAAAAAAATACATTGAACCAGAGTTTATTGATGCACTCAGTGCGGTAATGAATATTACCGCACTCTTTTTATTTAAAAAAATACATTGAACCAGAGTTTATTGATGAAGATAAAATATTGAACAATACACGTTTGCTTATGGCACTCAACGAAACTCGTTTGATTGCCGCAAAACTCGGCTCACCGCCTCGTTTTGGCAATCAAACTCGTTTCGTTAAGATGCCCATAATCAAACTTGTATCGTTAATATCTATAAAACTATTCTACCAAAGCTAACCACATCGGTAGCTCATTTAAGGAACAAAAATTTCCATATTTTTTAAGGAAGTTTAGGTGTAGTCAAAATTGAAATGATTGGGATCGTTCCTCAGGGCAGCAATACGAAGAAAACTATTGCTTTTGAACCAATATTTCGAAAAACTTATTTCTTTATTAGGACGAAAAAGATCGAGGTAATTATGTCATTTTTAATTTCCTCTAATACCTGATACTTGTTTCGTAAAATAACGTACTAACCTCACTTTTTTCATCTTAATAAAGTTATAAAGCTGTCCAAAATTTTGCCTTAACTTAACAACAAGAGTTTTTTCTGATTGCTTCCCTGAAGAACGCCCTCTAATCATTTAGATTTTGATTATCTGCCAGTCGTTCTTTACTGTCTTGCAGTTTAGTTATAGAATTTCCAAACTCGTTGTTTTAGTAACAAACTACTTCCGGGATTGGACCGTGTCTTCATTGAGATCGAAGAACTCAACGTTTCGCCCACTTTCGTAAGGGGCTTCATCAGGAGGAAAAGCAAAAAAGCACGGTAACTCAACGTGTAAACCACGCCAGAGGCGAAACTCTTTTGCAAGAGAAGGGATAGAAGAGCACGGTAACTCAACGTGCTAGAAGCGAAACTCTTCTATCTTCTATCTCTTCTATCCGTTCTCTTGCGAAAGAGTTTCGCCTCTGGCGAGATTTACACGCTAAGTTACGGTGCTCTTTTGTTTTTCCTCCTGATGAAGCCCCTTACGAAAGTGGGTGAAACGTTGAGTTCTTCGATCTTAATGATGACACGGTCCAATCCCGAAAGTCGTTTGTTACTTAATGAGAATGGCCGTGAAAGCCTCCTAAATCATCGTTCTTTTTGACTTAGTGTCGCCTGGTAAAAGGGTCTCGACTAGGGAATCTCTGCAACTTTATAGTCTTTTTTAAAATTAAAATGTGATTTTCATACAACTTTTAAACCATTTTTTGATATTCAGGGCCCCCAAATACAATTATTATCATTTGTCTATCAATCGCCCAAAAATAAAAGAAACTAGGAACGATGAAATGCTAAGTTAGATCGCAATCCTATCGCGAAGTTATATTCTAGCCAGAACCATCGTACTTCTGGCTGGTATCTGAATTTCGCCTTTTTACAGAAAAAAATTTCAACTTCTTTTTTAAACTGGAATTTATTATGTATGTATATATTTTTTTTTGCAACAAAGACCATTATTATTATTATTATTATTATTAAACATGTACTAAATTCTACTCCTAACGCACTTGTGCGCTTTTCGCACAGGATGAAGTATTTATTGAACGCATATGTGCGCATTCTGCAATCAATGTGTTAAGTTGAGTTCTTTTGTTTTCTCTCATTTAGGTTTTTAGTTTCTGTTTTTAAAATAAAATTTGTAAAATCAAGTTATTTATTATGAAAACTTCCATCTGACTCTGATTACCTGTATAGTAATGAATTACTTTATTGCTTAATGACATTCTTTTGAACTCGGTTCAAGAGCAATCGAAATGTGTTTATACATTTCAACGTTTCGCCGTTACACCTTATCGCCAAACGTATAGCTTGATAAGGATTGTTGACAACAAACCGACGAACATAACGAGGCCCTGACAAGCGGAGTAACTGCAACGGTAGCTCTATAACGGTCGCCGTAAGTGGCTGTTGGATATTAGGCATAATAACGACAAATGCAGAGAATAAACTAGCGGGCACGGCATAAAATTCCTCGTCGAAGCCGATGGGAACGCCTCGCATAAATCCAGTTAATCTGGTAATTTTACATAGCAATAATAAGAATGTGCAGCAGGCGGTGGCAGTTCTGCAAAGGCGCGGTGCGCGCGTTGACATTGAGAGGCGTTATTATGCGGTTTGTGTTACATTTTTCTGGCACTGCTCAATGGCATGCAACGGTGAACAATCAAACACTGATAAATACCTCGTTAGTGGCCGCTACTTAATAATGCGCTAACAATAAACTGACTGGAAAAATTTATCGACGATTTGTTGCTGCATTAACCGCAGAACTATAATCTCTACCTGTCACGACTCGAAAAGCGCGGGTCGCTATTCTCCCGGCGGGGCTGCAACAGCCACCAGTGTTGCCACTCTTAACTTATAAAATCCACTAGGTTCAACGATTTATCTACTAAAGACTTAAAGATCCACTAAATTGTTCTGAAACCCTGTAAAAAATACATTAGTTTTATATATAGGGTGTCCAGCGAGGTAAGGTACAAAATTTCAGGACGTGTTCCTCAGGTAAATTCGAGTCGAAAATGTCTACATGAACATGAACATGGTCCGCAAATGCTTCCTTATCGAGATATGACATTTTTAAAATTTTAGTAGTAGGTACTAGAGGAAAATCTCGTTTATTAACAAAAAAATATTACAATAATTGTTCAAAATGACCACCTTCACACCGCAAGCATAGCCTCGTCCGTTTATAAATGTGATTGACGGCTTTCCGGATAACACGGCGGTTGTTTCTAATGTCAGCAGCAACTTCAATAATTTTATGAAGCAGTTCATCCCTAGTACGTGATTTCTCCACATATACCAGTCTTCATGTGTCCCCACAGGTAGTAATCTAGGGGATTTAAATCGTGTGAGCGAGGTGGCCAAGAAACTGGGCCACCCCGCTGATCCAACGTCCAGGAAAGTGGTATTTAAATATTCAACATAGGAACATTGTACGTATTTACCTAGGTACTTAGGCCAACTTTGATTGGCAATACAGCAGAAAGTATGGGTAGTTGAAGTCGATATCTTAATTTATTCTTGACATCATTTGAATATGTGAAATTATTAATTACTTAAAATCAGAGGCGTTCGCTTTCCTATGAACCTTATACGCTTCATTTTATTGCCATTGCTACTCTATTATATCAAGTAGGTCGGCCGACTTTCCTAGTTCAATTAAAATATCTATTAGATTTACTACTACATCAACACTTAACACGTGAAATATTTACTAAAACCTTAACATTATCCGGTGGTCTTATAATGCTTTGATTTATTGAGGTTAGGAAACAATTAATGTATCTCTATATACGATTTGATTCCGCGGGAAACCCCTTTTCCTTAAAATTGTGCTAGGTTGGCAACACTGATACCCTAGGCTCGAAATTTAAATCCGAGAGGCTGCTTAAAAGTTTCTTCGCGTCTGATTAGTTCCAATTGCAGTGGCCTAACAAGACGCAATAAGTAAAAGCTTTCGACTTGGCCTGGTTCTGATTTGTGCTCAATGCAGATCAAATAGAGGTGAAAGTGTGTTTTTGCATCTTTCCAACTGCTTTTGTTGCTGCGTTCTGCAGAACCAGCACTGGACGATAAATGGCAGTATTCATTACCTATAATTGATATTGATAATCTCTGAAAGATAACGAACGGGGAAGACGTAAGTGCAGCTATTAATCAGCCGTAACGCGTATTCCTGGAAGGTTTATGCGTTGCGAATAAAAAATTTAATCTGCAGATATGCATATTTATTTGGATGTATTGAAAATCGTTGTCTTGCGAAACGTTTAATCATTTCATTGTTGGGGTGTTGCGCAGCGCTAGAGAAAACCGCAAAGCAAAGGGAATATAAAAATAAACAGTTAATAAAACAGGTTCCCAGACTGAAATACATAATTATTTGATACTGCTGTGTCGGTATGTACAGGTGATTACGTGAACCTTAGCATGCTATTTTCTAATCTTGCCATTTTAACATTTTTCACGAGAGAAAATTCTGCAAACGAAAACAGTAATTCATAAGCAGTAAGTATAGATGTTTTTAATTAATCACGAAAGGAGTTTTTCCATATACAAGAATTCATGCAATTGTCTTTTAAGATTTTCCAAGTTCTAGAAATGCTGTAGGCTCGTACGCATTGGGTTACAATGTTATCAGCAGGATTAGGATAATTTTTACCATTTTATACAATACATGCATATTTTGAAGGTTTTTAATTAATTTGTATATTTCTAAGAACGTTGATTTCTAGTTGCATGAAATGTAATTATTTTGAAAGTTTTAAATACTTTCACGCAGAAAAGTATGAAAACACATCAGTTTTCCAGTGATCCATTGAATAGGAAATGTAAATTCTTTTTCGTCAATTTTTAGAAGGGTCTAGGGATTATAACTGATGGAAACTTGTTTTGGTTAAGCCACCTTAAAGGGGCTTTAAATTAAGGGGTTCTATGCTTCACACCACTCTTGAGTTGCAGATATTGCCAAATTCGAATTTGCTAGGCTTGTATCGTACGATGTAGACAGTTTTTTTCTGAATACAAAACCATTCTCTGTGGTAATAGACGTAAATTTAAATTTGAAAATTTATTACACCATGTCATTATTAAATGTTATAATAACAATTAAATTTAATCTTAATTTTAAAGTAATACTGATTTATTATGAATAATATAGTTAGTTTTATAAGTAATTTAATATCATCTAATATCTTTCTTTCGTTTTATTAAAACGTATGAATATCTTTCTGTATTACAAAAAAATCAGTTTTTGTATCTATTCTGGTGCATACTTTCGGTATTTTACGTGCATATTTGCATGCATATATTCCAATTTTTAAGTGCATATTTATCCTAAGCCTGGTTATCAGCTACCATTCGAAATACGATCTGGAAGCAATTGATTTCATAAGCTAACAAAGCTTTTCCAGTTTTTTAGTAATAAATCGAATGTAACATTTTTAATTAACGAAGTAAATTTTCATATTTGATTTATTAAAGATCAAATCATCCATTCAAAGTTTGGTATGCAAGTATCATTGTGTCTAGGTGCACTCCAGAGTGCATGCTATTTTTACTATTGAGTGCACTCCAGACGGAGAAAATCAAGGATCGGACCTCAAATAACGCACTAATTATTATTTATATCAGAAAATACAGTTTAGAGCCGGTGCACCGGTTCATTACAAAGCAGCTTAAGCCCATGAGCTTGTTAGGTTATTTGCAGTTCTTGATGTTGTTGTAATACTCTATACCGACAACGGCTTGAAACAAAATATGCGTTGTTTGTGGTTTGAAGTGCACCTAATACTAAAATCTGGGTGCACTCTGGAGTTCACTTAGATACAGCGTAAAAGTATCCCTAGATTGTAATTTAAATTCGTGGTTGATCTACATGATTTAAATAATCAAAATGCTTTTATCTACGACAGTGTGTAAAATTGCCTTTTAGTTGGCAGTTTTAAGTTTATAAAACGACTGTTTAATAACATGTTTTCATTAATTTACGTCGTTAATAGCAACGTGCTTAAAAAATTTCATTAGGCACGTAGTTAGTAGCAACGTGTTTTAAAATTTTTAAAACACTCAAAATTAGGACCGGTTGCTAGTAATTCTAATTTACATGTATAATATTTTTTATATTTACCTTATTTTTTAGATTCTATCCTAGATAAAATATTGTACGATACACATGCGTAAAGCATCTTTAGTCACTCGCGGGGCTTAAAACGCTCGCTCACTCGCGTTTTAACTCTACCCCACTCGTGCCTAAAGAGTAGCTTTACGCACTTGTATCGTAAATTACTATTATGTAGGGCAAAACATTTTTTTACATTTCTATTTATCCATTTTCCACAATGATGGACTAATTTTCAACTATTTTACACATAATTTTGGACACCCTGTCCCCGATTGGGATTGATACACAAGTGCAAGGTATTGTCCAATTTTAATAGAACAACTATTTATTCATTCTAATAAAGACAGGCTGAAGAATTAGTTTAGGGTCGGTGGTGCAAAGGGGGACTGGAAAAGGAACTAAAAAGTAGGTGCACTCCCAGCATAGAAAGAAAGCCTAAGGTGGTAGAAGAAGACTAATTTCAATTTTCTCTAAATTATGATCAACTTGAATTAACAAAAGACGTCCTCTTTCATCTTTACTTTTAACGATACAAGAAACTCTAGGTTTTCTTAGAGGCCGTTTGGATTGGATATTTACCAGTCATATTCATATATTCATTTTGAGGTAGTGCCAAAAATACTAGTATAAAAATGGCGTTCGTTGCCACAGAAACAAGGATAGGACGTTTTGATTAACTTTATGGTCACACAAATAAAAAAATGGTAGAAATCGAGGGGAAGTAATAAAATACTACTATATACAGGGTGTATACGAATTCGACCGACAAACTGTGAGGGTGTATTTACTGCCTAAAGATGTACCTAAATTGTTCGTATAACCAATCTCCTTTAATTTCAAAGTTAGAACCTCTTTTGTGACTTTTCTTTTAATCTAACATTGAAATCGTCGAATGAAATTTTACTCAAATATCGAACTATACTAATTAATTAACGACATTAGGTACATATGAAACATGACATTTAATTAATCAGACTATCAGTGGAAATAAAATATTCAAGTTTAGAGATTTGAATGCGTGTAATGTGTAGGAACACTAATTTTTAATGGTTTTTGGAAGTCCAGAATTCTTTAAAGAAGATAGCTAGGCCATAGCTGATAATAAATTTTATTCTTAATATTCAAGCTAATAGATTTCTTCTAATTTTTATTTTATTTAATAAAATAAATCTTGAAAAATGTATAGTGTTTTTTCGAAGAGTTTTGACCTGTGCAGAGTTTATCTTGCAGATAAGGATCAAAGTTGTCTAATCTTTTAGGCTGTATTTAGTGAGAGAAAAATGTACCCAAAGTTTGTCGGTCGAATTCGTATACACCCTGTATAACGAATGTCTAAAAAACGGGTCAAAATAGTGTTTTGAAAATTTCTTAAGCGCATGTCTTACAGGTTCCGTTTAGATAAACAATGAGACATGGTTAAACGTTAAGAGATGGTTTTGTTGTCACTCCTTAGATATAATAAACACAATCTTAGAATAATGAATTGTAATTGGAGGTTAGCTCCAAGTACTACAAGTTACGCTCTACAGAATGTAACCTAATTTTAGTCAAAGCACCCTTGATCCGTTTTATCTTTAGACAGTATTTAAGTATTTATATATATTAGTATAATATGTATTATACTGAAAACGTCTAGAAGGGTGAAGAGTGGAGAGGAGTCATATACATATAGTAAGTGTGAACGACTAGTACTTTTATATATCATCTAACAGTTTTCAACATAATTCTACTGCTTGTACTCAAATGAAAAGGTCGGGAATAAAGTAGATCAATTTATAATATTCTTCTAACCCGTACAGTGAATTATGCTTCAACAGAAGTCATTTTTACATATTAAAATCTAAGTACTTAATAGTTACCTGTTTTCTAAATTAGAAATATTAAATTTGGTACAAATTTTTTAATAAGATACAGTATTACAATACTATATTTGTTGTATAGGAATAATTATTTGATATATTATGTCTTTTGTATATTGATTTCTATTTAAAAAAGTTCAGGAACAAGTTTAATTATTGTAATTACATTTAAAATATTACACACATAATGTTTATCATCAAAAATAAGAACCATTACTCTTCTAGCGTTAATAATGTTTTCTTTAAAAATATTGTAATATTGCAAATAACAAGTATTACGCAAAAAGGCTAAAGTGCCTGAGTAGCAATCGGATTCAACCGAGAGCGCAGGTTCGAATCCCACCGCCTGCGAATAGTTTTTTTTTGCGAATTAATGTAATTTTTGAATTAAGTAATGTAGTTTTCTTTTTACTGTTTCGGTATTATTAGCTTTATTAAGATATTTTATCTTACAGTAGCAGCTATTACCATACATTATACAACTGTTTTCAGTGACTAAAATGGAGTTTTATTCACTAGTGAGTATAAAAGATTTTTATACTCACTTGTGAGTAAAACTTAATTTTAGTCACTGAAAACAGTTGTATAATGTATTTTATACTCACTAGTGAATAAAACTTCATTTTAGTCACTGAAAACTATCTATCTATTATCTGTTTTGCGACATATTCTGACTGCGCAAACTATTTAGGTACAAGAATTGCTACTGTAAGATAAAACGTCGTATATCACACGTGAGCGAAATGCCATTATAAGCTCGTGAGAAATTGTATCGCTCGTGCTGGGGCACTCGCAATTCAAAATTCTCACTCGCAAATAATGATGCATTTCTCTCACTTATAATATAATCTACTATTATCTATTTAGTACATAATCTTGCTGTGAGCTTTCTATATTAAAGACGTTAAAACATTTTCTCCTGTAACCTTTTTAGTTACGATGAAATTTAAAAAATGCAAAAACTATTTTAGTTAGAGTAAGCCTAACCATGCAGTGGGCTCAAAAGCTAGTTTATATGTAAACGTATACTGTGCTGTGCCCGCGAACCTGCGTGTGCGCGTCACCTCTTCATCTACACCGATCAGGCGCACTTCATCCAGCATCAGCACTGTCGTCAGTGTGTCATTTATAACTCAGCGACAAGCAAGCACGATAATGTCTAGACGTTCGTAGGCAAGCGGCCGGGCGTCTGACTAGCAATCGGATTCCAATTCGAATCCGAACTAGTACAAGTTACTATAATTTGTATTAGTAAGTCCTTCATTTAACTGTTCCAGTATTATTAGCAACATTAAGATATTTTGACCTATTTAGTGGTACATAATTTTGAACACTCTTGTAGTGCGCTATCTATAGTGAAGAGATTACAACAATTTCTTCTGTAACTTTTTTATTTACCATTTAATTTAAAATGCAAAAAGCAATTTAATTGGAGTAAGGCAACCTATGTGGTGGAATCAAAAGCTAATTATTTATTAAGGAAATGTTTGCATGGCATAAAGTATCAGGACAGGCTTTTACAAATTCCGATATTAATAATAATAATAATAATAATAATAGATAGGCTTTACGAATCCCATTATTGGGATTCCACCTTATCGACCCGCCATTATCTATTTATTGCTTTTGACATCGTCTAGCTTCTGACGGCCATTTCTTTGATGTCCTCTGTTCATCATTGCCAATTGTTCGCCCCATTTCTATTCTGGAACTTGATTTTAGAATTTATTGTAACATTTTATTTTGTGTTACTTTAAGTTTCTTTAATTAATTTACTTGTTGTGGAATGTAAGACTAAAATTATACAAAATAGTTTTTGCTTTTCCATTGGTTGCTAAATTTCTTTGGAACATATGTTTTAGGACACTAGGACCTATATTAGAAATAGTCAGCGTAAGTGCTAAAATTGTAATCAGAAACTCGACAGGGGCCAGCTTCAACTGGGCCTGTTTAAGGGTTGACCACATGCGGACGTGGCTTCGTTTGAATCTTAAAATATCCTTATCTTTGGACCTACTTCTCGCTGCGTTATCCCATCCGTAGTCTATAAACTATCGAAAAGCTGAAAGCAAGTAGCGCTTATTCATGAAATAAAAATGACTGGTGCATTGTTTAAGCTTTGAAATTAAAAAAAAATGGTGAAAATTATGTACCAAAATAGTATATTACGCAACACGTTTAGAACAGCTGAAAAGTGATGTTTTACTGAACAAGTATGGCTGGTTTGACTACGAGCGTTAGAGAGTACTTGGCAATACGAGTTCAGTAAAACCACTTTTCTAACGTGTTGCGTATACTATTTTATCGCATTTAATAAGAAATGTAAAATATTAAATTTTTACATAAAAGTGATATTAAATGTCAAAACATAACCAAGTTGAGCAGAACTCGTTTCTATGTACACAATAAGCAGCTCCACTTGATGTTATGCATTTGGCAGTACTGAAGTATAGTGTTGGTGACACTGTAAGTCCATGTCAAATTCGAGGATAGCAGGTTAGGTTTTGCGTCAGTTTTGACACAGCCTGACGCAAAAACTAACCTACTAACCTCGAATTTGACATAGACTTACAGTGTCACCAAAAATACACTTCAGTACTGTCAAACGTAAAACGAATCGCTGTTGCTATGCAGACAAGTGTTGCTAATGCACAAAACGTACCACATTTCTCAACGATTTTGAATGTGGAAATGTAGTACATTATCATATGAAATGCGATAAAAGATTATTTTAGAATAAAAAAATCTTGAATGATTGGTTTGTTATGGTAGAGCCATGGCTCCTTCGATCCTTATAGCAAGCTGCCACTGGTACCAATGCAGCCTATATGATGTTATAAAATAGAGCAAAAACAAAAATAATGAAATAGCAATGTAGATCACCTAAACGAAAATAGTAGCGACCAAAAGATGGCTTAGAAAATCTTCCAAGTAATGAAAATAGAGTTAAATTTCGTTGTTAACTAGGTAAGACCTTCTCAAATAAGGAAATCTAGAGGTTAGAGTAAGAAGAAGAAGAGGAGCCTAAATCATTTTCCAATGCTAATTTATTCTCTCTCGTGTTCTCTTTCTTTTGGTTTTGAAGAGAGACAAGTTTCCTACATGACGTCACTTGTTATCGTTATCGTTTCTTCTTTTGTGTTAGTTACGAGAATCTGCGAGGTTCACCTTTAGTCCTAATTCTTTGTTTTTGTTATTCGGTGCATTTATTATTTCTTTTGGTGAGCTGCCAAGAAGTGGCCAGCAAAATGTTGAGGTTTGAAAACAATTTCAATATTTTTTTGCATGGTGACGTTGAACGACAATTGTGAAAGTGGATTTTCTTTTACCCTTATGGTAATCGAAAATGGGTCCATTCTTTCTAACTTTATATGCGCTTCTGGATTAAACTGATGTACACTTATTTGATTCCTATTTGTTGCTCTCTAAGTGTGTGTCAGAGGTAAGTATGTTATAGCAATCCAACCCTTTTAATGTTTTAATTTAGGTTAACGCTTTGTGGGTGGTCTATAGTTAAATACATTTTCTTAAAATTTACTTGTTCATGAAGGTGGTAATTATCCAATCTTATATTCCTTTGTGTGTTATGTTGGCAAGGTCTGAGATTAAGCTTATAGTTATCAATTGCTTCTCTGCCTTCTTTCTCTTGGAGTTCTATTATATCAAATTTCGTCCACTGTTACAGGATGTTTTTTTTTAATCGATATTGCAACATTTCTCTTATTTATTCAATCCCAGTTATCAGCATTTCACCTATAATGGCGTCTTTTTATTTTTTATATTTGTTATTACTGTTCCTATTTCAGATTTTGGCATCTTAAGACATTGTTATATTCCTTGAGACGGAATGCTTCTTGTCTATGGCTTGTATTCGTTTGAGAATATAATTCGTTGAATTTTCAGTCAATCATCATCTCTGAAATTTAAGGCATTGGCCAATAGGACCTTTTACCATACTGATAATATAGTGACGCGCTATTTTCGATTTGGTACGAGCCAACTTGGTTTTGTTTCACATGTCAAATGAACTAATTTAGAAATATCAGCTGATTTTTCTAGGTTAGGTCGGGCGTTTTAAGCATAAAAAGCGACAAAAAGTGTATTTCAGTCAAACATTGATCATTAGCATTGATACTCAGGTAATACAATAGTATTATCTATTTTCTATATATTTTAAACTATATTCTCTTCCTAAATATAATTCATAGTAGGTATGCTTAATAATCTATAATTTTTTAAGAATATCAGTTCGTTATAGTCCGAATGCATCGTGTTTCAGCTTTGGGATTATAACTCACAATATTCATAAAAAAATTATCGATAATAGGCAAACTACTTATTATACTACCCCTGAGTATAGTTACAAATGTTTGTAAAAATGTATTGCAATTTCTAGTAATTTTGTTCTGTAGGATTTTTCTTGGTTGTTATTTGGTATGATTAGCTTAGGAATCAATTTCTTGCAAATTGATGTATCTGTATATATCTTTTTGGTTGAGCTGGCTTCTACGATTTGTTCTGGGTATAATGGAAATTAAAAAATTTATTATATCCCTTCTATTTGGCATTTTGTTGCCAATAATCAATATCGTGTTTCAAAAAAAAAAAAAAACTCACTCGCAGCGTGCCATGATCAAATTGAAGTTTGCCATAACTTGATAACCCATTGAAGCAAATGAACTAAATTAAATCTTGATTTTGAAATATTTTCCTAAAAATATACAAAACACTGACCAAAAAGAATTTTTATGACCGTTATGATTATTGCGCTCGTTGTTGTGCAAATTCCATCTCAGTTTAATTTTTGCTTGATACAAGTAAATTAAATGCAGTGTAGTTTTGCTTGTCACAGTGACAGAGGTTTTCATAAACAAAATGCAATTTGACATTCACCTACAGACTTAAGACAAGACTATATTTTCTATCTTTCTTTCCAAGACCTACCCTAAATGAGTTTTTTTTTAACACACGATATTAATGTTCTATGTTGATTTTAAAATATCAACTTAGGATTAATTTAAACAAGTAATGAGTTTGAGAAGAAAAACCTACTATAGAAGATGTTGGTGTTATTAAATAAAAACACAATAAATTACAAGCGAAATACTAATTATTGACCTACTCTTAGAAAAATTAAAATCCAAAAATAGGCTACTAGATCCAGCAATCGATTAAATTTACTCCAGACAGTATAGTGTTCGAGCATGTCCACTGCATTATACCGCATGGATTTCTCAAAGTTCCGCAACAACTATTGTAATGTAAATTCCGCGCAGTGTTGTGATTAATTATTTGAATTGTGTGCGCATTGTGCAACACATCGTTACTGTTCTATTAGATCTGTTTCTTGCATTTTCTAGAGCATTTCACGCCTCATTTAATTTGCCTGATGTGGTAATTAATATCATCTGTCCGCTCACGGAAATTTATGGCCGTTGGAAAGCTGCAGCAAATTCGCCGCGAACAGCTCTTTCCCTAATTCTTGCCATCTCACCGTATATACAGGATGGACGTAATCTAACCCTCGGCGGTTTTATTACCGCTATCTCGGTCAAATTAACGAAGTTAGACGAATTTATCGCCCTACGGTTATCATAATTAGACTGCCATGAAGGTTTTAATAATTTACAGGGCATAAGAAAATACATCTTGCTCCAATAAAAAAATCACTAGACTTATATTTTACATACAGTTTGGACTACAAGAAAGTTTACAACTCAATCGTTATTTTATTTTGATGAAAGCTTTACGATTTAAAAGCGTGCGCCCAGGGGAAGAATATTTTTGTCAAAATTATAGTAAAATTACAGGGACGCTCAGGGAACCACATGAAAATATGAGAAGTCAAGTAACATTAGATTGCAGCTTGGTTTAGTGATTGAGTTTTGCCGCACTGAAATAGAAAGTTTAGTGAAGAGCATGCACAAATGGTTCGAATCAGAGCTGGTGAAATGACTGGAAACTTCCTGGAGGCGAATTGAATGAAGGAACTGTGCTTAGAAGATGTGTCATTTTAACAAAACGGTGTTATGACATTGATTGGTCATTCAGATCACTTACATAGATATTTGAGAACAGATAACATTATAACAAAAGTTAGAAATATGCTTAAGATAAATATTGCGCAAATGTACTACTTTTCAAGCACTTATTATATAAACTCTGTCGATTGGTTCAGATTTTTTTTACTATCAAACAGGCCGTAAAAGACCAACTACAGTATGCTGGTGGTTAGTAATTAGTTTAAAAAGATCCAATAAGAAAAACGAATATTTAGATAAGCCAAAAGTCACAGTCGCCTGTAGAGGACTACTAACAATTTTATGAAGCGAATAAATTCGTTTAATAGCAGAACCACTAACTTTTAGATGCTTAAAATAATTGGCCTAATTAGCCAAAAAAGGAAACTTCTGGATCAGATTTACATCTAATAGGCTTCCTAATAGGTCATAAAGTGCCTTGGGTTACCTTGCGTTCCTTTACCTGTTTGCTGAAGCTTGATTTTTGTTAAACATAATGTAAATTGGGTTCATTTTCTTGGGTATTTAGTATTTTATTAGTTATTGTTTATTTTGTTGTTGCAATGGTATTTATCGCCATTCAAGAACTTAAATGTAGAATTCTAATTCAGAGTTTAAAAATAGAATCTGTTTCCTGCATATTCGCTTTTAGAGTACATTCGGCAACATTTAACGTCGATATGTATAATCGTTTTAGAACTCGGCGAGACACTAATTTTAAAATATAGGATAATTGGGTTGGCATTACTGGAATCCAGTTACAAATTTAGTTCCACTTTAAAATGTCATACACTAACCAAAGAATTAAATAATTGTAGGTTATGTCACAGATTAGTGGAAGGATCAACATTATTTTGTTGAAATTCGTGTCATATTATTTTTATAGTATTGTAATTAGAACTCCGTAAGGCCAGTTACATATCTTATGTCAAACTAAATCGCATCTAGTGTTAATATATTTATATTTCAGAAAGGCTTTTCTGACAAATGTTTACAAAACATGAATATCATGCCAGAAAGAACTTAATAAATAAATGAAAATCCATCGACAAACTGAGAATTTACACATTTTTCAACATTGTGCTGTGCTTCTGCTGTTGGATCTTCTGTTAAGTCTGTTTATTAAAGCTGAAGAGGTCAATCTGATAATGCAAAATCTGAATCTTTATTAGAATCGGACCACTCTGCTAACGAAATTAGCACACAATGTTCTCTCATGTTTCACCCGATCACTACTGATAAGAGATTTATTTTACAGTGCTTAATGATAATGAAGTTTCTCCACTTATCAGCATCGCATTTATTCAAGACTCCCCCCAAATATTTTTGACTTTTACTTTTGAATTTGGGGCTGATACTATTAACTTATATGGTTTTTTACAGAATGCCCATATAAGTTCAGTGGGGTTCTAAATACAATGGTAGGGAGAAACTCTTAGAACATTAATGTTGTTTTGCTTTAGAAACTCGTCAATTTTATATTTTTTGTCGAAAACTATTTAGGTTGGTATTAAATAAATTCCAAAGCTTTTTTTATTGTTTTCATCAAAATTAATTTTGTTTTTATACAGCCAGGATTGGAGTTTTTTTATTTGAGTTCTCTTCTCTAACAACACTGAGTGGTCAGGCGCATTATCAATAACGATAACACATTTACCCCAATGCTGGTTAGAGCAGGCACCAACAAAAATTTCGCTGTCCATATTTTTGTGGTAATCTAAACGTTTTTGATTCTAAAAGGTCACACCTCTGCAGGTAGCCTGCATGAAGCACTGTAAATCTCTTAACTTCTGATTTTAATCTCTTATTATTAGGACACTTATCATAATCCTTTAACTACATTTAGATCATCCCTCCGTTCTGGTGTATGCAGGTTTCAACTAGGTAAATAAGTCACTTCTTCCTCGCTATCAGCATATTCCAAATATATTTTTAAGAATTTGGGTTTGCCTACCAACATAAATTTTGAATCAATTATGTATTTTTTGGAATACGTAATCTATTTCATATTTGTACCTAACGATTTTAATAGTTTCTACAGTTTTGTGTAGTTCCCCGTTGCTCGCATTGTTGTGGCATTTGGCCCAGTTGGAATTTAAAAAATTTGATTTTTAATTTTTAAGCATTTGTCAAAAATTTTCAAAAATTTCAAATTCTACAGAAACCGTACAAAATAGAGCGATAGTTGAAGAGACAAATTTTCTCTAAAATTTTAACTCTAATAAAAATGGTAATAGTATACATACTTACATACTGGGTGTTCTATTTAAAATAGGAGTCAATAAAAAATATACAAAAGAACCCATTTTAGAGATATTCAACTGGAAAATCACCTATGTCACATCAATACACATTAAAAATGTAACAACAACGTAAAGTTTGAAAAAAATCGTTACATCCGTTTTTGAAAAAATCGAAAAAGCTCTTTTCGTTTTTAAGATATTCTGTTCACACACAAACTGACAGACAGACCAATGAATAAAAACATGTTGTTTGGGTTCAGGGGGCTCTAATTACACAAAATATTTTTTCAACTTCTTAAATTATTTCGAAATTACGTGTGCATTCGCACGCCTTTTTAAATTCTTCAAAACAGTTTCGAGCGGCTGTTGTTGCTCCATCAGAATTAATGATATGACTCATTAATCGAAAATCAATTTGACTTAAATTAAGCTTTATTTTGACTGAAGTAGGTCGCTATCAGAAATTAATGTTTTCTATCTGTATTGATAAACAAACGACTATATATTACATTGTTGTCTAGTTCAGTTTTGGTGATTTTTGCATTTGCAATTGGCATCCCTTTTTTGATAACTTTCCATATTGAACTACAAGAGTAGAGCTATCCCCAGTTTTCATTTTAAAAAATTTTTTGAGTCTTAACTTTACTTCTGATGCTGTAAGACGCATTTTTGGGGCTTCATTTGGTGGCATTTACTAGACGGATTTATCTCGAAAAGCGTCATTAATTATGTGCTCATTTGGTGTTGTTTTAGTGGATTGCTGCACCTGCCTGCTTTGATTCAGGATTTTCGTGTTATTTTGGAAGTAAAATCATTTCACCTGTTGGCTTTCCATGATCTCAAGTATGGGACTCTTGACACTGCTCTAAATATTCAAATTCTCCATAACATGAAAATTAAAAGCAATCTGAATCAGATATACTTTTAAACATCAAATTGGAGGGATTCACAGATTTCTTCCACAAATGGATTATAAGTATTTTATCCAATTTGTGTTAACCTTTATGTCGTCCTCATAAATAAAATTCTTAATTTATTATTATTAACTATGAGTGTTTACGCAAATTACTTCAACATTCTGCCCACTCTCAACTTTAAAAATGTTACAACTATTATTAAACCTGAGTGACAAACTGATACTAAATAATACAGTCATACAAAAAACTGCTTAAAACCGTAACCGTAGGTTTTGATTCACCGTCCACCAAAACAAATTATTCAAATTCAAATTAAGACGGTACGCCATTGCGAAATTACAAGTCGGAGAATTCAGCCAGGTGTTTAAAGATGTCCATGCCCATCAATTTCTGTTGTTGTTGTTATTATATTAGGAATAATTATTCCTAATTTCGGCAAGTACTTCCTCATGCACGGTACCAATCGTCAATATTTACGTAACGTACTAATACATATACGGCAAAACAAATTCCAGCAAAAAGAAGCGTATAATTTGCTCATCGGCGTAAAATCTAACCTTGCGCCAGACAAAAGTTGGCCATGAGTCTAGGCGTCAGGGCCACTCGGACTTGGAGATGATCTGCAAGAGATTGATTTAAACGCCTTTTAGGAGCAACTATTTAAATGGCGCGTTTAGTGAATACCCGGGAAACGGTTTTAATTGGCGGCCACTAATGAGTCGCACTTCGAGATGGATTTCGAAACGCGAAGTAGCGCAGCTGATCGTCTGAAAGGCTTTTGTTGTTTACTTACGGTAAGTCACTACCTTATTGCTGAAATGCCAGCGAAATGGGTCGAGACTGATTTAGTGTGACCTTGCATTCGAGCTGCATTTACCTGAAATGAAAATATATGGCGTTAGATTTAGGTCTACAGATAAAAATGGTAACAACATAGTTAGTATATTCTGGTTTATCAATAGACTATTTTATACATTTTCCAAATATAAAAAATACGTGTCTTTTAAATGTTTAGAAATTAGAACCCATCAGATCAAAAATAGTGGTCAATGAAGGCATAATCGAACAAGTACCGCGTTCAATTTTCTAGAATGTAATGCAGTGACAAAAAGATTGAACATTGAACTGTTAAACGGTCCAAATAAACGAGTACTGAAAATAAAGCTACACGGGACACTGCATCGCATATTACAAAGTAGTATCTGTTCCTAACTTGATATATGTATAATACTGAAACCCGAACAGTAATGAACAATGGATCGTATTTTTTAAGATGAGATGTGTGACAGTTGTGATAGATTATAGATATAGGTTATACAATAGGCAAATAAATACAGATAGAAGATATGGACTAGAAATAGACAGTATGAAATGAAGTTGAGTCACTTTAAAGAACAGCGAAAAATGAATCTAGACAGAATGGGAGAAGACCACATACCACGAATGAAAAGTATTACAGATATAGATTGAGAAGATCACACGAAATAGTAGCCATATACAATCCAATATATGTGGAAGACCAAAAAGAAGCTTAAAAAGAGGGATATACGATTAGACTAAATAAAATAAACAGAGAGTCCCAATGAAAAGTTTTCTATCCAAATAACTGCTTAAGTAATCCTTTTCCACAAACAAGTATATATTTTTGTCTAGAAGTTTAAAATGATTACTTTGAACATTTAATTAAACAAACTAGTTTATTATTTGCTTATTCCTTATAAAAATAGTATATCTCGCCCATAAACTGACAGAGTGGCGAAAGTCCTATCAAAAGATGCTACTTGATTCCACTTGCTATTAAAACGACAGTAGTAACAAACGTAATGATAACACCAAATCTTGCATTATGTAGCCGGTAAGATACCGATTACTTCCTGATTAATAGAACGGTGGAGTGGTCGTAGTTCAAATACAAAATAAAGTACCAGTCGTTATCATTAAAATATTAATGCCAGGCTCTGTAACATGACTCAAGTTACCTCGAGAGAGGTAATCGAGGTATTTATGCTGATCATTTAAGAACATCATGAAGAAAACAAAACTAAATATTCAATATTAACGGTTATATTTAATAGATTAAGTGCATATACTAATTTACTCATCCAAATAATAATTCAAGTTCGTACGTACGCGTTACGTAACAATCTCACAATTTAAAAATACAAAGCAAGTTTGTAATAGTATCTAATCTTGGTTTTTCAGTATGTAAAAATTCTCAAATCGCCAATTCGAAGCAATCATCATTAAACCTCTGCTATTAGACAAATATTCAGTGTCTCCGTACAAACTTGTAACAGTCTGTCGGCGCAGACATTGACATAATTAAAGATTATAAAACGTTAAGCGTTAAGTAATGACTTTATATGACAAAGGTACACATAACCTTAAATACGGATGTGTTCTTTAAAATGCAGCGCTTCCAGTTATACCAACGGCTAGAATTCTTACCAACCACGAGAAACAAGCGCAGTCCACGCGCTCACAATAAATCCACAATTAAGACAAAACCAGAACCTTTGGAGGTTAAGTACTTTAACGCTATGCCATGAAATGGACGCATCCCTTAGTGGATGTTCGGGCTTATAAGTGTAATTGTAAGCATTACATGTCTATATTGTAGGATGTGGCGATGCCCCTCAAGACAGAAATACACAAATGCATCGTTACCTCATTTAGTACAGAAACGAAAAAATACTAGCTTTAAGCAAACTTGCTTATAAAATATTCCATTCCGTTTTGTTTGCAAATGTTTATCAACAAACTACTTGCCTGTGCTTTTTCCGCCAGCAAATAACTAGGGAACTGAAAGACTTCAAAAATTAGCCAATAGCGTTAAAATTCCCTAATACTGTGTGATGGTGTCAAAATAACCCTATGTGTCACTATTAGACTTCACAGATAAAAAGATTATGTTTTACTGTCATGTGAAAAGATTACCTAACGAGAAGGCGCTAAAACATCGATGAATAAAATGTATGACGTTACAAACGTTTATATAAAGAAACATCAAACCGCTTCTATTATACTTATAATTACAATAGATAACATGCACGATTTATCTTTAGCTTGTTGGTTCACTTACACGTAAATAAATAGCACACCAAAGAAAATTAACAAAACTAATTTAAGAAATTCTCTATTCCATCGGTAAGCTTGGTTTCCCTGACTTCCCAGATAATGAACAGACACAAACAATATTATCGAATCACTAGAAAATTGGACAAAAAATATATTGATGTTTGTATTAGTGCAAATTTTAAATAATACAGCCATGACAAGTTCACGAAATGCTAATAATGTATTTAGCACTTTTAAAACAATAGACTTGTCAATGTAGGTCAATGTCATAACAATCTGACATTTAAGAAAATCTGCCTGTTAGCAGAAGCCATTCGTCCAGTTTTGCATAACCCTAAACTAACGCTTTTCCAGGATAAATAACGATTTTCATTTATTTTTCAATCACATGATAATTCACGTTAAACAAGTATCAAAATCGATTTGTCAAAAGATATAATTTTTTCGCCACAACCTAATTTAATAAAAGTGTAATGGAGAATTTAACGTTCTTCTTATTAAACCTGTGTGGCATCCAAAAATAAAAACTGACCACTTTGAATTTCCCACGCCTACGACCTACTGCTATTATTAGGTGATTATGAGTAAATCCTACAACAAAAAATTGCATAAATTTATATTATAAATTCAAATGATCAGAACATGTCACGGAAAGTTGCTTATTATAGAAAGACAATAAAATTAAGCAGCAGACGGAGTATTAAATTTTAAATTAACTCGATGTTGGCGAAAATCTGTCGAATCAGGTGTAACCTTTTGGTAAAGTGTTCTGCTGATTAATTATCAATCAGTTATATTGAAACCCAATGGCAATAAACATTTTTTGTTTATACTTTTTATTAAATTATTCATTATTGATTATTCTGTACTTTACTGTAAACACAGCGTTAATGACATGAGAAAAAAGCTGTATTACATTATTGACATGAAAAGCGTATTCAGTCGACTGAATCTGTAATTTTTTACAAATATTTTGGTGTCTGCGTTACAGTTCCATTTAAAAATTTAAAAGCTCATAGTAAGTTGTTTCTAAATTTCATTATTAAATTCGGAAATTTTGCCAAAATCTGTAACTGCGCTAACTAAAAGAATAATGTTGGTTTGACTGCTGTATTTATAATAAATATAAATAAATAAATATTATGCAATTGAAATCAAATACGTTCCTACGCTGTAGAATATTAAGTTCATAAAACTTGAAAATTGAACTAGAAATAAAATTTGTATTTATTTATTTCCTTCTATTTTCGGTGTAAGTTTGGAGTTGAGTTTATTCTTCTTGCCACCTTCCTCTATCTTCTGCTATTTTTCTCATCTTTCATTCTTCTTTTTCTTCTGTCCTAGGATTTGCTCTGTTTACTCTGCGAACGGCGATACTCAGCTCTATTTTCACCTCTTTAGAGGTCTTCCCACTGATCTTCTTCCTATGGGTTTTTTTATCCCTGTTTATTTTCACTAATCTTTCGCCTGACATTCTATTAATATGTTCATTTCAGTCCTTCTTTCTTTATTTGGGCCATTTGATAATATCTTGTATTTTGCACGCATTTCGTATAGAGTTAGTTTTTAGGTGATTTCTTGAATTGATCTTAATGTTTTCACTTCAACCGTCCTCATTTTTTGTTTTGTCTCCTTGGTTTCGGCGCGTGTCTCTATGAAGTTTGCTAAAACCGGACGTCTTTTATTATAAATCTTGTCCTTACTTCCAACCTGCATGTATTGGTTCCACCATATCGTCTGTTTCTGGCAACCAGATATTTTTAATGCATTCATGGCCTGTGTTTGCGATTCACTTAGTAAGATGCAATCACTTGATAGCGCCACTCTCATATAGTTAAAACTTATCACCTGCTGTATAATTCTAGTTTACAGCGCAGTGGTTCTTTAGATACTACTAACGCTTTTGTCTTTTCTGTCAATATTTCCATTTTTTATTGTTTAGCAGTTATATTAAACTTGTGCAGTGACTTTTCAGGAACATTTTCATTTTTGGCTAGCAACACCGCGTCAGCCGCTTAACAGAATATACTTATATTTTTGAACCCCATTTTACAACCCTCCATACGTTTTCATCTCCTCCCATTGAATTACTCACTTCTCCACTGTCTTCTTCACCACGTTCCTACATGTCTTTCTTAACCGTCCTCTGTGTCTTTTCCCCCCTCTCTGGTCTCATTAATTTTTTTGGTCATTCTCTCCTCGCCCATCCTAATTATATGGCCATCTCAACCGCCCCTTTTGTATAGTTAAATCCACTGGTTCCCCTTTCAGATGCTCTCAGTATGTTTCATTTCTTATTGCATCTGTTCTAGTTTTTCCCTGGATTATTCCTAGAAAACTCATTTCTATACTGTTTAGTCTACTCGCTGATCGACCATATTTCCTATGGGTATGTAAAAGCCGGCTTTACTATTTTCTAATCTTTTAATTTTAACCCCTTTCGGTATGTCCTTTTTGTTCAGAAAGATGTTTTTCTTGATTTATACAGTATGATTACCTTACATATTATAGATTTCCTTCTTTATTCATATCTCCGCACCCCAAAATATTTAGTTTGTTCTGTATTTTTCCTATCGAATGGTTTTTCTAAATGTAAAAGCATACGTGCACATTTTTCCTGTTTTTACATAGTTTTCTCTGATATTCTCCTTACGATAAATATTTAATCTTACATACATCTTCCTCTGCCAAATCCACTTGGTGAGTCGGTTATGGTTTCTTCCAGTTTAACTCTTAATCTTCATTCTAGAGTTCTTGCTTATAGCTTTTCCTGTGGTACTATAGTTATTGCATTCCTGACTATTCCTTTTCTTATAAATTGGTATTGGAATACGTATCTGTCAATCTTTGGGGAGTTTTTCTTATTTTTAAGATTTTGTTTATCACTTCTAGAAAATGTATGGTTTATTCTTCATCTATCGCTTTTATCATTCCTAGTGTAATGCCGTCATGTCCCGGAGTTTTTTTAGTTTCATTGTCTGTATCGCTTTATCCAGTTATGCTCTTGTTATATCATCAGATTTTTTTTCTCTTACTTTTTCCTTGTGTTAGTTACTATGATCATTCGATCATTCTATACCTATTCACTCATGGCCTCCACTTCCTCATTTTATTCTAACAAAGTATTTCTTACATCCCTCCATAATATCCTCCTCTTAGTTACCAGTTTCATTCTTCATCTTTTATGTATTTTAGTGTATTTTGCCTTAGTGTTACCAAATATATTAATACGAGTATATTTAGTCATCTTTTTCTCAAATTGTGCCCTTGTCCTTTCTTTACTTGCCCTTACCCTCTCCCTTACAATTTTTCAACTTTTCTTATAATTCCCATAGTATTTCAGCGTTTTTGTAGTCAGATCTTTTACATCTGCTTCTATTTCTGTTGTCCACCAATTTGCTCTTTTGTTTTGTGTATGTCCTATTTTAGTTCTGCAACAACTCTCTGTACCTATGTTTGATTCACACAGATGCGTGCATCAAAACCTTTTTGTTTATAATTATTCATGTAATTCAAGTCATAACTGTTCCATCTCATTCAAAGGTCGTGGTAAAGTCAAATTTGCATCTTGCCGTATTTGTTTGCCTCTGTATATTGGAAAGGAATTTGTAAGCTTCCCTTAATGGCTTTTAAGCGGATGGATACTATTTCTAATAGGACTTAAGCCAACTTAGCGTATTTGTGTCTCATGTGTTTATGGATTTCGTTCAATACAATGCCTCATTGAGAGAGCTTAGCAGTAAGATTTCTTAAAATAAGCATTTATTCTTAAACAACGTGCGACGCTCCGATTGGCTACGCAGGATCGCCTCAGCCAATAGTGTTTGAGCCTTCCCCTCCTTGTTGAATTTGCGAGTTCAGCTTTTTGTCAATTCAGCTTCAGTTAGATTCAGAATTTCGAGTAAGCAAGTTCAGCTATGCTTTGTGCTGGGTTGCGGTCGGTCTAGCTCCCTGGTAAAGACGTTTCCAGGTTGTTTTGTGTTACGGTTACGCGCAATTCGCTATTTTCGCGTGGCCAATCCAAGCGTGTCACAACAGTTGAAACTATTGTAAAAAACCATCGGTCCATCAGTGACGTTTGTAATCGTTGTTACTCAATATACTCGTGTTTGTTAAGTCTTGTTTCACTCCAACAAATAACTGAACCCAAGTCAAGGGTTATTAAGTGGCAGTTCCCGGCAATCCCATTGAACCGGAATTCGCAGCGGATTAACTGGGGGCCCCATTCGTGGAAGCCTCTTTTTAAGTTAATCATACAAAAAACAACCTACTTCTAATAGTCTCTTTTTAAAGTATTTTTATCTCTTGTCTATTTCAAATTTTTTCGTACTTGTTGTTTTATATCCTTTTGGTAAGTTTTGATATTTTCTTATTATGTTTTTATCGTTTAGCTTGTATGATTTAATTTTTTATAATTTTTCTTACTCCTTCTCTTTATTCCTCTCTCTCCCAATCTCTCTCTCTCTCTCTCTCTCACACACACACACACTTTTAAAGCTTTAAATTCAATTCATAGTAAATAGTGGTCACCTGATCACTCCCTATTTCCGCTCTCCTCTGAACTTTCACATCTTTTGCTTTTTCTATTAATTTGGGATTTACCACAAAATAGTTAATAGATTTTTCATTCCCTTGTTGGTTTCTCTGTCATAAAGTTGTGTCTCCTTATGCCGAAACTTTGTGTTTCTTATTGCTAGATCATTTGCACATAGTTCTATTATTATTTGCCCTTTTTCATTTACGTCGCCTTCTTCCTTAGTTCCCAAGTCCCTTTTGATCCCTTAGTTCTCCTTACCTGTTCTTCCATTCACATCTCCCATCACTATAATATTGTTACTTTCAAAATTATATAATTTCTTGTACTTGATAAAATTTGTGTTCTGATTCCACTCTTGTATACTCGCCAGAAATTTAATTTTTATTTGTATCAAGATTATCCTTTCGTTTATAATACGTCTTATTTCTATTATCTGTTTTTTTAAATTTCCCATAATTGGGACTCCAGCTTTTGCTCTATCATTCTTGCCTATTCGTGTCCACCACATGGCATATTCCTGTGTGAGGTGTTGCATAGTCGTTCCTTTTGCTCTAATCTCCGACACCTCCAATAAATGATCTACATTGATTGGTTCCATTTCCTTTATATCCCTTTCGTCTTATATTTCCAACATTCCAAGTTCATATCTGCGTTATTTCAATATTATTTCATTTATTTTCTGTTGTTGTAAATTACATTCCTCTTGTTTTTTCTACGTCTATCTTAAGCATTTTCATCGTTGGCGTGTAGCTTTCACTCGTGCCCTTTTCGTTTCCCGCGTTCTTTTCTCTGTCACCTTTTTATTTCAGCTTTTTGTGCAGTAATTTATAGGTTCTTTTTTCCTTTTTCTGTTAGGTGCCCTCCTGCTATGTCCCATGCCTACTTTTTATCTTCTATTATCACTTTTTGCTATCTACTTAATCTTAATATTTATATAATTTTATAATATTCTTCTCTTCTGTTGCCGTTTTTCTCTGGTTGTGTTATACATTATTTTTAATATACATACGATAAAATTTCAATTTGAATATGTAATTAATTTTGCAAAACCTAAATTAGCGTGTCCTGTGATTCGTGTTATACGTTTGGTAGTACTGTGTGTATTGTCAGTCTATCTCAAATTCGAGGTTAGTAGGTTAGGTTTTACTTATTGTTTGATACAGACTAAGGCAAACTTAACCAACAAATCCCGAGTTTGACATAGCTTGACGGTGAATTTTATTGAAGTTTAAAATTCGCTTTCGACATCTTGTTTAACTTATTCTATTGTTATTTTAATGTATAAATTTGGCTTAAATTACATATTTGTGTAGCTGATCATTAGACTAGTAGTTAGATGAACGAATAATTCAGTTAATTGTAATTGAAATGTAGTTAGTTTAACAAAGTGCAGCGTAGACAGGATTTTTCATAGGATCTCTCGGTCTAGTTTATTTTTGATCTTCTTTTACAACTGATATCAGAGTAATTATGCCTTTAAAATATGTGAGTTCCGGATAAACGATTTTAAAACTACATTTAATAAAAGCTTCATTATAGAGATTATTATTTTTGAAATTCGACACATTGATATGTAAGTTTTTTATTTAGTCCAAAATCTGGAATATCTGGAAACAACATTATTTTCTTTCCAAATCTAAATAATATTTATGATTAAAATAAATTTAGTTGCTTATAAACCATTCGTGTTATTAAGTTTGAGCTTGAAATAAATTTTACAATAAAATCAATTTCAGAATTAAAATTACAAAATTTATTATATTAGGAATATTATATTATTTCTTTAATTTCGCACTGCCTTCCAAGTGTCATAATTTGACATTGGCTTTCAGAAGTTTCTATATGCTAACAAACGATGAAAATGAAAACAACATCTCTAAGAATTCATTGCCAAACGTTTAATAATAAAATTGTAATCTACAGAATAATCCCTTTTGTTCCACTCACTATGATAGCGTTTTATAGTTACAAAGAGCATTAAAAGCTGCTCCCACCGTCTTCGAGGTATGACTATGAGTAAGGTCCTACTAACGAGAAAATATTGGATCAGAACAGTTTGTACAAATAATGAGGTCAATAGTCGTCGCTATTGTCTGCAGCCTGTGGTTAACTCCTACCCGCAAGAAAATTGTGTCACATCAACAATTAAATTTTGAATTTATAGGGAATAATGGGGCCACGGTTAGTCACTGTCTGCATGAACTGCGAACACCTACTAACAAAGAAAATCTGTGACAAGCGTAACTGACTTATGAATTTCCACACAATGAAATGCCACAAAGTTGCGTTTCCAGCCACTAATGAAAACTTTTGATTATTAATAAACGGGGCCATTCATTGCAATTAATCTTTAGATGTTTCCAGCATTTATGTGTACTCACGCAGCACAAATACAAGGATTGGTCGTAAAATTTTGTTAAAATTAATTAAACTGTGACTATTATGACCAAAACAAATGTGTTGCAATAACTGCTAAGATCCTGTTTGCTTTAAAATTAAGTTGTAGCATCCAGCAGTTAGGAGATTCATTAGTTAATTAGCGGCCTAATCTTTGGCATTTCCAGTCATGGCAAGTTCGTCCATATTTGTTTAATAAATGTTGCTTAAAGACGCTAATTGGCACTAACAGAAAATGCTACTTATGGACCATGGCATCGTGTCCTAAATTTGAAATCACAATTCAGGTTAGTTATAGTAATAAACCAAGCAAACAAAGCAACTAAGCAAATGCATAGCACATACTAAAAATATACAGTAAATTACTGCTGAAAGGGTTTTTAAAAAATAGCGATTGTCTTTGATTGGTAACTAGATTTTGTTATGGCTTACAATTCAGTTGCAATAATAATAAGATAAATACTTTAAGATAATATTACTATTCAGCCAAATAAAGTTAAAATAATTCAGATACACAGCTTAGTTCCGCTATAATAAATAAAAACTGCTTCACTCCAAGGATCGATTTTACCACAACTACGTCAAAAAATAAACTCACGTGCCGCCGCTGTAGCCCGCACGTTTGCAATAAATTATATAACTGTATTTTATTTAGATAGCCTACATCTGAAAAGAACATAACAAAAAATTCGAGACGTTTGTCTATTTCACGTAATTTAATAAAATTCCGCTGCACTGCTCCAGTGATTGCAACGCTACGTTAGCCAACAAACACAGCAATCTTCCTACGAGAGCTCTCCCAACAAACAGATTAGCCTTTCTTCCTTTCACAACAAATAAATTATGGCCAAAACTGATAGTTATAAGGATATTTAGATAATCTGACAGCTGAATTTTCACATTCCTGTTGGCTTCAAATTGCATCGGAAATTTGGGTGGCTGCTATTAAACATCAGTAGGCATCAGCTCAGAAAGCGAAACGAATAAACAGAACTAACTGAAAGTAACTTTTATATGAAAATTTATTAAAACTTACACAAAACACGTGTTCCTTAAACTCAACTAAAAGTAGGAAAATCTAAATAATCACTTAACTGTTGGAAATGGAAGCTAGAAATTTTATATTTATTAACACTGTTGCCGAATTTGGAAATGTCTCGACTTGATCAGTCATATCTTATTCAGTCTCCATGTTCAAGACAAGAAATACGTATTTGCCTGTCTTGGTAATTTTGTATGTTTTTTTTGTCTTGAACCGATTTAAGAAGAGAAAGGTATTATGCGGATGCATTCATTGTATCTGAGTTATTTATGACACCTCCTAGTGTATTTTTATTCAGCTCTGGATGTAATTGAACTATACAAAATGTTTTCAATACACTTTACCTAAGAGACAGTTTAACAGAAAATGTATACTAATACTTCCATTTTGTAAATTTTTAAAATTGTTATTATGGTCATTGGGTTCGATCTTCGTAGACAAATAATATTATAAATAATAATTTCATTACAGATGCTACTAAAACTGTTTTTGTTTTGTTTTAAGTATTAATATATTGACTATAAAATATTGTATGATAATTCTAATCACACCCTACTATTTTTAAAAGTTGCTGTTGATTTAGAACACCTCGTATATTTTTAGCTTTAGGTAATTCATTTTTTTTGCATTTTTAAAGCTGAATTATTTACAAGAAAACTACAGAAAATGTTTCTAAGGGCTTAAATAAAGTAAACACCGCAAGAAAAACAATTTTTTCTAGATCGAATAACGCTTGAGTGTGTTCAACATTATGTATAAAATAGGTAAAAATAACTTAATGTTTCTAAAAACACTGAAACAGTAAAAGGCGCTTTATCAATTCCCACTGGTAACAACGCCTCAGTGCTCCGGTCTGACATCAGCACATGTAGGTAAAACTGGTCAATACGAGCCTCTTCTCTAGAGGTTCTACTGAAGGCTCACAGCGGAGTAAATTCAATCACCTACCTGTGCTGACGTCAAACAGGAGCGCGGAAGGCTTATTTCTCGGCGGTAACAGCTTTACCCGGTCTCTTAAGCATGATGTCTTACTACTTTGCGTATAGTTGCATTATGAAGGGCACGATGACTATGAAAACATGACAGACGCAGGTACAACAGACGTTTATAGATACAGGATGACTAGAAAAATGGAACACCGCTTGGTTATAGATTCCTTAGGTTATAATAAACCAATTGAATCTAATAAAGATGGACAAAGTAAGAAGTTATAGGGCCTTATAGTCCATTTTTCTTTTTTCTTTATATGTTAATTTCCATATATGTAAAGGTACTAGTGATGTAAAAAAACGCGTTTTTTTAAAATCGAATAAAAAACCTAGAAAAAAAACAGAAAAAAAACGGTTTTTTTTGTTTTTTTTTGTTTTTTATTCATTTTTGTAATTGGCGGCATGTTTTGGTACGTACCCACCTATTGGAAGTTGCTTTAAGCTGGACTCAGCTCTGAAACTGTCGACCTGATCGACGAATCAAGTTGCGTTAGCGATTCATCAGACAGTGACATGGGCGACGTAAACTGCATGGATACTGACTCCGAGTGAGTTGAGGAGTCAGCCATGTCTGTTAGAGAGTAATTTCTGCATTATTATAATTTCTACAGGGCGTTAGGGAAGTCGACGGAAACATTTCTAGGGGTGAATCCTTGTCCCAAAATATGATGATGTAACTCAACTTACCTATATACAAAGTTGCTTAGTTTAGCCGCTAGAGGGCTTTAAAAATTATTAATAATAATAATGGTGAGGCACTAACACCCCATGAAGGAGCTTGGCCTGCAAGGCGGAAGGTCAGAGCTTTCATATTCTCGCTCTCACACCCGGCTGTCGCGTGTCAAATTCATGACACGTGGTGATGTGGTGAGCATCACGCATTAGACAACCGCATTATTACCCATTATTCCTTCGAACGCAGGTCCACAATTATTTAAAGCGACTAGCTTTTTTAAATGTTTTAACCTCCTGTATAATCACTACCAATTTTTTTTCTGGACAGTTACTTTAATTTCGAAGCTATTCACTCTCTTAAAAAATTTTAGTTGGGTAAACGGTTTAGCCACAAAAAAATATTTTCTAAATCTCTACAAGCCTAGTGCTAAGTTAAAATTACTGATTCAGCCTTGTAGGGATTTAGAAAATATTTTTTGTGGCTAAACCGTTTACCCAACTAAATTTTTTTAAGAGAGGAAATAGCTTATAATTCAAAGTAGCTATCCATAAAAAAACATTAGATGGATAATTAATTGTGACAAAGTTTTTAAACACCCTGTAATTTTTGAAATTAGGGTTTATGCCACAAAATGCTTAAGTTTACTGGTAAAAACGCATGGCCAAAAAATTAATAAAATCCATCAACGATTTTTCGACTTATTTGAAAAAATTAAAAAAAGCTAATCATCTTTCAAGCCCTCTAGCGGCTAAACTAAGCAACTTTGTATATAGGTAAGTTGAGTTAAATCATCATATTTTGGGCCAAGGATTCACCGCTAGAAATTTTTCAGTCGACTTTCCTAACACCCTGTATATCCACTTTGGCTATGTTTCTATTTTTCTTTAGAAATATTTGTTTTTTTTTGTTATTATAAATTCTATAATTCACTTTACCTACGAAATGTATTATTTTTATTTAAAAATATTTGTTTTTTGTTTTTCCAAACAAATTACTTGTTGTTATTCACTACACTTTAATTTTGAAAAAAAACGCATTTAAATAAAAAACCAGACCGCTTGGTTTTTTTTACAAAAAAAACAGGTTTTTTTAAAAAAAAACGAACGGTTTTTTTTTAGGTTGCATCACTAAAAGGTACCGATTTCAAGTTTGGTACACATACTAAATATTATCAACTGCATTATTGGAAAAAGTTTCGTAAACTAGACTTGACTGTAAGAGGCACTTTATACACATTTAGTATCTTTTTAACACTAGCGTTGTTATCTCTAACATTTTTTTTTCAGGTTATTATCTGAAACGGAACTAAAATGCGTAAAAATAAGGTAGTCTTAGTTCATAAGCGTAAAAGAAATCATTTAACTTGAAATTGCTATCAAAGTTTGGGGTTGTCATTAAAACCTACAATTATCAAGTAGCTATGATAACAAAAACAATGAGTAATGATCGTAATCCAGTAAACAACAATGATAAATCAATTGATGACGTTGGTTACATGTTTGTTTGTTTTTGGTTTACGATAATGCCGCAACAACGAATTCTACAATGCTGAAATGTGCGTTATGTCGCGACATTTTCGTAAACATAAAAGAAAAAATATCTATGCCACCAACGTTATTAAATGGTATATCATTGTTGTTTACCACATCACAATCACTCTTCACTACCCATTGCACGTCTTAATGACAACACAAAACGTTGATAGGAATTTTAAGGTAAACGGTTGCATTTCCGCCTACAAACTAAAATTATGTTTTTTTACCACTCTTAATTCCGTTTCAGATATTAACCTAAAAATTACAAGAAATACAGATAATACAACCAGAACTAAAACAAAAAGATCTTAAAGATAAGTAAAGTGTCTCTATTAGAGTAAAGCCTAGTTTACGAATTTTCTCCCGTTGCTAGAGTACGTAATAGTAAATATGTGCACCAAAGTAGAAATCGATAACTTTAAATTTTTGAAATTAACATAAAAAGAAAAAGTAGCAACTTGAACTTCAAGAACCTATCACTTCTTACTAGATGGACTTTGTACTAAGGTATATTAGGTTTATTCTAACCTGAAGAATATATGACCAATCGGTGTCCTATTATTTTTGAAACATCCTGTATATAAGGATATAATGCTTATAGAGGGCACGCAGAGGAAGTCAGCCCGATCAGTGCCGATTAAAGCGTGACACTCACTGTTAGGCACGTAGGAAGACAGAAACGCAGACACAATACACTTTTATATAAATTTAAAGTAGAGTACTATAAAAGGTCATGAAGGTAAAAGAATTTAAGGTTTATGTTGGCATTACTTGGATTTCTTAAAAAACAATATGTTGGTAGAATTTGTTTTAGTAACTTTTAGAACTAAAATTTGGTGGGAAATTTAAAATCTGGCATTAAAGGAGTTTTGTTTTTAGGTAATCTTTCGTAAACTTCTTCTGGCATGTTAGGCTGCAGATCCAACAGTTCATCTGCACCTCAGAATTGCTTTTTTTACATTTAATTTTAAAAGATTTCGTTTTTTATGCGTATTCATTTTCAAAAAAGAAAAGCTGACAATTTAATTTTAAATGTCAAAATGACACAAGTCGTTTACAGAAAAACCTGGCGAAAATAAATTTTCTAATTAAAAAAAGCAGTTTTTCCAATTTTATCTTGACCTTGAAAATTTTTATAGAAAAAAAAACGTACTTTATTTTCATAATAATCATAATAGTTGTAAAATTTGGACGTAGTTATAAAAAGTTGTGAATGTTTACAGAATTAAAAATTTGAGGACGGTAGTGCACATAGGTCTTGGATGATAAACAAAATTATACGATTCAATCAGTTAGGTTTTAGTATAGAAATAATAAAATGTAACTGAAACAATAAAACCCCAATAAATTAGTGTTCAGTTTTATACATATAACATTTAACAATTGCAAAATGGTAACAATAAACAATTATGAAGATGCTGGATTATTCCAAACCGACACCAAAAGATGAAGAATTTTTAATTCATAACAAGAATATTTCTTGATTTTTCGTCAGGATTAAACTGTAAACTGCAACTATATCATATATACAAAAGCCAGTACAGCTGCGTCTGCCACGATGCATATTCACCGATTGGGACATATTTCGTCTCTGATCATACTTATTTTATTCAGCGCTATCTACCGGAAATGGTATAAACTTCACTGCTACAGAATGCTGTTGGTAACTTCTTTTGGTCTTCATGTCTTTAAACAAGTGCTCTGATATCACCAAAGTAGAGCGATTATTTATTCATTTTAATACAAGAATTTAACAAATAATCAATAAACTGAGGAATTTATCTAGGATGAATGATGCAGAAGGAAGACTAGAAAATGAGTCGGAAAGTAGGTTTACCATGCAGTGTAGAAAGAGGGCTTAAAATGGCAAAATAACAAAGGCAGAAGAAAAATACTCAAGCTAATGAAAAACCTTATAAGTTGAAACAGTTGACCATTGTCCCTTCTTCCTCCATCTTATGACAGACATGCTTTTTTTTTACTTCTTCCTACTTCTATAGAGGCTTGCCCTGTTTCTTCTGCGGATGTCTTCCCACTTTGGGATTCTATTGGTATCCGTCAATTTTCTTCTATGCTAGCTTGTATGTTGTTCGTAGCATATATTCTCGGAAGTTTTTATGAGATCGATGAGCACGCGTCTTTGATATAGTAGGCGTGTTGTCTTTCAAGTACACACGATCAAAAGTAGGTCAATAAAGCAAGAGTATGCTTATCTAAGGACACACGCTGAGTCATTACAAAATCTTGCTTACCTGAACCCTTATTGCTCTTCGGCTAGTGTAACTTCTTGCTAGATTTTATTAGTTATTACTTTTGTGGTTAGTTTTAACGTGGGGCTGAGAAGATTTATGCCTCTATAATTTCCTGGTATTTTCTTATCTCATCTCTTAAACATCAGAATCATGGTATTTATTCCCCAGCTTTTAGATATTGTATGCTTTGCTACGATTTTCTGTATAAGTTTTCTTAACTGCTCTGGAAGTTTGTGCCATTATACATATACAATCAAACCAAAACGTAAAAATCTAAAAATTTAGTAGACAATTTAACTGATGTCATTGTCAACCAATGGCATTCTTCAATTTAAAAATAAACTACCAATCGAACGATTATTTTAGTGACAATAATTCGAGGAGCTTTATTTCAGCAACAATAATTCGAGGAGCTTTATTTCAGCGACAATTTTTTCTGTAACAATTATTGTAGTGACAATATTTCGAGGAGCCTTATTTCAGCGATAATTTTTCCTGTAACTATTTTTTAATGAAAAGTTAAATTGTCAAGACGAATAGGACTCGAGGTCGAAATATTGCAGACAATTTTTGCTCTTCAGATTGTCTCGTTTCTGTTGCTTTAGAAAATAACGACTCGTGCAAGCACTCGTCGTTATTTTCGTCGCCGCAGAAACTCGCAGCTGAATCGCAAAAATTATTATCGGCAATATTTTGACCTCTCGTCCTATTATTACTGAAAATCGTACGACACTCATTAATGACCAATAGAAAAATTAATTCAAGAGCCGTAACCAAGACCACAAAATAGATTTCTTGGAAATTTTTTGTAGGTATGGATTCCTTCTTTTTAGGGTTTGTGTCGTTACGATTTTCTTACCGAATCTGCATTCGAGCATTAATTCTTATCCGGAAATTATTTTTCGTGCATTCAACAACGTCCTAATTTGCCCTCGCGTCCCGCTCAGGCAAATTAATACGACGTTGTAGGAACGCACTCAAAAAAATTTCCGGAAAGAATTAATGCTCTTATGAGATTATATGTGATTATATTAGAGACGAACACTGGATACTTATCAATGAACATTGCGCCGCTTTTGGTACAGTTGCTTTAATTTGGAAGAATTACATTATAATGTATTATTTGTAATATATACAGGGTTTAATGCTTTTCAATAGTAAAATTTTTTTTTCGGTGTAAGCGACAGTCATATTTGAAATATTTGTTCTCTTCCATATAATTTTATTAAAAATAAATCCTACTGCTGACCATTGGAAACTTCCTATTTAAAATTGGAGTAATCTCTACAATAAAAAATAAAATGACATGCAAATACATTCACAGGGCTCCATAAGTTTAAAATTCATTTGTATAGAAAAGCAAGATTTTCAACGTTAAGCTATAAAATACGTAGAAGGACCAAAAAGTTTCCATATTGAAGCGCAAATGCAGCTTTTATACAAGTAACTTCATTATCATCTAAACATTTCTTTTGTTATTACACTTGCACTGTATAGTTAGATGTTTTGTTTATACCCGCTGTAAAGCTACAAAAGCTGTTAGTTTTTTCATAAATTAACAACATTAAACACCGCGATGTTACCAACTAATGTAGCTTTCATTTGCTGTGTTCTCCAAACTTAGCTCATTGCGATAACTATCTGTTTCGAAAGCTTCTCTTCTTCCTCTTCCAGTTTTCGGCGTCTATCATCTTTCGTTTCTCAACAATTTCTTCTTTGTTCCTATCTCTTCAGTCTCTCCCTTCTATACCCTTCTCTACTAGCGCTTCCTTTATCCCTTGTCTCTACCGTTTTTGCGGCCTTCCTTGTTTCCTGCGTTCTGACATCGCTTCACCTCTTTCCCTATGCCAGTTTCTGTCCCATTATGTTCCTTATTCTTTCATTTCTGAGTCGGTTCAGTAAACCATTTCCATGATACTGAATTAAGTAATCTAATGGTTTGTTCTCCTTTTGTTATCCTGTCCTTCACTGCGCTATTGACTATCCCATTGTTACCTTTATGGACTTCAGGTATGTTTATGTTTAATTTCTTTTCGATCTCCAAATCCTCAATTTTTTTTCCTATTACCAAATACTTTGTTTTATTCGTATGTATATCCAACAACTACTTTCAGTATTCTTTAACGAATGTTTTATTGTATTTTATCGTATATCGTCTTGCTTCTGTGCATATACATGTTACTGATAGTCCTCCGTAATTTTTAATCTTTCTTTCTCTCTCCATTTTTATATATAAATGATATATGTGCTTCTTTCCAATCGGTTGGTAGTCGTTCTGCATTTATTATTTTAGTGATTATAGTAGCTAATAGTTTGAAGAGTTTATTGTACCTTGTTTTATTATTAGTTTTGTGGGTATATTCTCCGGTCACGAGGTATATCTATTTTGTAATTTTTGATATTTTTACTGTCTTTCTCTTTTAATCTTCTGATATCTCTATATATATGTCTCGATGTATTTCTTTTTCCTCTTCTTTTTGAAGCTGTTACTGCACTTCCAAAAATAAAAAACTCGAACGATTATAAGAATCTGAGGCCCATCATAATTTTTCTGGCATTGTCAAAGGTCTTGAATCTCAGATTAGATTATATCTAGATCAATATAATATTATTAACTACACAATCAGAATCACGGCCTAGTTGTAGCTGTTCCGCGGAGTTAGCACATATAGTTGATAATATTAGTACTGCTACTGATCGAAATGTCTTTGATATTATTAATCATGATACACTTAGGACTGTACCATGTTACATAGGTTTATAGTTTTAATTCTCGAATGGAAGAAGCCAAAGGCTTGTTTTGGAGGGCGCTGTGTCTGATGCTTAAATTCGTGACAAGGATGTTCCACAGGGATCTATTTGAGGACCACTTTTTTATACACTATACATACATGTAACTTTTACAAAGCGATAGAAAAGCAGTGATTACTTTTATGCGAACCGTACTCACATTGATCATTCTTTCCACATAGTCACATGCATACTGCAGTTACTTATATAATGACATAAACAGTTTAATAGATATATCTAACAAATATTCGTTTAAAATTAATCCCGCTAAGTGAACAGCATACATGTTTGGCAAAGATAATTTAAGAAAGAAAGCTCAGCAAAGAATAGTTATTAAACTCAGTAATAATAATAATAATAATAATACTCTGCAAATACTAGACTGTGTAAAACACTCTCAATGTATAAGTAACACGTACTTTCATCTGTGAAACTCTGGATTGCGGTTCTTTAGTTTCATGTATATCCAGTATCTGCAGCCCTTAAAACATAAGCTTGTCGCTCATCAAGTTGATAGTTGAGAGTGCTGTTGGGTTATTAAAAAGTTTAAAAAAGATTGTTGTTGCCTTTTATAATTATGCCAAGTAAGGGTGCATATTTCTTTATGTTGGTAACCCCCAAATATGAAGAGAACGTCAAAAAAGCATATATTTATTGAAACTGAGACCAAAAAGGTGATTCGATTTATTTCAACTCCCAAATTTTCTTACGGGTTGCAACTTTACGAGAACTTTACTGTAAAATAACAAAATTCATATATGACTTTTAGATAATGACTGTTATTTTCCTAATTTTGACATTTTGACTTTCCTAGGCTTATAACAAATTATACTTTCAACAAAATGTTGATGTTTATGAAGAATATTTAATTGGGACAATTTACAAATTTCCGATTTACCACTTTCTCTTTTCAGAAGTGCGAAGCTAACTAGACCAGAAAAATTAAGCGATATTGTTTCACTACAGCGTTTTACCATGTTTTACATAAACATTGAGCAACAGCAACAGCAGGAGAAAATATTTGTTTATGCAACGTAATAATCGGTATCCAGCGAGGCTTGTTTCCAAAAACTAGTTCACACAGCGCACGTTTTTAAATATTGCCCGATTTTGCCATAATCAATTATGTGATTAGCTCCGCCGATTTTCGATTAGAATTTAAACGAGCCGCGAGCGGTCAGGTCGGGTCGGGTTTGGCATTTGTTCGCAAGGCGCACTATGTGAAATCGCCTAACTGTTGTGCCAACACGTGACGACATGTTCTCTAGTTAATGTTTAATTTATAACAGGACATATTACAAAAGACAAGGTGGGGTCGAAACTGCACAGTCAAGCACATAGGTGGTGCATAAGGCCGGCGTTTGCCTCGTCGACGACACGAAAGTGGAAGTGAAACTGCGGCGTCTTTTGGCTGGAGCTGGACGAAGCTAATGTCAAATTAATAGCAACAAACGAAAGGCAATGGAGCGCAAGATCCGAGAACGTGCATTTATGCTCGAACGTGTATTCTTTTCTCTTTAGGAGTGATCTATGATCTTGATCGTTGTAACCATCGCGTGCTAGAATCGGCACTATAATCCTCGCTGCACAGGACGAGATAACGTGGGAGGAAAGGATGTGAACGTCATTACTTGTTATTGGCTCGTTTGACATTAAAGCACGGCCACTCGGCTGCAATTTGCATCTGGATTCTGAATTAAATCGCTTTTATTACGGTTAGTTTTACTACTGACGAAGATTTGTCACAAAAACGTTTTTTGATTGAAAAAAAAATGACTTCGGAATATAAGAATACACGAACTATATGAGTTGTTAGCTTGTTACATATAACCAATGATTTTCTATACACAGCTATGGTTTTCCAGAAAATGTTTTTACCGAAATAACCTGAAATCCTATTTAAAAAAAATTACAAATATTTATCTATACCTATTAAAATTTCCTTAAACAGGTTAAGAATTTCAAGTAACAATTATTCTATTTGTTACATCGACTATGTTTGGCTTATATTATTTGAATGAATTTTGACATGTAAAACTTAGGTTTATTCTTCTTCTTGCTTCCCTCGTCAAAAAAACGAAGGAAACATTGTAATCGCGAACAAATCTCCTTCGGAGATTTCTTCAGATCTTCACGTTTCAGGGTCGCTAGATGACGAAAACAAGATTTTCTCAACTCCGTCTGTCTGTCTGTCTGATTGTTTATCTGCTTGTCTGTTACCGGTATAACTCAAAAACTATTTGTTGGAAGTAGATGCTATTTTGCATGCTGATTATTGCCTTCTTGGCATGAAACCGAGAAAATGTATACAGTGTGTCTCACTGTAGACGGCACCACCCCAGTATTTTCTTTTATATATTATCGATTTATAACATTTCCTTTTTCTGGTTATACCCCTCATTAAATTCTACTTTTAGACTATGTTACTTTCCTTTTACGGTAAAATGCTAGCCTACTGTGATTTAAAATAAACAGCAAAAAGAAGAAGTCGTATTAGGGATTTTTTTATCAAAAAATCTTGTTCAGATAAGCTAAATCCGAAATTTCATTAAAAAAAAATGAAAATATCTCAAAAAATTTAAATAACGATTTATGAGATGTACTATCAATTAGACAGGGCGCCTATACATTATGCAGTTGTGGTTAGGGAATGATTAAATGAGAATTTTCCGGGAAGATGGATAGGTCGTAATAATCCCCTAATCGCACGGCGACCATTTTCAACATTTTTGTTTTTAATGAAATTTCGGATTCAGCTTATTTGAACGATTCTGAACAAATTTTACTGACAATATTTTTTGATAAAAAGGTCCCTAATACGACTTCTTCAATTTTGATGATTATTTTAAATCGTAGTAGGCTAGCATTTTAGCGTGAAGGGAAAATAGCATACACTAAAAGTAGAATTTAGTGAGGGGTAATGGATAATATATTAAACAAATACTGAGGTGATGCCGTCTAAAGTGAGACACACTGTATATACAAGGTAACCACCATAAAAAATAAAATTCTGCCTATATGTGTTTTAATTTAATTATTACTTAAATCAAAGTAATATTTTTCACATAGCTTAGGTTTTTACCTTTGACGAAAAAGGGAATATTTTGAACCCAACATATGCAAGGTGAGCACCTTAAAAAATAATTTTGTGTATTTTTGCTTTAACTGAGAAATAGATAAAACTAATAATTTACACATAGCTCACGCTTTACCGTTGACAAAAAATGGAATCAAACAAATACAGGATAAATGCTGTTAAGAGACAAAAAGGGGTAACAAATAAGTGCGTTGCGTTTAATGGAGTTGCATTGTAGAGATCCGAACGGTCCCGTGTGGCAGTTTGGGTCAGGCGTTGAGGTCACATTATCAGGCGCTTTTATTTAAAAATTGATGTAATTCGCATTCCAAATGTTTCCTTTTATTTCTACCCCTTCTTGTCAAGACCATTGTCTCCAGTTCGCATATAGTTACTGGTAATACGCAACTATCTTACATCTTACGTTTTAGATTCCTCGGTACATCATTATTTTTAGTAAAACTGAATTTTCCAAAAGTTGCCCATGATAGTTCCATTCTTTTTATTTCAGCTACTTGATTCTCTTTTCCAATGTTGATGGTGTGGCCAAGATATACAGGGTGATTCCAAAAGTATGATTCAAACTTAATGGTGTGCTGTGGGATGCTACAAGAAGCAAAAATGTTAATAAACGCATGTCTTATTTCCAAGCGCTATCGAGTTACAGAGGATGTCTTTGTTTTTATCATTGATCAAGTCAACCAGGAAAGAAGTTAAACAGACGCTAATTTGTTATGACAGAAGGTGTTTCAAGCTTGAATTGTCGAATGCCTTATAATAGTCGATGAATGCTAAATGTATAGGGACATTATATTGTGTGATTTTTTCTCTAGTATCTCGTTTCGGAACGTTGCCTACTCTATTGGTTGATACGAGACCAACTTTATTGTGAGACGATTCGTCATGACTCTTGTTAATAAGTAATTTGTATAGGTGTGATAATAAACTTATGGGTCTATAGATTTCCATATTTTTGTTGCCCCCCTTTTTGTGTATATGATTTCAGCGTTTTCCCTACTTTAGGTATTTGTCCGCCTATCAAACATTTGTTTCAGTAGTTTCAGGGGTTTTCAAAGGCACTGCCTCCCATTTTCAACATCTCTGCAGTTATATTGTCTTCACTAGGTGCTTTTTTGTTTTTCATTTGTCGAAGGGCATGTCTTATTTCAGATATCGTTATTTCCGGAAGATCTTCCTTTGGCTAGATTTCATCTCAATACTTTCATGTTTTTGTTGTCGATCGTTTCTATAATTTGTTTTATTTAAGCTCGTAGATTCGGCCGTATTTTCCTTTTGACAGTGCTGGTAATGTTTTTATATTCTGATGTATCTGCATTTTTCTTCGAGCCAGTAACCTCGAAAAACCTTTTACACCATAGCTACCGTTGATTTTAACGCCGAAATAGTAAAGACACAAACTGATGATAACAAATACGTTGTAAATTTTGGACTAGGGGAAAACACAGAAAAACATGCCATCCAACTTCCTCAGCAGCGAGAGACTGTTCTGTCTAAATACCTTTTATAAGAAAAAGACACAACGTCGACATGGTGTAGTCTAGACGGAAGCATCAAAATGAGATTGCTTTACACTCTTCAATAACCAAAACTAAGACGTCACTGTTCTGAATCAATTTAATACTGGCAGCGACTACCGAATGATTCGAGTACGCATAGAAATAAACACAATATCAGTGAGAAAAAAAACTGTTAACTAAAAACACATTCCCAACAATAGAGGTGCTAGAGCTCAACAAAGAAAAATATCAAAACGAACTAAATGGCACAACAAGAGTTACAAAAAAGAATTGTAGCAAAGTTAAAAATCAAAGCGAAGCCAAACTGAAGCCAGAAATAATAAAACTGATGGAAAAACTAAGATGAAAAGTTATTATTTGGTAAATTTCCTGGCTTACAACAATGTTGAATTTCGAATTAATTTACTCTAAAGTTTATTAACTGAAATTTTGCCATTCTTTCGAGTCTTTAAAACATTAAATATTTAAAAGATACCGTATATATAATGTAGTATTTGTTTTTATCAACGCCAATGCAATACTTACAGAAACTTCATTTGACATGTACTAATAAACTATTTTTATCCTCCTTGAAGTCGTCACTAAAAGCATGCATACTATTCCTGTAGCTCTCTCCCACCACTGACGGGTGTGGTAAATATTCGCAAGCTGTACTCAATATAAAATCCAAACATGAAACTATCATTACAGCCAAACGTTTAAACATTCCAAATCTTCTGAAAAGCAAAGAAAAACTTTTAAGGAAATTTGTCTTTGGGTAATACAATATTGTGTTTAGTTGCGAATCCAACAAAAGATGACAGTTTAGCTGATTTAACACGTGGCTGAAGAAGATAGCAGTACATGTTTAACTTTAGGGATATTATATTTTAGCCTTCTACCACAAATTGTGATAAATTTGGTAAATGAAAATTATGCCTGTGCCAGGGCCCTGTTAATCCGAAAATTGTGCCAGAAAATAAATTAAAACGGCAAACTGTATTTTCATTAATAATTTGTTGTACAATGTTAACAATTTACTCACAGTCACTTGCAAAAGTGAGTGATCTTTGTTTCTTTAAACTCGACAGTTTTTAACATGCAAAGCTTTCCATTTTTTAATAAAGATTACACCAACCGCAAATGAGGCCTGACTTATTCTATGTATCTTAGTGCAACATTAAAGCTGCTTTGCCTTCAATATGGCTGACTTTTATTCTTCGTCTTCTTCCCCTTCATTCATGTTCTTCATTTTTCAGGTTTTTAAGAGCGCACCAAAAAGACAGGGTTTCTCGTAATTGAAAAAGTACAACAGTACAAGGAGACAAACTTACAAATTAATTTACCTGATCGTTTTTAAGTCATTCTACTATTTCGATTTAAATAAATATTTAAACAATACCCCAACTTTTCCTCTTTGAAGTAATGTAATTACTGTGCAGCTTAGAAAAACAATATTTTACAAGTATAGTTAAATACTGTTTTAGAAAGCTATTAAAAATTTTGATATTTTATTCTATCTTCTGTTGTAAACAGCACGCAAAATGCCTTTTTGTGCAACAGTGCTGAAAATTTTATTTTTGCGGACGTAATTACAGCTGCAAAATTCGTTTTCGCGGCAGTTACTATTTCGTTGTGTATGGCACGTTCGCGCTATGTTTGGCTTCCTCGGAATAATTTGGCGGACTCGACTTCGTCTCGCTAACCACACATTCCTCGGTACGCCAAACAGTCATTTCGCGGCCTAGGTATACAATAGTATATTGTACAACAAGTGGAGGAAAGTGTAGTTTTCCAGTGCGAGATTTTTAATCGAGGCGAAGCCGAGACCAAATACACAGAAAAACACTTTTCGCACGTGTTGCACATACTATTTTGTCACGTACTGTAGGGAAATACCTAAACATTGTAAAATAAAAATATCAAAAATCATGTAAAATTTTGTACATTTAAAAATTAAACAAAGCGTTGATATGTGGAAAAGTGTTGCTATGCAGAAAAGTCCACTTTTCTAAACGACTTGCCGTTGCTATGCAAAAGAGTATCATTTTTATAAACCATTTTGTATTTAGGAATAGAGTATAAGTATTTCCCAACAGTATGTGAAAAAATAAGTATTACGTTGTAAAACGTAAAAGTACTTCGCGTCCAAGGACGGTTGAGTTAGTATAATAAATAAAATGGATCCATATATTTACCAATTTATTATTTTAACTTAAACAGTGAGTTTAACAATATTATTATGCCATAATTAATTAATTAATTCTTATGTTCCAGTGTCACACTGACAATTATGTATAAATAAACTGTGAAATAAATGTATGTTGACAGTTCAATAAGTTTTATTTCCATTTTTCTTCATATTCATGCAGTTTTCGAAAGACAATTTTTTATAACTCGAATGCGAAATGCTTTTGCGTTCTAGATACAAAAATAACTATTTGCGTGTCAAGTAAAGACCTAACGTCTAGTCATTACTTTTATTGTGTCAAAGTGTGGTATTAAATACACGAAAAATTGTTTCTTGGGCACTAAAAACTTAAGCAAATTAAATAACAGCAATGATTTTTTTATCAAAAGTAACAAATTGAGATTACGTTAGTAATAGAACTCATTCGAGAAATTCTTCATAAAACCACTATACTTTTACCAGTAGTTAAGGAAAATCGATTTTGTTATACCATGATAAAAATAGAGCTTTTTAAGAATGCACACGACGTATCGATGTTCCGATGTTTCCGCCTCGATATTTTTAGTTAAGTGTGTCGCAAGACATCGATGTTTAAAAAACATAAAAAAAACTTGACTAAGAATGTTATTCTTATAGCGTGTGATTGTTGTCTTTATTAGTGATAGAAAAATTAATCGCGCGACTGTTCAAACTTGCATATCTAAAAAAAAATTAGGAATACGAAGTGAAATACAGTGTAAGTTTTTTACAAAGGCCTTTCAACCATAGAACCATATATAGCTATACAGGGTGTGCCATTAAAAAATCGAAATTATAACATTTTCAAGTTCTAAGCATCCTACATACGTATAGCATTAATACCCAGATCTACTATGTTACACTAGAAAAGTAATTCACACAACATTTTCTTTCATTAAATTGTTTTCTGTTACTTACAGCAGCCGTCTGAAATTCAGAATTTTTTGCCTGGCCGCAGTTGGGCAGTGATTTTCGCCACTGCAACTTAGATCACAGTGAAAAGCTCTTATATGAGCAAATTTTATGGAACTCTCATAGTTTTAGAAATATCCCCCCCCCCTTCCCTATCATTACAGAACCCAGAATAAATTCAGAATTTCCTTAAATTTAATTATATTTTCGTGTGCTGTACTTTTTTGAGTCACAATGTATATTAAGTATATTTGAATAGTTATTAAGCTAGACGACGGTTGATTGTTTAATATTAGTTTCCTCTTTGCCATCTTCTAGCTCCGTAATAATTTTGCTTACAAAACAGAACACCTGAATAGTAATAATCAAAATGTTGAAAAAATCTCAAAGCTTAAAAACTTCATTACTATAATACTAAAGTCATTATTTCCATAGGTTGCCTATGAATTTAGAAACACACAACTTTGGCTTAATGCGATTCTAATAAAAGGTTACATTCGACTGCAGACTCTATAATGACAGTAATTCACATCAATGCAATATTTTATTAAAAATGGTATTATTTCTCGGGAAAGACATTAAAATCACGAAATTCTTTCAAATAAACTGGACTGGCTTTAATTAAACGTAGTACAATCTAATCCAACAAACAATTAATACCAATAAAACAAAACAATGGAACCAGAAGTTTCTAAAAGATGCAAAAATATCACATTTGCTTCAGATATACATGCAAATTGGCTATAATGCACTATTAAACTCGCACAACGAAAGCAATAAAACCGCAATAAAATACAGGAAATAGAATATTCCCTACGCTCGCTATAAAGTTGTAAACTGTTAATATACGAACTGATAACCTTTACTAGTAAGCACAATATTTATGTAATTGCATTTACTGATTCAGATTAACAGCTCCCTTAAATATCATTTTTCGTTGACCGCTTGTTAATTTCAATATTAATGAATTATTTTTCCTAAAAAAGGATGGATTAATAGACGTTATTAATACACTGTTTTTGATTAATACACTCTTTTTCATTAATTAACTGTTTTTAAAAAAGGATGGATTAATAGATCTATTAATACACTGTTTTTGATTAATACAATGTTTTTCATTAATTAACTGTTTTTGTGATTTTGACGTTTTGATGATATTTTGCATGGAGGTTAGTTGTATTAATCAAATTTTTCGCCACAAAAAAAGATTTTGCGGTCAACGAAAAAAATTTTTAATCAACTCGTTTGTTAATGGGCGATTAATAATCTCAACTATTAAAGGCACTCACTCGCTATCGCTCGTTCGTGCTTTAAACAGTTTCGATTATTAATCGCCTTCATTAACACACTTGTTGGTTAAATAACTATTAAACATAAGCTAAGCAAAACTATATTATAAAATAGACTAGGATGTACTCACCTTTTATTTACTAGTAAAACTACTAACGGTTGCGTGATAGCAACACTTCGCATTTTTGTTTAGTTAGTAATACATATTTCGTTTTTGATTGCCTTAAAAATGTGAGTTGTATGTTGAGAATATTCCATATTGATCCAAACCTTTATCATTTCAGTTTAGCTGGAGGGAAGATTCGACTATCTTATAGGTGTGTCTCTCTTAATGAAATTCAAATGAAATTACATTGAAACAAACGAGTAGAGCTATAAGTAGAGTCATTCCGTTTTTATATACTCCGGTTTCCGGTGAATCAACATTATTATGCCCCAAATAATTAAAATTTAATAGTCCATTAAGTGATATATCAGTAAGGGAGATGATGCTGCCATAAAAATAAGGTTATGGTCATCGGCATCATAAACGTATCCTAATGAAATTTATCTGTTTCACCGTTTGAATCATAGGATCAAATATTAGCCTTACTAGAGGACTAAATAAAATTTTAAATTAAACTCTAAATTCCTTTTGTGTAAGAAACTAACAGCTAATATAACTTTTAAATTTAAACCAACCCAGTCGAATGCTCACATTTGGTGCTCGTTTAATAAGGTCGGCTGATAAGGAATTAATAGCAAATTGGCAACCGGTTGCATATAATTTAAACGGTGCCCGAGTTCAACTAAACTTCAATTTAATCGTTATAAAAGGAATCGAGATCTTTAAAACGGAATTTCACTTAAACGTATTTCCGCAGTGATTAATAATACATTTTAAAAACGCTACTAGATATTTTAGGAGGGATAAATATTACATTTCTGTATTATGACTGCAAAACGAAGCAGTAAATCACTCATTCGCAAAAAAGCCGGCTGGCGCTAAGTGTTCGGTAGCAACATTCCGTGCATCCAAATTAATTTTGTGTCCATTAAAGATTGGAAGTGATATAAATATTTCGGCTTAACCTTGCCACAGGTGTAGATTTATAAACAAATAAGCTTTAGCCTGAATTTTGCATTCATGTCTTGGGCGAATGCATTGGCGTACCTTTGGTGCTGTGCAGGATATTTTCAGTAGAAATATAACAAGTGCTTGAAAAATTTCCGGAAATATTTGGAAATATGTTCTTCAGCTATTTTTTCAATAAGAGCATGAGTGCATGCCAACTGAAAAAATCCCGACTCCGAAGGAGGAGGGATTTTTTCTTGGAGGCATGCACGAATGCTTTTGTTGAAAAAAAAATAGCTGCATAACATATTTCCAAATATTTCCGTAGGGAAATTTGTTGAGCACGCGTTATATTTTGATAGAGAATATCACGAATGAAAAAACACAGTAGCAACAATCAGTATCGGCCTACTGACTTTGTTCAGAGCTTCATTGTTTCTAAATACTTTGATGACAGTGACAGAAGTGGAAATTTCCCGGTAAATTTCCGATTATCAATTTTCGCCGTTACCATGGTAACTTTCCAACTAAATTTGCATAAGGGATATTCTCTTTATAAAAATTCCAGTATATTCTAAAGAGAGTCTCAATTATTTATTTTAAGATCTGATTTTTTCTGAAAACGGGGAAGAATAATAGTTATTTACTATACAAGTAAGATAAGAGCACCATTAATATACGAGTAAATTACAAACGTGTGCGTATCACGAGTTATGTAAGCACACAAGTATATTAATGATGCATTATCACACATGTATTGTACAAAATTTTATCTAAAACTGCGCAAAATTGAGAAAAGTGCATTAAGAAATATGTCAGATCAGTCATTTACTAAAATATCATTATAAATGAGTGATGTAATAAGAACCTATCCAAACAGTTGTAGATAAATACTCTAACAATATTATATTCTGAAACACATTAAAATTGTGTCATTATGAGCCGTAAATATTTAAGTGTTATATAAGCTTTTGGCTAGTACGAGAACAATAATGAATATGGAAGTGCATTAACGTGTATATGAAAAAACTCCAAGGCAACTAGGTGCATATCATTTTTCTTCACCCTGTACATAACATCGAGTGAAGCTGCACCCTTGCGTCTGTTACATCATCATCGATCGGACTTACTTCGTTCACGATCGGACATTCTTTCTTCAACGCCGTTTAACGGCAACGGCACAAAACTTTACTGCCACAGGATGCTGTTTTGTAATTTGTTTTAGTCTTCATGTGATACAAATTACCTGCACCATTATAAAATTAAATAAGAAAAAGCAGTCTGTAATAATTTATTATTTCTGTTGGACAACATTCAACATTATACAACCCCAGGGTAACTAACGGGCGATCAAAAAGTCTTCAGCCCTGGGCCGCTGTGGTATAGTTCCTAATTTATGAATGCAACTACGTTTCCACTTAAATGTCAAACTTGACATTTGATTTCATATGGTATATTTTTAATTATTTTCTATCTTGGGTCAACCCTTGCAAAGCTTAGGACCTACAGTAAGCCGTTCTGAAACACATACGGAATGATTTTTTTAAAACTCAATAGTAGCATGCCCTGATAGCCTGAATCAGTTGGCAGTACTGAAGTGCATTGTCAGTCTATGTCAAATTCGAAGTTAGTAGATTAGGTTTTGTTTGTTATTTGACACCGACTGATGCAAAACTTAACCTGCAAATCTCGAATTTGACATAGACTGACAATACACTTCAGTACTGCCAACTGATTGAGGCTATCCAGGGCCTGCTGCAATTGAGTTTTTTAAAAATCACTCGGTATAAGCCGTTCACGATCTTTTTGGGTCAGGTGAGGCTATGACCATCTAGTAATTTTGTTGGCAGAACCTCTGTTGCAACAAAACTCCCTCATGGAAATTGACACTTTTTGTGTTAGGTTAGGTTGTTTTCAGTTTAAGGTTATATTTTCTGAATAGGTACATTGTTGCCGGATATTCTCTAGTCTCCACATCGACTCGCGTTCTTTTAAATTTGGTCTGTCCTTTTTAAATTGGAAGTAGCATCGTTCAATGGAAATTTGTTGTTGTAACAAAATTATTTTGGGCATTTTGACTTTTCCTTTGACGGAAATTAAAATTATTTTTACACATTTGATAAATCATTTATTTTCTTACGAATATTAAAATAATAAATCTGGCAATGTGGTGGCAAGAAAATGTCGAACAGACAGCTTGGGTCTTAAAACAGTTGCCTATTGGTAAGGGAATCGCCGATATATGGCCCAAAGGTGATATTTTGAGGTGCCATAATGTAGCTGAAACTCGGTAACTTGAACCGCGTGTTACAAGCGGTAGAATTTATTTTATTTATTATACACCGCAAGGTAAATGAGGTTACAAATAATACATACATACATATATTCCTACAGGTATTAAAAAAAATATCGATCGTGTTATGCAAAAGAATGCTTTTTTGCATATCCTGAAGATGTGTTGTTGACTATGGTTACTCATCAGAATGCTGATGAGAGACAACTTGTTATGTGTCGTATACTAAAATGCAAAGAAAAAAAGCCGAGTCTAGTAGTTCGACATTTTAAGGTACCCAAATTTAATTTTGAAGCCCAGCAATATTTCGGCATGAGAAGCTACGAAAGCTTTCAAAACGTTAAACCTCCTGTAAACAGATCCCTTAGAAGGGATGAAATTCAAAGGTTTATCAATGAAGGCAAAGGGCCAGCTCTCTCAAAATTATCACTGCCATTCCCAACCAGTAGAAAAGCGTGTTGGTTCAGTCAAAGGGATGGTTACATTCGATCCAGACTAAAATCGAGAGCAATAATGTATACATTTGGTAAGAAAGCTGAATACAGCAATCAGTAGTTTAATTTGTAGTATTTTGTTCGAGTTATTTTTAATTTGTTCGAAGTACTTTAAGTGCTTGGTATAGAAAACTATTTTATTTATCGTAGTATTCATGTAAATATAGGTTGAAATATATAAATACACCAAAAATATGAATAAGATGAAATATTGTATCACAAAGATATTTTGGAATAAAGTGCAAAAAATCAAAGTCGTTGTGGCACCTGAAGCTTATCATTGGTGTAGAGTATCAACTTGTCCGCACCCAAGTTATAACTGGATTTCCAAAAAAAGTCAAAAATTATCTTTTTCCCTACGTCCTAATATACAGGTCATAATATAAAAGGTGTCCTGGAAAATGTGGGAAATCTCCCGGATATGAAAAAAACAAGTTCATATAAACTTTTTTCGTATAGGCCTCCTCTTCGGAGATATGGGCTCTCAAAGAGCTCCAATGGAATCAAGTTTTTTACACATAATTATTGAATCGCCTGGTATATTCCAATTTCTTTTAATATGATGTATACCAGGTAAGACCCTTCAAATTACTATGCAAGAAAGTATTGTGAATTACTTACAGCTGCAGGGACGGACTAGCTGTGACACTCATGACCCCATTTTTATGCCCTATATGATAAGAACTTGGACAACGTTTTTTACATATCTTTAGCTATTGACTAAAAATTATTCATGTCGCTAATCCTAACCGTTTTCGAAAACACGTAATTTTATTTACATCATGTATGTGGCGTATTTCGATAAAAAATACATTTTTGTTTCTATCAAATGTTCAACCTTCAACCTTATGATAAAAAAACTTTGATCCAAAATTAGAGTTTAACTCTTTAGTTGAAAACGTCTAATTCTGCAAATTTCAGTTCGAACTAGGTTCGCAAAAAATTTGCGTTTTATTTTATAGGCACCAAAAACAAAGTATTGTTGTTGCAAACGTTGCTAGGTACGAAAGAAATAAATATCCTGCATTTTAAAACTTGTCAACTGTCACATCGCTGACACATTGATTCTTTACTTCGATATTAATTTACTGATTTTTGGATTTCGTGGTGAAATTAATTGTGAAATAATTCGAAAGATTGAATACACGTTTATTGAGTATGCAGATATGCATCTGATGTATGGTCTTGCATCTTGCAATGCTTTGGAAGCCAGGAGGTTATATCACGACAGATATTCTAATCGTACTCTTCCAGATCAGAAAATATTTCAACGAGTTGGCCAACGTCTAAGGGAGAATAGTGAGCGATTCCATGTAATAAGGTAATATTATTGACTTTCTTCATAATTTTAGGAAGTTTTGGGAAAAGTACTAATGCTGGTCGGGGAAGAACAGTACGTACGCCGCAATTAGAGGAAAATACTTTAAATGCTGTAGATGACACTCCTTCAACGAGTACTCGAAAACAATAGTATCAGTTCCAATCAATTAATGTCTGGTCAGGAATCATTGGCAATTTTTTGATTGGACCATTCGTATTGCCGGCACGACTGAATGGACAACTTTATTTGGAGTTCCTTCAGAACGCTTTTCACGATTTAGTACAGCACTTACCACTTGAAACCCGCCGAAACATGTACTTCATTCACGATGGGGCACCACCTCATTTCAACGTTGCTGTGCGGGAGCACCTGAATAACGTCTATCCAAACCGTTGGATAGGTAGAGGAGGACCTATTGCCTGGCCTCCTCGATCTCCCGACCTAACGCAGTTGGATTTTTACCTGTGGGGATACCTCAAAACCTGGGTGTATTCCACTCCGGTCGATAGTAGGGAGGAACTTCTACGGAGAATCACGTTTCATTGTGATCAAATAAGGAACAATGCTGGGTTATTGTGGCGGGTACAGCAGTCCTCAATTCGTCGTGCCCGCAAGTGTATCAGACTTCACGGAGCCCATGTTGAACCCTGTTACGGAGTTTTTTACTAAGCAGTTTAACTTTTTATTGAAACTATGTTGGTGACAGGGGAAAATTCCTCTTTTTCATATTCAACCCGACAGAAGTTAGGGAACTAACACTGTAAATAAAATGACGTATTTCGAAAACGGTTAAGATTAGCGACATGAATGAAGAGAACTTAATTTTTAGTCAATAGTTAAAGGTATGTAAAAAACGTTGTCAAAAGTTCTTATCATACAAGGCGTAAAAAAATGGGGTTATGAGTGTCATAGCTAGTCCGTCCCTGCAGCTGTGAGTAATTCACAACACTTTCTTGGATAGTAATTTAAAGTTTTTTGGGAGCCCATATCTCCGAAGAGCAGGCCTATACGAAAAAAGTTTATATAAACTTGTAGTATTGTTTTCACGTTTTTTTCATATCCGGCAAATTTCCCACATTTTCCCGGACACCTGGTATACAAACCAAATTTCTTCTTAAAAATTTGTCCTAGTAATTAAATGTTTTATCTTCGCTCAGACTTTTTAAAATACAACCTATTGCTTTATATATTGACATTATTTTTTTTATAAATTGACGGAATGTTCAGTAGTTTAACGAAATTGACTAAAAATATCTGCTACAAGATCTAAACAAACTAGAGATGTTGATTGGAAAACGACAACATTTTGCTAGTTCGAACAATCAACACACGGAGAACAAAATGGAGAACTTATAATTAAACTCTCATCTAAACAATTCATAAAATATTCATACCTTTAACATATATTCTTACCAGGTTTGATTTTGGGAATTCACTATTGGTCGCCGAATTTCTTACCTGAAAATAAAAATATATTTAGTTATTATTAAAGCTGATATTATATGGCAAATGCATATGTTGTATAATTGATGTGTCGGCGTAACTTTTTGCATATGTATACTAATTATGTGAACACAAATTGTTTAAACCAAGTTTTATTTGCATATTTTGCATATTTATACGTTTTTGAACATACTTTCTGGATTTTGCATATTTGGTTATATTTAGCAATAATTTGTAATGTATGATCTTTTTGAGATTTTTTTTGTAAAATTTACTATTTCAGTAAATTTATTAATAACATTTTTGTGTGCCACTGAGGTATATACTTTCACTTTATGCCACTGGAGTGCAGTGCGCATATCGAAATATGCATAGGAAAGGGTAAGTCCCTGTTAAAATCTTTGACTATATAAACCCCCACTTTTCCCATAGAAGCAATGTATAACGAATTAGCCAACATAGAATACATTTCAAAAGTCGAACTTCGAGTGTTGGGTGAATAATAGCCTGGCGAGGTTTTATGTTGACTTACAACGTGAGGTTGGCATTGGCAGTCCATGTTTATATAGTGAAATGTTGAAATTAATGACGTCTTTTAATAAAAATTAGAGAAATAAGTATACTTCTACAAAATAATTAAAATTTTTACATTATTTAGAATACTTATTTTCAAAAATAATTAGAGCATATTATGTGCATATATTGCAACATTGGGTGCATATAGTCAACAAAATCTATGCATATACATGTGCATATTTTCGTACATTTGAGTGCATTTAATTATCAGCTTTAGTTATTATTTCTCAAATTAATTTTAGGGATTGCATTTAATCTTAAGACAACGATTGGGTAAAGAACATTTTAATATTAAATTTACTTAAAAATAATTTTATTCAATGGCCAATATGATTATTAGTGTCGAATATAGATAAGTCCTCTTAAATTTAAATTTCAAAATTCTTTAAAATGCCAACGTTTCAATAGACTTAAAACAAAAACGAGAATATATTTTTAATTACTGGATTAAAAATAAAAATTTATATCTAACATGAAACTTGTTGGAATTCTCTTTGGCAAAGATAAGACTTCAAAAATGGATAACATAGATTTCTGCGATACCTTGGGCTAAACAGAATTCGCAAAGGAGACAAGAACTAATAATTGCGAAGCCTATATGCAGGAAATCGAATTAAAATCCAGTCGAAAATTTATCAATGCCGTTAGCGGAGATTACGAATAGGAGACAGCGCCGAAAATGTGGCATTTGAGATTTAAAAGCAAGAAAAGATAAGAATTTGCATCTGCATTCTTCAATAATAAAAAAAAAATTGTCCGGACTGAGATTTGAACTTGTTATCGCAGACTCAACAGTTCACAAGTGTTGTCAGTACAGTAATTTGAAGTGTAGTTTCAAAAATATTTTTAAGAGACAGAAGTTTAATGAATACAGTCGATTACATAAAATTCCACAAAGAAACTGTTTTTAAAAACTTGATTTCCAGGAATGTTTGGTAGTATGGAAGGAAAAGATGCCAGCGGTGTTTAGAAGCTCAGAGTACTACCATGTAACAATGTTTAAATAATGCACTGCTTTGTAACCAATCTTTATCCATGTTTGTATTTGAATCCTGTACGCCACTGGTTGAATCTACTAACCTTCGCACGGACAACCGGCGCAGTTTTTAAGCGGAAGTGCCCCATTTAATTACCTTTTTGGCTTTTGCTTTTAATTATTGTAGACGAATTGGGCATTCACCGTGAAATATGCATCGCAATTAGTCCTGCGGAATTCTTAATAATATGAAGCCGGCGTGGAATACGCAGAATGTGCTGAAAAAGTCAGGGACAAAGAGCTCGCGGAGCGCTAGTTGCATCCGGCTTATCGTGAGATCTTGCCCGTAATTTTGGTCATTAAGGAGTTCAAACGGCAGAGAAATCGATTGTTTGGAGCTCTGGTGGGCGCAAAACTGTACTCTTCTGGATCTGCGATCATGAATCAAATCGAACACCGTACGCTCCACGATAACCATCAGGTAATTTTTGCTATCGCGATCGTACAAATCGCGCATTTCCTTCCTCGTTTTGGCTGCATCGCCCACGACGTAATCAAGACGGCTAAAATTTACCGTAAACGCGATCCCGGAATTAAATTATCTACTTAGCGTGCTTCTACCTTAATTGACATAATCAGCGGCGTTTGTATAACCAACAGATATGAATTATTATATTAATACTAGTCATAACAGGCGGCGACTAATTCTTCTCTCCTAAAAATATAACAGAATAATAAGCTAACATTTCTAAGTCATTCGAAAGAAAGCAATATTTCAAACCTAACCTTACTAATGATCTATAACGTAACGTCTAAACACGAGGGTATATGGCGTTTCCAAAAGGTTTAACAAACATCTATGAACACGTTCCACACACTTAATTAAAGTAAAAACATTATGCCTATCCACACAGTGTCGAAAACTTCCCTGTGGAATTATAATCATATTAAATATGAAGTATGGCGTTGTTATAGTCACATCCACAGCGTCCAAATTTAATTATAGTGTGGGTAAAGTGTGAGCAAACGGTAAGTTCATCAAAGGTACCTGTGTAATTTTTAAGTTAAGTTAAGTTATGACACCAGAAATTTCTACCGAATCCTTGTTATATACCATTACAAAATTCTTCTTAATAAGACCTTGCTAATAGTATGTATGTATTATCGTTTGCCTCTTCTTACGCTGGCGATATAGCGGCCGGTGATTTGTACGCTAGTATCTGGCGGTGCAGTGCTCAACTAGCCCCTGTTTCGGGTTGGAGCGAGCATTTTGAGATTGCGTAGCAACCATTGTGTTAGGTGTGTATCTTGGTGATGTGTTGACCTTGTTACTATCTCTTAGGTGTATGTTTCTGAATAGGGAACGGTTAATTTGGTGCCCAATTTTGAATGGTATCACTGGACCCAGTACCGATCTCCAAGGTTGCGGAAAATTCCGGCCACCGTGGGATTTGAACCGAGGACTTGCTTAATGCAAGCCTAACGTTCTACCATCTGCGCTGCCCGGCTTCTCTGATATATAATAGTATATTATGTCATTATGAGCAAAAGTTATACTTTATGTGGCGTGGCTCTACTTATCTGCCTCGCAGCCGAGCCACATAAAGCCACTTTTGCTCCGAATAACATATAGTGTGTTTTCTTCAAACGTTGACAACAAACTATTTAAGAATATTTAAGAAACTGGGAATTATATTAAGGCAGAAGATTGGGTAGACTGATCAATTTAGCTTGCGTTGGAGAGCGTTACTATGACTACACTATAAACAACGTTGTGAATTAAATCAGTAAAAAAATCTTGTGTAAGTTACCCGCTTCAGTTTGGAGAGAATTTGAAAGTAGCTATATTTTGCAATTATGTGCAAGTTTCTTGACTAAATGTAGCTTTTAATATATTGATCAATGATCAGTATATCCTACCACAAAGGCCACCAAGATGGCTATAAATGATTTGGTGCTTACAAATTCGGACAGTATGTATCAAGCTGCAGATTCCACTTTTGTAAGTTGGTGCGAAAAGACAAATGCAAAAACTTTTACTGAAAATGTATTTCTGGTAAATTAATCAATGATTATATCTCCAATGAGCATTACACATGGCATAGACATTAGCAAGTTCTAAAAATTACGTGCGTTTCTTAAAAAAATCAGAGGCGGACGTAAGAAGAAATGTAAAATTACGAGATCCTGGTGGCCAAAAATACGAGGAGCGTTCAAATATAAATTATAATTTAATATTTATTCAAAAACAAACACAAGGACTCTAATGTATTTCATGTCATTTTTCTACTCAGTCTCCCTCCCTGTTAATGAACTGGTGCCATCTTTCCGGAAGTTACTGTATTTCACGAGAAAAAAATTCATTTGGCTGCTGTCACACCCATTCCCGAAGAATTTCGATGGCTTCTTCATTACAACAAGGTATTTTTTTCCTAGAAACTCATTTAAGGGTCCAAGCAAATAAAAAACTGATGCAGCAAGGTCCGAAATGTATGGTCAATGGGACAATATGGTCCATTTCAATTTTTGAATCGTAGTCAGCTGTGAATAGCAAAATGGGGTCGAACATTATCCTGTAAGACACAGACAAAGAACTCGCGTTTTTTCTTTCGAGTTACCCCTACTGATATTTAATGTAGAAGGAATATTCTTCATTGTTATTCGACGATCGTTTCAAATAAGTGCATTTTACTCTTTCAGCATTCTCTTCTGTTGTCAATGTTTTTGGACGGCGCAAATGAGGTTCATTCTTGGCACCTTTGCAGCCATCTTTAAACGCTTTATTTCTTTTGTAAACGCTTATGTCTGATAGTGATTGCGCATCAAACTGTCTTTTAACTCTTACACAAGTTTCTTATGGTTTGATATCTTCGTTGATAAAAAATTTACTAATAATGCGTAGTTCGACGCTTGAATGCACCCACACTTCACTCATGCTTGCCAATTGAACGAAAATGAATTGTGACGACTTAACGACTGAATGAAATTAGGACTTGTTCCAGAGCATTAATTAATACATACAATTTCGGTGCATGTCTTTGTCTTTTGGCGCGCAATTCAATCTATAATTCATATTTGAACGCTGCTGGTATGTTAATATTAATCTATCACCAAACAACTGCTCTAATATTGCAAATTAGTTCGAGCTATATGTAGTCTTGCGTTATCCTGTTGGAAGTATCCTTGTTGAATTTCATCATCATGGAGTTAATTCACAAACTCTTGGAGAATATTATTTTGAGATATTATTTCAGCATTTATCATGTTTCTAAAGAAGATTGGGCTCTAGAAGCGCATTACTAGTAAGAAATAAGTTAAGTGACACACAGAAATAAATTGTTAATGACGACAAATGTCAAATGACAGCTTTATATTTTCACATGACTTCAAAATTCCAAAGGCACCTTTGATAAACTTATTTTTTACTCATACTATAGGTACCAATTTTGTTTCGATTCCGTATATGTATAAGACATTTTAATTTTAATGTGTAGAAGATTCTCACAAATTTTTGGTCAACATTTTGAAAACAATACCTTGCCACTGTACAATCAATAAAATGTTTAGAAAATAGTTATTTGTTTCATTAGTACAAAAAATGCATGATTTCGGGACAAGTAAGACAGGTCGCCGGACGACGCGCAGCGGAATGCTGCGATTCTTACCCGTTCCGAAAACGCATTTTTTTTGTGAGAATGAAACATACTATTTTTTTCCAACTCATAAATTCGGCAATATGACTTATTATTTAGAATCAAACATTGTAGGCAACATTGTAGGACATTCATGGCGCAAATAAACAATCACTGCACGGGGAAAATAAACAACAACGACGGCGATTGTCGAATATTGACGAAGGGTTTGTTTGTTCTTTACAATTTACCATGTACAACCCTATATTGCGTCCATTTTTGTACTAATGCAAATATGAATCGAAGTGTACAGTTGCCAAGGTAATTGGTGAATATCCTGAAATGACTTACTTTTTATACAAAATTATTCGACAATATGGCTTCGTATTCGTGTGGTTGGAGAGAAACACTATTTCGTGCTAATAAAAATTGATCATTCTACAATTACCTGTATAAAACACAGTAAACGTATTACTAACATATACAAGAGGGTGCCCAAAAAATAACAAGAAACCGAATGACGCACGAACGGGAAGTAGTTGCGCAATGCGCCGCAAGAGATCGCCAATCAATACTATTCCGACTCAGTTTGCTACGTAGCATGATTCTGGGTTGACTAGTTTGTTTTCTATGTTTTTTCCAAGTGCCTACCAGCAGATTTGGAGATTTCGTGATGGTCGGCAATAAAGAACAATAGTAGTTTGTATACCAAGGCACTGAAGTTGCTTTTTATCGCAAATGTGGGAATGAGGGATAAAAAGGAACTTCAGTGCCGAGGTGTACACTATGTTTTATTTGAAATCGAGAAATCGTGAAATTAATCGTAAAATTTTAATCAACATTTGGAGGTTATGTTAACGTCGGTTGACGTTTATCTATTGCCTCGCCACAAAAAAGTCTTAAAACAATGGATTACTTTACCGCCGATTTCTCGTATTTTAATGACGATTTCGAGGTCCTTTAATGCCGATTTGAAATAAAAAATATGTCTTCCGTTAGGGAAAATGACTGCTGAAACTGTATTAATGCTTCGAGAAGCTTTAAAGAATGAAGCGTTTAGTTAAGCACAGTTGCACGAGTGGTATTCGCTTTTTAAATGAGAGGAAATGCAATTTGAAGACCAAGCCGACATTCAACAAGCTGAAATGATGAAATTTTTGAAAAAGTTTGCAATACAATTATTGAAGATCGTCTCAGGCCAGTGATAAGATCTCTGGAGTGACTTGTTTGTTTTGCAGTTAATGTCAGTGAATGCTAAGAATTTGGACATTAAACGCTTATTTGTTGAATCCAACGTCGATCAAGAAAACTGATGTGGCCTCAACCTCGGCTAGCTGCTGGGTAGAACGGTACCAACGTAGGAAAATCGTGCAGACTACGAAATCAAAGTCAAAGCTAAGCTTTAATTGCCACCAATTCAATAAACTGGAAAATCCAGATACCCAAGTCCATAATAAGATCCAAAGTCCATTAAAAAAACGAAAAGCCTTCCATACGAAAATGTAGAACGGCTAGAAAAACTAGAAAAAGACACAGCGATCACCAAATTACAAATTTTCCCTAAAGGAACAAACGCGAGATATTGAAAATTTCGATGATTTGATTTTTAAAAATTCGACGGAAGGTTATTCAATTCGAAAAGAAACCAAAACTAAATACAACCGATAAGTCTAAATCTTACCAGTGAACTGTTAAGTAGTGTCACTTCTGATGGGAAAGAGATACTGTCTATCACACTCTGGAGGCTTCCAAACTTGATAAATGGATCAAAAAGTCACTAACGGTATTAATCTCCAAAATATAAAAATAATATACACTTCGTTTACAAACAGGTACGTATGTAAATTACCAAAGCTAATTAAACGAAATAACTATTTCAGAGCGGCCAACATGATCAGGAAGCATCACATTACTCGTCAAGGGATAATTCGAGAAATCCAAACCAAACGTATCACTATACATCTACATCCCAAAGTTAACGGCGGCAGCTAGAATCCCCGATATCCTTTTAAATTTAGCTATTAAGTAGTTTTTAGGGGAAACTAAGTTGAGTTAGATCCCTAGGGTTAAGGTTAGTAAATAAAGTTTTGAAATTGATATCAGTTATATGAAACTACCTTAAAATATATTAAAAAATAATTCAGGTAAAACTAAACACGTAATGTACATAATTAAGTAAATTAGTTTCACATTAAGCAATGAAAACTATTTGATATCCTAATAGTGTAGAAGAATGTTGAATAGGTACTAGAGAAGAAAATAAAACTTTATAATAAAATCAGAGAAATAAATAAAAAACGAAAAATTACTGTTACTGATTTCATTCACTGTTTTAGCCAATTTGAAGTTATAAGTAAAATTGATATTATATGGCAAATGCGTATTTTGTGTAATTGATATGCGGACGATACTTTTTGCATACGTATGCTAATTATGTGAAAACAAATCTTTTAAGCCAAGTTTCATTTTGCATATTTATACGTTTTTGAGCATACTTTCTGGATGTTGCATATTTGGTTATTATATTTAGCAATGATTTGTAATGTATGAACTTTCTGAGGTTTTTTTGTAAAATTTACTATTTTATTAAATTTATTAATACAATTTTTGTGTGCAACTGAGATACATAC